>CM046880.1:380238605-380838605 GCA_025667525.1 Glebionis coronaria | reverse complement strand
TGAAGTCTACAGGGTAGTAGAACTTTCCAACTTTCACGAAGACGTCCTCGGCAACTCCACAAGCTAGAATCGTAGAATGATCGGCCATTTCGATTGACATTCTTGAAGGAGTGAGATTTGGAAGATTGAGCGATTTAAAAATCTCAAGAGGCATCAAATTAATACTAGCACCAAGATCGGCCAAGGCGTAGCATTCTTCCATGTCTTGGATAGCACATGGGATTAAAAACTTTCTAGGATCACCGACTTTTTGAGGTATGCGGCTTAGAAAAACCGAAGAACAACTAGACGATTTTTGCAATTTTTCTTTTTTATTCAACATACTTTTGAAGTTCGCGGCAAATCGAGGCATCATGACTAAGGCGTCGGCAAAACTTATATTAAAATGCAAGTCACGAAACATTTTCATAAAGAGTTCAAATTGATAATTATTTCGTTCTTGTGCCTTTTCCTTGTCTTGTCTTGAAGGGTAGGGTAAAGGTGGTGTGGGTTGGGGCAAATTAGGCATAGGCATCGGCCTTGGAATCTCGGGTTCCATGATTGGTGTAGGTTCAACCGTAGGTGTGGTTTGAGCGGTACTTTGTGGGATTGTAATGTGTTCCTTTTCAACCACAACCTCGGGTTCTTTCTCTTTTTCCTTCTCCATAGAAGTACTTGGACGAGAAATGGGTTCTTTGAAAGTTTTACCACTACGAGTAGTAATAACCTTCAATTCTCCTTTCGGGTTCATGATGGTATCACTAGGAAGACCACCCGAAGAAGAGGGCTTACACATGATAGCTTCAAACATTTTAGCCATACGGTCTTCAAACTTAGATTGCCTAGCATCCGCTTTTAACAACTCTTTCTTAATCTCATGTTGTCCTTGTCCATTTTTTGTTGATTTTGTTGGAGTCTTGTGACATTTCCTTCCATTTTATTAGCATGAGTTTTAAGTTCATTAGCAAGTTCGTTCTTAAGCTCGTTTTTCAATTCGGATCTTAAGCTAACCATTTCACGTTGCATATTGTCAAACTTAGCATCATTAGCCTTTGCATAATTCAAAAATTCTCCTTGAAGATTTTTGGTGTGATCGTTTTGAAAACCTTGGGCATTGTTTTGAAAATCACGGTTTTGGTTTTGATTATAAATTTGCCCATTTCCACTTTGGTAATTACCTTTGTTATAATTCCTTTGATTTCCTTGGTAATTTCCACCTTGGTTGTTGTTGTTGCGATAATTATTAGCATTTTGATTGGGTGGAGCTTGATTTGAACGAGAACCTTGACCGATTTGGTTGTAAGTTCCCGTGGCTACAAAAGCATTCGAAGTGTTACCATCCGCGGTAATGCACTCGGAAAGATCATGAGCTCCCCCACATGACAAACAACTTTTAGAAGCCGCTTTGACCGAAGCGGAATTGGAAGCTTCTTGAGCCTTCCAATGGGACATAAGGTTAGCAAATCTATCGAAAAATCGGTTTTCTTCATTTGCTTCATCATGTAATGCATTGATACTTTGAGACGATGATGACGAGCCCCTTTTGGCAACACTCGGTGTGTGACGAGGGCTATAAACCTTAGACCTATTCTCGATTATGACCAAAGCTTCTTCAACCGTTTTACACAAAAAATTACCACCCGCGGCGGCATTTAAATAATCTCTTTCATGATCGTTAAGTCCATTGTAAAACGTGTCGATTTGGTGCAAATCGGAAAAACCGTGATGAGGACATTCATGTAACATCTCCCTAAACCTATTCCAAGCCGTAGAAAAACTTTCATTTGATTCTTGTGAAAATTTAGAAATCTCATTTTTCAAATGCGTAGTCTTAGAGGGCGGAAAAAATTGGTTCACAAACTTTGAAACGAGATCCTTCCATGTCAATATAGAATTGGGTGGCTCTTTCTCTAACCAAATTTTAGCGGGCCCCGCTAAGGAATACGGAAAAAGCATCATCTTAATCGAGTCATTCGAGACATCCTTAAATTTTCACGTGGCGGTAAGACGATTAAATTGGCGGATATGGTTGTGGGGATTGTCCTTCTCATCACCACGGAATTTGTTGTTTTGGATCATCGACAACAAACCCGTTTTCACCTCAAAATTCTCCGCAAGGATTGCGGGAATCACAATAGCTTCTCCATAACCCTCGGTGGGTGCTTGAAGTAACTCCATCATAGTTCTATTCGCCATGGTTGGTTCTTCTCGTACAATGGGTTCGTCAATAGGAGACTCCTCACTAGAATGAGTTGGAGTGGGAGTTTTGTTCTTGCGTTTACGTGCACGTTTTGCTTGATTACGAGTGAGCATAAACGTCACGTACAACGTGGAGACGAGCAAAGAAGATTCTTTTTGGTATTTTGTGTTTTTTCAATTTTTTTTTTTTTTTTTGGTTTTTGATTGTATTAACTTTTTTGGAAATTGGTGAATGTATTAAGTAGACAAAAAGTCCACAAATCTCCTCCTCAATCAAATCTCTTGATTAAAAAGGCCTCAAGGAATGAAAACGATCACGTGGAGTGAACGCCTTCGATGACTTTAGAACGATGGTGGAACACCAAATCGTTCAAGAGGGTTTAATCAAATGAAACCAAGAAAATATATATGATATGTAATAATACTTTGGGCGGCAAAACCCTCGATTCACTCTCAAAATCAAATACGCACAAGCAAGCGGAGGAAACGAGGCGGCGCGAAGCACTTAAGAGCCTTTTTCCTTTAGGTTGTGAATTACAACCGCCTTATACCCACCTTATAGTTTGTATTATCAAGATTAAGCTTCACGAAAGTATTTATCTATTTTTGCCTTTTTTTCTTTGGTTTGAGATTCGAATACAATGATCGAGTGATGAAATCCCGAGTCAAGGTTGTGATTGCTCACGTATTTGGAGTACTTGTGTATTTATTGTTCTACGTATACAATATATTAATAATATTCACACAAAAACCGAAAAACGATAATACGTATTAATAGAGTGCTATTAATACAAATACTATTATGGCTAATATAGAAAACAACAATGTTTCAATCAAAACACAACACGCCTCCCCGGCAGCGGCGCCAAAAATGATGTAGTGTTTTTACTACCCTTTAGGAAAAGAGCAATAAAATAGGGTAAGCGTGCACGACGATTTAGGAAAACCGTGTGTGAATGACCCTTAAGAAAGTGAGTTCGTTCTCGAGGAGGCACGTGTGTTGTGTAATGAATGATTAATTAATGTTTTTGATTATTAACAAGAAGAAAAGAAGAGAAAATGACGAAGACGAAAAAAATAGAAAAATAGGCAAAAACACTACTAGAAAGTTACGACGTAGAAACGTAAAAAACACAAAATTTAAAATTTTAACCTAAAAATTCCTAAAAATTACTAAAAATCCACAATAAAATTCTAAGAGTTTACAAAAAATCCAAACTTGCTAAAACCTTTTAATTAATTTAATAATGACTTTTTAATGCTAATTAAAGCCCTAAAAATCACTTTTAAATATTAAAAAGCCCCAAACAAGGTTTTCAAGTTTGTAAACCTCAAAAATGACCTAATTAAACTAAAAACTATTTTTAAAAATTTTAAAACCAAATTAAACTATTTTTAAACTCCTAAAAACTATTAAAATCTATTAAATCTTAAATTAATTCTAAAAATTAATTGAAAAATCTAAAAATTAATTGGAAAGTGAAAAAGGTCCTATTTTAATGTCTAGAATCTAGGAAAAATTAAAAAAAGTTAAAAATAAAATTTTGAATTTTTCTTAATAAAATAATAATAAAATATTCCAAAAAATAAAAAGTTCAAAAATAAATTCTAAAAAATTCTCAAAAATCCTAAATATTCTAACTAAGAAGAAAATGCAAATTAGAGATCCTAAAACCTTTTAATTAATTTTATATTAATTTTTAAAGTTGTCTAAAAACCCTAAAATTAAATAAAATTAAAAATTAAAGTTTTTGAAAACTTTTTGATATGTAAACCTCAAAAATATAAATTAAAACCTAAAAACTATTTTTTTGTATTTTTATATTACTGTTTACTATTTTTTAATTACTTTCTAAATTTAAATACAAAAATAATCCTAGTAATTAATTAAATAAAAGGAAAAATAATATTTTGAAACAGAAAAAGTTTAGATTACTGATTAAAACCTAAGGAAAATGTAAACTAGCAAATAAGCTTATCTAATAAGCTAAAACAAGCAAAATAAGCCACGGCTTATTTAAATAAGCCAAAACCAAGGTCACCTTAACTAACTAGTGAAATGAAGAGTAAACGTAAAAACTCATCTAGATCACTGGTAGAACCCCTCACTCCTGAGCTGCAGGTCGGGGGTTCGAGTCCAGACAGGGTGTAGTTTCTATAAAACTTTTTTTTTTTCAACATAATCAGTACCCTTGTCTTAACACAAATACACAAACACAAACCAATTTAAGCAAGGATTAAGGCAAGAATTGAGCAAAACGTGCCCAGGTCTGCTTTGTGGACTGATGAACACACAAGTGTTTTCACTTGTGTGCAATAGACCAAGAGGACTTGGTTGTGGTTCTTTGTGGATGTTTTTGGATAAACAAGGCACCCCTACACTCTTTCTGAGTGTAGGGAGTCAAATAACACAGGAAACAACAACAATTAGCACAAAATCACTCAACCAAAGCACACCATGGTATTTCAAAGTTGCTGAGGTCTTTCTAGGGGTCTGGTGGTGTTCTTAGCAGATTACAAGCACACAAATGAGTTCAAGGGCTAAGATTTAGCATATTTTAGCATCAATTAACCTGCCAACAAACTGAAATCCTAGATCAACCTAACTTTTAACAGGATTCACAAACTTGAGCACACAATCCCAAAATCATGCAGAAAAAAGTGACCTAGGTAGATTATAGCTAACTTCCACTTTTAACACTTGCAACTTGATTCCAAACTTCACCAAACTGAAACAAAACCTTCACACAATCTTACACAACCCTACTCATTCCATTTAACACGTTTTAACTACAAAATCTAACAAACTTATCAAAATAAAAAGCAGATCCAAACACACCCTTAAAACTTGAAAACAAGATTTTTCAAACAAAGTCCAATCAAAACAACTCCAAACTGCTTTCTTCCAACACTAACATGCATATAACATCAAATAAACTTCATTCAAGCACATATAAACACCTTTCATGCAGAATTCACCAAAATCACTTAAACCATCATCAAAACTGAAAAAATAAAAAGGGAAACTGATTTTTACCTAAGGGACTTACATCCAAGTCCCTTGTGACAGCTTTGTCACCTCCCTATACACTGGGGTGTATGCAGAACTTAACCAACAACAATCTTAAACCTGTTTAAGAAAAATCAAAAGAAAAGCACAAATATATCCAATATAATCTGTTTTTCTTACTTCTTTCTTAAAAACTTTTCCAAAACCTTTTCAAACCTTTAAAAACACTTTTTAAAAACACTTTCACTCTCAGAAAATCAAAACATCTCAGTCCACTTTCACTTTCCAAGACTCTCACTTTCTGAAAATAAAAAGCTTTTAAAACCTTTTGAAAACTTTTGAAAATCAAACACACTCTTTTTAAATTGGAACTCAGCAATTCTTCATCAATTAATACCAACTTTAAATAACTACAAAAAGGAATTATATTGTCAAAACAATTACCAAACTTTTATATTATACTAAAAGGAATTACAAAACTTTTTTGAAGAAAAACTGGAACAAAGGTGAATGAACAGGCTCATCCCCTTTAAATACTACTAGAAAGAACTATCTAGAATATCAAAACCCTAAACATTGGATTGCCTAAAGTGCCCTTGAAGTCTTTGACTGAAAATGGGTCAAAAATCGTCCCATGTGACTTGACAGCTTGGAATCTTGATCAGGAACGTTGGATTGAACCTGGGGACCAAGGGGATGATCTGGGATGTTGATTTGGTCGGGACATAGGGTTTGGGGGAAAATGACTTGAGCAGGGGAGGTCTGGGGTGGGGTCCATAGGCCATGTGGGAATGTTTTAAGAGGTGGGATTAAGTGAGGGTGAGGGTAATTGTTGATCTGGACAAGCTTGGGAGATAACCCCTTGTTTTTGGCCTAATTGAAACTGGGGGTGATTAGGGTTTAAAGGGATTAAGGGGCGTTTTTGATCTGTTTTGGGGAAAAACAGGTTTTAAATTCCTGTTTTGGTGGGAAATAATTGGGTTAAGTGGGTTTTTGACTTTAGTTGACTGAGATTAAGTAATAAAACCGGGTATGGATGTGGGTAGGGTCGGGTTTATGGGTTGGTGGGTGGGTTTATGACGTGTCATGAGCTGGTTGGGTGGGTGATTTTGGTGGTTTGGCAGGTTGAGTCCCCAATCTTTTCTATTGTCTTCACTTTGTAATAAATCCTATCAGCGCCTTCTTTCCCTTTGTCAACTTTTGGTAAGTTGTCATTTTTGGCACAAAGGCTTACAAAACTTTATCCAAGGGTATTAAATGTATATTCTTCATATTCCAGGGACTGGTCTTGTACAATCTTCAAACAATAAGGACCATTCTTGTACAATTGACAAATGGAGGGTCAATTGTGACAAGTTCTTCAAAGATGAGGGACCAAAATTGCCAATCTTCAATTCTTCAAGGGTATTTTTGCAAAATCCAAACTTGGGCCCGGTTCATGGTGCGGCTTCTTTTCCCGTGTTCGTTTTTTGATTGATTCTTGTGATCTTTTGCCAATTCCTCAATATCCGTACCTAAAAATACACAAGTAACAAACACGAGCATATATTTGGCATATTTGATGATATTTTATGCATTTTAAGACCGATTTGGACGATGAGACCATGTATAAAAGCAGTCTCATCAATGTTTTTATGAAATTTTTTATAAACCCGCGAGGGAGATAACATGTTAGTTTTTATAAAATAGGACACCATTTGTCCTGATTGTTTGTTTATTGATTTGGACCCGAATGATTGTATGACCCGATTGTATGACCCGATAAATGATTAAATGACCCGATAGATGAAATTAAATGGATTATTAAAGATAGGTTATGTTGCTAAAAGTCACATCAGCATGAATTGTGAACTACCGGGATTTGGTAGACGCTTATGCATATAATAGTACTATTTGGGGACGATCACCCCAGTTCGCGCCTTGACGGTTGTTCCCCGTCGTGCCACATTGATTGGTTAGCGAATTTATGTATGAGAAGATTTCCATAGCGTGACCTTTGTGACGACACGCTAATTTAGATGGGCAAATGAGTTTCGGGCTAGCTACCCGTTGTTGTTGTAGTAAGGTAACAATGTCATGCGGCTTATAATAATCCAAATTAACGAAATACTACTATACGCACCGAATTACGATGTATTGCCTGACTAGCAATACGGGGTCATACTATTGATATTATGTTCGTGTTTTGGTTTTATATAACCATATTCATATAACGATTTTTATTTAATCTATACAACGTCATAAAACGTATTGTATGATGTTTTTTTAATGACAATGGTTCGTATAATGATTTTTAAGGCAAATGCCTATATTATGATTTTCGATAAGGATTTGTATAAAAATGACTTTGGCTATTTTATGGCCTATTACAATGATTTGTACGAAATGATTTTTGGTAATAATTTTATACCAAAGTTATATTGATGGAATTTATTAAACTCTATGAATTCACTCGGCGTTATCGCTGACCTTTTCTTTTAACATGTTTTATCTCAGGTACTTGAAGGTAATTCTCGGGAAGACAACAAGAATTCATGGCCCGCACTTAAATTATAATTTCCATTCAAATACTTTGTAAAACTTTGTATGAAATAATGTGACTTGGGACCGATGTAACTTTGATATTTATGAATGGAAATGCTTTATTATTAAAACGACGCGACTTTTAAGCGTTGTCTATGATGTGAGTAATGTGCAATCCCGTAACACCAACTAGCCTTCCGTTGTATTGAGTTGTATAAATTTGGGGGTGTTACAATCCTAAAGGTTCCTAAAACCTCCCCTTAAACTATGATACATAAGTTGCTAAAAATATGCATGAACATAAAAATTTATGTCAAGATAGGAATTAAAAATTCCAACCATCATCCATAAACAAAAACATGCCCAAATGCTTCTCCATTGATCCATAAGCAACTCTGTATCCAATGGTATACTGCTAACACCACCTGCACATTTAGATTGAAAACCACAAAACTAACATTGTTGCTGACAACGCCCCGATAACACATAACAGCGTTGAGGGAAGCTTTGTCAGCGTTAGACAAATATATTGCTGACAACGTCACAAAAACACTTATCAGCGTTCAAGCAAACTTTTTCAGTGTTTGAAAAATATAGTGGAAAATCTAAATCTTCAAAAAGACCAATAACAATGCCTTATCATGTACATACTTTTACAAAAAGACTCCAAAACACATATTATGTGAGATTGATCATTCCAATACTTGTTACCAAGTATTGAAACCTCCCAGCATCAAAAGGTTTAGTTAGTAAATCTGACACATTCTCTTTTGTGTCAACCCTATCTGGTTGTATTAAACCCTTTTCAAAACAATCTCTTATAAAATGGTGTCTAATTTCTATGTGTTTAGTTTTAGAATGATGTACAGGATTCTTAATAATGCATAAAGTGCTGTTATTGTCAACAAATATCTTGGTATGCATAAAATTATACCCATAGTCTAACAGCTGGTTCTAAATCCACAAAACTTGTCCACAACAAGCAGCTGCAGCCACATACTCAGCTTCAGTTGTAGAATTAGCCACCACTGTTTGTTTCTTGCATTGCCAAGATATCAACCTGCTCCCAAGAAACTGACATCCACCAGTTATGGATTTCCTATCAAATTTATCACCTCCATAGTCACTGTCTGAATATGCAATCAGCTCCAATGGTGAATCCTTTGGGTACCACAAACCAAGACTAGGATAGCATCTTAGGTACCTAAAGATCCTCTTCACAGCATAAAGGTGACATTCTTTGGGAGTCACTTGATGGCGTGTACAAGCACACACAGCAAACATGATGTCAGGTCTGGAGGCTGTAAGATACATCAATGATCCAATCATGGATCTATAGTGCCTGACATCAACATCTTTCCCATCTCCAATCTTTCCCAAAGGGTGTTCTCTATCCATAGGAGTAGTAGCCCTCTTTTCATGTGGAGAAAAGCCAAACTTCTTCAAGATCTCTGCCACATATTTATCCTGGGAGATGAAGATACCATCTTCTTTCTGCTGAACTTGTAAACCAAGAAAGAAGTTCATCTCCCCCATAGCACTCATCTTGAATTTGTCTGTCATAAGCTTGGAGAAATCCTCACTCATCTTTGGATCAGTAGACCCAAAAATGATGTCATCAACATAGACCTGAACAAGAAACACATCCTTACCTTTCTTCTTTGTAAATAGTGTCTGATCTATGCTGCCCCTTTTGAACCCATTGTCCACTAAGTAAGTAGACAAAGTACCATACCATGCTCTTGGGGCTTGATGAAGTTCATACATAGCCTTCTTGAATCTATACACCTTGTCTGGATTCTTTGGATCCTCAAAACCAGGAGGCTGCATCACATATACCTCCTCAACAATTGTTCCATAGAGGAAGGCACTCTTGACATCCATTTGATAGACAGTGAAGCCCATGCAGGATGAATAGGCTAAAAAGATCCTAATAGCTTCAATCCTTGCAACTGGTGCAAAGACCTCCTCATAGTCTATCCCCTCCTCTTGTGTATATCCCTGAGCCACTAACCTTGCCTTGTTTCTGACCATAATACCTCTTTCATCTCTCTTGTTTCTAGAACCCATCTTGTCCCTATAGGTCTGACATATCTGGGACAATCAACCAGCTCCCAAACATCCTGAATTGCAAATTGGTGAAGCTCATCCTGCATTGCTTCCACCCAACTTGGTTCTTTGAGAGCATCAAATATCTTCTTGGGTTCTTGTTGTGACAGAAAACAGGCAAACAAACATGCTTGCACAAGAGGGGTATCAAACTTCTTATGAATATTGGCAATAAACCCACCAAGACCTTGATGAGATCTTCTAGTCTGGACAGGAGTCATAATATCACCAATGATTTGAGAAGTGGGGTGATTCTTCATGGTAGAAGTGAGAACTCCTCCTTCAAACAGTCTGGTGTCTTCAACCTCATTTTCCAAGTTGCCAATATCTTCTTCATCAGACTCTCTTTCATCAACATGAGGATGAACCTCTTCATATAAATTGGAAGGTTCACCTTGTTCAAAAGTGGAAGAGAAAAGATGTGCAGAAGTGTTGTCAACGCCTGAACCTTGTTTGTCAGCATGTGAGCTAACAACGCTTGAACTATTGTTGTCAACGTCTGATCCATCAACGTCTGAATTGGTCTTGTCAGCGCTAGATTTGCCTTTGTCAGCGCCAAAAAGGACCATGCATGTTGTTATCTGGTGGTACTTGGGGACCACCATAATCTTTACTAGCAGCAGCAGCAAAAGCATCCATCCATATGGGGATTGTAACATATTCTTGTATAGGAGATAACTTTTCTTGTGATCCAACCTTTTCATGAACCTGTGTACCTGAAACATCAACAACTTGTTCTTCCACAACATTTGAAGTTACCTTCACAATGTCTAGATTAGTGACAGGCATATAATTTAAAGTTCTAGATAAAGGTTCCAAGTCAAACAGCCAATTTGGACCACTTTCAGGATCACTAGGTTTATTCTCTAAAAACCTAACATGTACTCTTTCAAGAATATGTTTTTCCTCTTTAAGATAAACCCTATATCCCTTGCTCTACACTGAATACCCCATGAAGTAGCCTTCATCACCTTTTGCACTAAATTTACCTAAGGCATCACTAGTATCTAAAACTACTACATGACAACCAAAAGGTCTGAGAAAACCAATATTGGGTTTTCTACCCCAAAGTAACTCATAAGGTGTTTTGTTCTGAATTTTTTTGACCAATGCTCTATTTTGAACATAGCAAGCTGTATTAACAGCCTCAGCCCAAAAGGCTATTGGGAAATGAGCATCAGCCAACATGGTTCTGGCTGCTTCAATTAGGGTTCTATTTTTCCTCTCAGTAACCCCATTTTGCTGTGGGGTTCTGGCAACACTAAATTGCCTAGTAATCCCTTTCCTGGCACAGAAATCATCTAACTGTTTATTCCTAAATTCACCACCATTATCACTCTTAAGCATTTTAACTTCATTGTCAGATCTCTTCTCAATCTGAGTGATAAAATCAATTAAAGTATCAGTTGTGTCACTCTTCATAGCTAGAAAGAAGGTCCAAGTAAACCTAGAAAAGTCATCCGTGATGACAAAGCAGTAGGACTTTCCATTCAAACTTTCTATATTGGTTGGACCAAAGAGGTCCATATGAAGCAAATGAAGAGGTCTAGTACTAGAGTGCACCTGTTTGGACTTGAATGAGACCTTGTGCTGCTTGCCTTTAAGACATGCAACACAAGAGTGGTCATTGTGGAAGGCCTTCTCAGGCAAACCATCAACCAAGCCAAGTCTCACAAGCTTGTTTATATTCTTAAAATTTATGTGCCCTAGTCTCTTGTGCCACAGATTACTTTCATCTACTGAAGCTTAAGCATAAAAACAAGACATATTGTTATTCATTCTAATCCCATTCAGATTCACATTGTATATGTCTTTATGCCTAGGTGTTCTATAGTCAATATATTTCTCATCAGGGATCTTATAATCCTTGCTTAACACCAAACATTCAGTATCAGTAAACAGAACTTTATTTTTGTTATCACAAACTTGTGATACACTAAAAAGATTGTAGTCAAGTTCCTTTACCAAAAATACGTTCTCAAAACGCAAGTTCTTGGTGAGAAGTGTTCCTTTGCCTGTGATAGTACCATATCCGCCTCCAAAGTAAACCTTATCACCATCCTTAATGGGAGTGAAGTTAGTAAGATAATCTTCCTTCCCTGTCATGTGCCTTGAGCATCCACTGTCCCAATATCCATAATCATTGACCTGTTTTTGAATGCCCTGCACATAAAGAAAACAAGTTAGTTTTCATTGGTAACCCAAGCCTTGGAAGACTTGGATTAATCTGGTTGTTCAATAAGAACAGACTTAGTTCTCACAACAACCCCATTTTCATCCTTCTTAGGATGAAATATCCAGTTAACCCCAATAGGTTTTGTAATGACCTTTGAAATGTAATTAAATCTGTTGCAGGTCATTGAAATCCCATTATCATTAGGGTTTTGATCTTCCTTTGGTCTCCATGTTAAGCTTGAAGAAGCTTTAGACCCATTTCCCTGTGGTTGCAAATATTTAGGTTTGGTCACGTTTCTGTCAGCGTTGGAATTGGTCTTGTCAACGCTGAAATTACCCTTGTCAGCGTTGAACCTAGGGTTTGCTACAGAAACCCATTGCCTATTAGACCAAGTATTTGTCTTTTGAAATGGTCTTTGTCCATGAGTGTTAGACCCTCTAGTGAAGAATGGGCCAGGTCTAACAACTTGTGGACTTTGCTGCACAACAAGGTTTGGGTCTGACAATGTTTGACTTTCTAACAACATTGACTTTATTCCTGTCAGTGTTGAATTTGTTCCTGTCAGCGCTGACTTTGGGAGCGTTGACACACTTATATGCTAAATGTGAAAAGCTACCACATGTGTAACAGGCTTTTCTAGACACAACCCTAGGTCTAGAAGAGAAGAAGCCTGTTCCATCATTGCTAACTTGGCTCTTAGGTGACCTAGTATTCCTATACATCTCTGCATACTTAATGCTAGGTTTTCTAACAGTGTTTGAGCCAAGGTCAACAGCTTTACCAGTGATTGGGTTTGTAACCTTAATGGGAGTTGACTCATTAGGACTTTCACATAGTAAGCCACCCTTAACAAATAAGGTAGGGTTAGCTTTCTTCCATTCATTCAGGTCAGTCAACTTTTGTTGATACTCTTCAACTGGGGTGACAACTCTTGGTGGAGGAATGAATTCCTCCTCTTGGAGTTCTGGCAAACCAGTCCAAGATAGGTCCTTTTGTTGGACACCATAGAAGTCACCAGCTGGTGGTGGAACCACAGAGTAGTCTTTCATCCCAATCCCAGTCATGTCCTTAGGATCCCTTTGTTTACTTACACATTCACCTAGGGTTTGTGTTGCCTTATCAAATCTCTGGATTTTAAGGCCAACATTATCTTTGTTTTTAATGGCTTCATCTAACTTAGCCTGTAACTCACCATTAACCCTTTCCATGATGTTTCTAATATCCATACTAGCATTTAACTCATGTTTTAAGATATTTATTTTATCTTTTAAGTCAAATTCCATTTCTTGTATTCAGAAACTGTCTTCTCAGTTTGAGTGAGAGCTAGTTGGTAATTAGACAGTTTGCATCTTTCAGTACTCACATCATCTAATAATCTTAACACCTCTTTGTTAAGTTTCTCAGTATTTAACCTACAACCTTTACTACAAAAAGCATCATCGTATACCTCATTATCAGATGAAGAGGAGGAGTGTGCCATGAGAGCATATTCAACATGCTCTTCTTCTTCAATTTCAGCAACCAAAGCTTTATCCTCTTCCACATCCTTAGCTAGATAGCTCCAATCCCATCCCATACCATCAATTCCTTGAACTGCTACCATGGCTTTAGGATCCTGAGCTTTAACAATTTGACTTGAGGGTTTACAAGCATCAGATCTTCTAGGAGATCTGCATTCCCTCATGAAGTGCCCCATACGATGACAGTTGTAGCATTCAACTTTGGATTTATCAAATCCAGTTGTGTCCTTTGCATTGAAGGTCATCTTCTTCATAAACCTCCTGTTCCACCTGTTTGCTCTTATACTAGCAAGAGCCATGTTCCACTTAATGTCCATCTCTTCCAAGTGCTCATCACTTATCTGCTCAAGGTCCTCATAGGTAATCACTGAACCATTGGGAAAAGAAGCAATATAAGCACATACAGTATCCAGATCCAAACCAGCAGGTTTAACTCTTGGTGAGTCACTTTTGTCAGCGTCTGAAAAGGAGGCGTTGACAGGACATGTTCCAGCGTTGACACATGATGATCCAGTAACTGGATGCATGTAAGAGTCCTTCTGTTCAAACTGTCCTTCACATTGTGAGAAGAAAGCCATGTTGCTATTAGTAGACTTACATCCATGCTCCAGAAGGGTTTCATTCTCCAACAGCCTTAGTTTGTTGTAGATATCATCAAAAGTGGAACTTTTGTGAGTGTTGTTAGAAAGTATAGATCTTGCCTCAATCTTCCACGCTTCACCAAGACTTTTAAGAAAAGTAGCATTAATGTCAACATCACCAAGTTGTGTCCCCATAAAAGACAACTTGCTTGTAATATCAAGCAATCTGCTTCTCACACTGCTAAGCTTCTCATTGGGTTGATCTTTGAAAACAGCATAATCATGCATGAGTTGTTTCTTCTTTTCTTCCCTAGTATCTTCATGCCACCATATGCAACTTCAAGAGCTGCCCAAAGGTCTTTAGCAGAATCATAACCTCTGTATTTATGCTGGTTCTCTTGTCCCAAAGAGACTTTCAGAATATTTAGGGTTTTCATATCAACCCTTCTCTTAGCTATATCTTCAGCAGACACAGCTCTACCATCACCAGGTTTTTCTTTCTTATCTGCTTCTGGACATCCAGCAACAACAGTTCTTGTAGCAATAGCAGCAGCAACCTTTTCAGCTCTATTGTATGTGTTCCTATATTCAATGATCTCCCAAAGAGTGTAGTCATAGATCCCCAGATATTGCTCAAAGTTGAATTTCCACAATTCAAAGTTGGTTGCATCAAGCATGGGAATCTTGATGTTTGGCAAAAGTTGGGAGGAAGAGGTTATTTCTGGATTTGACATGATGTTGTTTAGGGTTTTGAGAAAATAAGGGTTTTGGTGTTTTTAGGGTTCTTGTGTTCTTTAAGATCAAAAGTTCCTCAACAAGCTCTGATACCACTTGTTGATCCCTAACTTAGATCGATTTAGCTTTATGTATACGAGATTAGATCAAGTAATACACTTAGAGAAACCTTTGTATATGTATATGACAATCTAAGTGTTATGCGGAATTAACACTTAAACAAGAACACACAAGATGTAAACAAACTTTCACTTTGATTAACGATATCAAACTTTCTTACAATGAAAGTAGTTTACGTATGAAAACGTATATTGAACATTAACCTAAATGTCTTCTTTTATAGACATAAGAAGCCTTGTACAATAATCTACGTATCAACTATTCTAGGTAAAGATAAATATAGAAAATACATTGTTGTTCCTATCTTTACTAGAAGTAATCTAGAATACAATAAACGTGTAGAGTATATCTTCCCATCAGTTCTTGTCTTCAATGTATCAACGCTTGACTTTGTCTTGTCAACGCTTGAGCTGTTAGCGTTTGTTTTACTCCTATCAACGCTTGTTTTACTCTTGTCAGCGCTCAAGTAGACTGGCCATAATTTATTCCCAACAGATTTGGACGATGAGACTATGTATAATTACAGTCTCATCACTCCCCCATACTAAACCATTGCCGTGTCCCCACGTAATGCTAGAATTAAGTATCATAGCACTTCTAAAATTCATTTTATGATGACATTTATTGAAGACATAAACTTAAATAAATTACTACACGTGTTTTAGACATAATGTATTGTTTTCATCACGAGAAAGTGACTTTGGGGATCATAGAACAAGAACACGTGAATGCTTCGTTAGAAATAATTTCGTCGTCCTCGATTTTTACCCAATTCCATGCTAAGCGTGTAACGAGATCATTGTTATTATAAGTTAGCAACACGAACACATCTCATGAGTGTTAATTACGAACCTAAACTCCCTTATTCCTACTTGGTATCTCTTATATTTTATTTTGTCTTAATGATCACGAGGATACATCATTGACTTATGCGTGAATAGAGATTAAGTCTAAAAATAGAGTCTTAACGGTGTAACCAAAATCATCAAATTAATAATTCACCCTAATAGACAACGATGTCAAAAAATTAAGTCAACAAGAAGGATCGATAAACACGGTTTTATAACGGTTTTGAACATGAGACTTATTACCAAGACTTTTATATGCCCCCTAACGGAAGGGCCTTATTATCATTGGTTTACCTCCATCTTTTATTCAACTTCGCCATGAAGCTTTTATTATGACTTCGGTCTTGCCTTGCCTTTTATTATCCGCCTCATCGGTGGTTTTATTAGCCAAAGACGTATATCCTCACGCTAAAGCAAATTTTGGATCTTTAAAGCTTCAAAGATTAAGGCTTGATTCACTTTTAATTTGGGCATAGATTTTTCGGCCTTGTGAGCTTCAAATTTTTGCTTAATTTAGGTGAGCACTTGAAATCTTATTATTAGGTGAAGCTTTCGATTATTCGGGTTGCCAATACTTCAAAACCGTGACGCTGGCGATACCTTAATGTTTTCCCAATTTAATTACATGGAAGCTACTAAAACAAATTAGAAACCAACAATAGTGACTAAACCGCTAAATCAATATTTATTAACAATTTATTATACAAAAAGCGTGGGGAGAATAAGCTAATAATTACTACACATGAGATCGTGACGATTACGAGACTTATAAATAACTCTATCATTTCTCGTCCTCATTTAAGAGACTTAGCCTAAAAAGTTAAGGAATCGAAGCTAAGTGCTCAACACGCACGGTCGAGTCAAAAATTACTCTTATTCTCACCATCAGAAAACCTACATTCGTGTCTTAAACACTTATGAAAAATAAGAAAAATTTTAAACTTTGGCCATTTTTAGCCTTATTTTGCAACAAAACGATGAAATTTGGATTGCGTGATGACGTAAGCAAGGTGAAGTATCTACTCACCCCCCCATACTAAAACTAAACATTGTCCTTAATGTTTCGAGTCTAGGGGTGAAAACACCCCCATACTAGAGACGAAGTCGAATGCTTAATCTCGAGCATGGAAAGGGTAAAACGAATAACCTAAAAGCCGTTTATGAATTATGCTAATAAGATAAACGTTAGAACATAAAAGGATATCATCAGATATCAGAATCTCCAAAGGAAACGATCGAAGCTCGAGTGATCCGTAAAACGAACACGAGAGGCTTCAATGATGACGATGAACCTAATGAATCACAATCACAAACAACCACGAAACAAAGGTTGGAAGAGCACAAGTCCCCTCATTACATTAAACTAAGAAAGCGATAATATGTACAAGGATAAGCATGAGAATCCCCCACGAGGCACCTTGTTTTTGATAACCGAGTCAAAAGCTCGACTCGAATCCCCATAAATGTGATCATTTAGGGATAATCATGGTATGGTCATTTTTGGTGGGGCTTACATGATAAACAAGGCCCAAAAAGCAACTGGTACTAAGGACTAAGTCCTTTGATGATGCAAAATACCGGGATCGAAGATGGCGTCCTCGTTTTCGGATGAAAGACGAAACAACGCCACTTCAACATGTGCTCGAACAACCCCAAAGGGGTAGAATAAAAGAGATGAGAAGTAGAAAGGTGGGGCAATGGGTAAGTCACTAAAATGAGCTACTCGAGGTAGACTCACACCAAGCAAATAGATATAATTTCCATTTTTTGCATCGATGGAAGACCGAGATTTCCCTTTACAAGCAATTCCAGGATCGTAAATCTCGTCCTCGGTGGAGAAATGTGAAGGAACATAAGGGGCTTCCCCCATACTAGATCCACACCAACCGTCGTCAAAAGGAGTAGACGAGGCGGTAGCACTCATTAAACGCGGTGATGACGGAGTTAAACATGTAGAAAATTCTTTTAAAACATTTTTAAAATCCTTTCCTTTTTCATCGTTTAAAAACTCTTTATGAAAACCCGATTTTAAAATGTCGAAAATATTTGGCGTGTCAAATTCAAAATTAGTCGCGCTAAAAATCCTCACATTTAAGTCTTTGGTAGGAGGGGGTGGCGGATTATATAAGTTCTCAAAACGTTTATCAATAAAGAACACCGCCCCCTCGGGGTCAACATACTCGTCATCCTCATGAACGTCGATCTCATCGATTTCTTCATCAAAGATAGGCTTGTCAAACCAAGGTTTGTCATTCCCCTCCTTGAGTATCTTAGAAACTCTCTCGAAGAGATCACGATCAAGCACGAAACCATCATTCTTTTGTGGGGATTGTTGATAAGTTAAATCCTCACGAATGTGGTAAACGTAATTCTTATTTGAGGAGTGTTGATTAGGTAACTCCTCGAGAATTGGATTTTTGGTCACATGAGTTGGCTCGTCATCGAAAATAAGACGTTCCAACTCATTTAGTTCATCCTCGATTTTGGAAAGATCGACCTCACTCGTAGGTGGAAGTGAAGGCATAAGAGCTAGCTCTCGTTCAGTGATTTCCTCAATCTCGGGATCAAACTCATAATCATCGTACTTCACATGTTTCTTTTTAGGAGAATCAAAAATTGCATGTGGATTTCGAAGTACGTGATCAAGCTCGACAAAATCGCCATCGTCATCGTCAAAGAAAGAGTCGATGTGAGCACTCACAACCATGGTCTTACAAGTCGAATGACTATGCTTAGGTGACTTTTCTAAGACGAGAGGATCGATGTCGATAAAACCTTTAGCCTCAACGGGTGTTGGGCTAGGCAAAGGAGGCACTTCGATGGAGTTAGAAGTTGAAGCCTCAAAGAAGTGGTCCTTTGAAGGTGGTGAAGACGAGCCCATTTTGGTCATTGTCGTGATGGCACTAACGTCGCCCTTCGGAATTGGTGTTTCACTTGTTTCGCTAAATACATCCCAAAGTGAGTTTTCATCCATAAATTTACACATACCCTTTTGAATTAGGTACACGTACTCTTTATCATTAAAATCATCATCTTTAAAACCGTTTTTCTTAATTCTTTCAAAACATGCATTAAGCCTCATTCTTTCCGCTAAAGTGAACATTTTGAAATCATTAGGATTTGAATCATTAGGTTTTGAAACCTCGGTTTTTTCATTATCATTAAACACTTGGGATTTTCTAGCGAAAAAGTCCATTTTGTCATCCCCATATCTCATAGTAAGTCTCCCCTCGTGAACGTCGATTACGGTTCGAGCCGTCGATAAGAATGGTCGGCCTAAAATAATGGGACATTTAGGGTCACACTCGTAATCGGATATAACGAAATCCGCAGGAAAAACAAACTTTCCAACTTTGACATAGACATCCTCGGCTATTCCAATTGGTATTATTGGCGTACAATTTGCAAGCTCGATTGTCATGTTCGTGGGGGTAAGTCTAGGCAATCTCATCAATTTCCATAGAGAATGAGGCATAAGATTGATGCTAGCACCTAAATCGGCAAGGGCTAAACATCCCTCAATCTCGGAAAAATCACAAGGTAGTAGAAATTGGCCCGGATCCTCTTCCTTTCTCGGCATACGCCTTTTGGGTTTTTAAGAAGGATCGATGCACAAGTTTCTTCAAGGGTTACTTTGGTAAGGTCGATAAAACTCTCTTTTTGAACAGTGGATGGAATTTGAGGTACACGAGGGTGTGCACTCTTTTCCTTGGTTGCCACGTTCACCCCATCGACTTTAGAACAATAAGACGTTTTAGAAGTCGAGGGTTGAGAAGAAGGAACAACTCTAAATCCATCAAGGGTAGGGGTAATCACACGACCTTTCTCACGAGACGAGGCGGCTTTACATGGTTCCTTCGGATTTGCAACGGTGTCACTAGGTAACGAACTCGATGACGCACCCGAGGACTTGTTCATAATGGCCGAAAACATCTTTTTAATGTCAATTTGTCCTTGCTCAATCTTCGTGTTTTGCAATTTCAATGTATTAGAAAAGTCGTTTTTCAAAGTACCAATTTCTCCCTCTAATCGTCTCATATTAGCCTCATTCGTTTTCATGTAATTTTGAAAATCGTTTGACGAACTATTTTGATTTGAATTAAAGTTCCCTTGGTTTTGATTACTTCATTGAAAATTTCCTTGATTCCCACTTGAAAATTTGTTTCCTTGATTGTTGTTGTTTGAAAAATTCGAGTTTTGATTATTGTCTCGATTTTGCCAATTCAAATTCCGACCTTGGTTATAACCTTGATTTTGATTCAAAAAAATTTCTTGTTGATTATTTCCTTGAAAATTGTTGCCTTGGTTATAATTGCCTTGTTGTGATGGACCCGCGTTATTTTGATTTTGAAAATTGTTGTTTCCATTTAACGCACTCACATTCGACGTTTGGCCATCCGTAGCCGCACACGCGTAATAATTATGAGGTCCACCACAAAACGTACACGATGCCTCAACCGCTTTCACCGTAGCGGGAGCGTCTTTCTTTTGCATTTCAACGAGAAAAGACGTGAACACATTCGTCAACTTGTCGACTTTCGCATCAACTCTCTCAATTTCGCGATTAGAACTACTAACATTGGCGACATTGGCAACACTCGGTGCGTTGCGGAGTTGGTAAACCTTGGATCGGTTTTCGATAATTATCAATGCATCTTTCGGAGTTTTACACAAAAAGTTGCCCCCGGCGGCGGAATTCAACGAATCTTGTTCTTGAAGATTAAGACCGTTGTAAAACGTATCGATTTGGTGAAACTCGGAAAAACCATGGTGAGGACATTGCCTAAGCAATTCCTTAAAACGATCCCACGCGTCTCTAAAAGATTCATTCGGTTTTTGCTCAAATTTCGTAATTTCATTTTTGAAAAACGTCGTCTTAGACGGTGGGAAAAAATAATTAACGAACTTGGAGACGAGATCCTTCCACGTAACTATCGAATTAGGTGGCTCTTTCTTGTACCAATCCTTGGCAGCACCATCGAGCGAGTACGAAAAAAGCATAAGCTTGACGACATCGGTGTCGACGTTCTTAAACTTGCTCGTGGCCAAAAGACGATCAAAATTCCGAATATGGTCGTGAGGATTATCGGCTTCACGACCTCGAAACTTCGTAGCTTGGATCAACGAAAGCATTCCGCTCTTAATCTCAAAATTCTCCGCTTCGATAGCGGGAATTACGATCGCGTCTCCATAACCCTCGGTGGGTGCTTGGAGCAATTCCATCATCGAACGATTGTCGGCCATCTCCTCTACGGTTTCTTCAACAACGATATTAGGAACGTCGGTTTCTAAATCTCGTCTACGTCGTCGATTCCTTCGATTACGATTGCGTCGATTCGAAGCGTCGCTATAATTAGAATAATCCTTCGATCGAGTGCGCATGCACTAAGCGTAGAATGGGGGTAGCAAAGAAGATTCTTTTTGCGGCTTTTTTCGATTTTTCAATTTTTTTGGTTTTTGATTGTTTTTTATTTTTTTGGATTTTTGAATGTATTACGTAGACACAAATCTACAAATCTCTCCTCGAATCGACTTTCTCGATTAAAGGAGCCTCAAAGAATGAAAACGATCACGTGGAGTGAACGCCTTCGATGACTTTAGAACGTTGGTGGAACACCAAAACGTTCAAGAGGGTTTAATCTTGAAAACAAGCAAATATAATATACGTAGATAATACTTAGGCGGCAAACCCTCGATTAGCTCTCTTTCTCAAAACACGCACAAGCAAGCGGGGGAAACGAGGCGGCGCTAAGCACTTAAGAGCCTTTTTCCCTTAGGTCGTGAAATACAACCGCCTTATACCCACCTTATAGTTTGTGTTAATTGAAATTAAGCCTCACGAAAGTATTTATCTATTTGGACGTATGTGTAGTGTTAGCATTGTGACTTGTACCAACAATGATCTCGTTTTTGCACTTAGCATGGAATGTATGACAATCAAGGATGACGAAATTTACTCTAAGGGACATTTACTTGTTTTTATTCTTTGACCCTAAAAGTCACATTCGTGATGAAAATCATACATTATGTCTTTACACATCTTCATAGTATTGTTGCAAGTCTTTTACTTTTCAATAAAGGTTAATAAAATTGAATTTTGGTGATGCTTAGATACTTTATTCTAGCATTGCGTGAGGGCACGACAATGGCTTAGTATGGGGGAGTGATGAGATGGCATTTATACATGATCTCATCGTTCTTTTCGGGCTTTAAATGCACTAAAATGTCATAAATTACCATATATATGCTTGTATTTATTTACTTGTGTGTTTTAGGTATGGATATCGTGAAAAAGACAAAGGATCACAAGAAACAAGGAAAAACGGACACGAGAAACGAAGCCGTACAAAGAACCGGGCCCTAGTTCATGAATTATCCAAGATTAACCCTTGAAGACTTGAAGATGTACACGATTGGTCCTTAAAATATGAAGAAATGACACTTAAAACCCTTGTATATTCATAATTACAAGTTTGGTCCCTTAAGTTTGTCAAAATTACAAAATGGTCCTTCAACTTTGAATAAATGGCAAGTTTAGTCCCTCAACAATTCTAAATTGTCAAATATGGTCCCTCATGAAGTCAAATATACTATGAAGACCTTTGAAGATCAAGAATGTCCAAAATCAGTCCCTCAAATATTCAAACATGGCAAAAATTACCCTTGAAACACTTTTGCCAAAGTTTTGGGGCAAAAGTGTGAAAATCAGAACTTGAATAACAAAGGAAAGCAAGTTTAGTTGGCTGAAAACACGTTTTACAAGCTTTCTCAAAACACAAGGGCTAAAGTTGGGCAAATGAAACATTCAAAAAGAAAATGCGCCAAACACTTTTCACTCTCACAAAAATGGATCAAAAGTGTTACTATTCACCTTTCACCACCAGTTACCATTCCACTTAAACCAAAGGGTAAATCCCAATTACCCATACCCACGTGTGATTCACACATGCAGAAACCCATCCCACACACAAAACCCTCACCTCCACTCACCAAAGGGCCCCACCCATTCACACGTCAACCAATCAACATCCAACTTAGCCTACAAGGAATGTCAGGTGTCAAAATCAACAGCCCACACTCCTTGCTTGGTTACAAAGCTAAAATGAACGATTTGGATGAATTTGGACAGCTCAAACAACAAATGCGTCTAGAAGATTCAAGGGCATTTTTGAGATTTCATAGCTAGGGTTTTAATGTAGGTTTTTCGTACACGTTTTAGGAAAAACGCGTATGAGTGGCAAGTATTAAGTTGCACGTTTTAGGAAAAACGCGAGACCGAATAAATGCGGGTTCGTTCTCGAAGGAGGTGTGTGGATTAATGTGCCAATTATATAAAATCAAGTTTGGATTAGTGACGTTTTTGGTTTAGAAGAGAAAAAGTAAAGACGAGCTACGACTACGATTACACTACGACGTAATGACGTAAAACGATGACGTAATTACGTAAAACGCGACAAAATTAAAAATTAAACCTAAAAATTAATTAAAAGATTAAACTAAGTCTAAAATAATATAAATAAGAATAAAAATCCAACAAATATATTTTAAAACCTTTTAAATTAAATATTCAATTTTTAATGTTAATTAAAGCCCTAAAATTAAATATAATCAATAAAAAGCACAAAATATTATTTTATTGGACTAATAACTCACTTATATTATTTAAAAACTAAAAAGTATTTTTCCAAAATTTTTAAATCTATTTTTCTATTTTTAAAAGGCTAAAAACACTTTTTAAACTAAAATAATAATAAAAATAATAAAATAATGCTAATAATAAATATTATTTTTCTAAAAATATTTTTTTAACTAAATTAACAAGGGAAAAATGAAAAAGTTAAAAAAAAACTAAAAAAATTGGCTAAAAATGAAAGTACCCCAAAGTACCCCATGGTGGAGTACTTCAGTGTTGTCCAAGATATCACCAGACAACAGGCTTGTCCAAGTTCAGTGTTGTCCGATATCGGACAACACTATAAAAAAATAAAAAAATTTCAGCGTTCTCGGACAACAAATAAAAACCTACTGTATGTTTTTTTTGGCTCGTTTTGGGCTCGTTTTTGCTTGTTTTTCGATGTTTTTGGGCACAAACGGCACCCCCACAACTAGTGGGTTGTGGGGAGTCAATAACAAATGCAAATACACACAAAAATCACACAAAAGAGGCTAAACGGGTTACTGTTCACAATGTAGCACCGAAACGGGAACGGCACGGGGATACGGGAACGATACGGGAACGGGAAACGACAAAAATAAAAAAATCAAGATACGGGAACGGCATGGATACGCCAATAAAAATATATAAAAAATATAAATATATTAAAGAAATTCAAAATAAATATTTATTTATGTAAATTCTAAACTTCAAAATATATCTTCCAAAAGAAAATTAACAATTAGATAATTAAATTATTCTCAAACTCCGACTCATCTAGTGAAAGTTCCACATACAAGTCTTATGGTGCTTGCTTATTGTGTATGACATTTAATCCTCGAATTTATTATAGACACCAGATTTCTATCCACTTATTTACCAACAAAATAGATAATTTAAAAAGATAAATTTAAAATTACTACTATATTATATTTTGCCAAAATAAAGAAATAAATCAACACAGTGACAAAAACAATTCCCCATGTCCACCACTCTCTATTACTATCTACTTCATATTTCCCTTTTAATATTCACACTTCCCAATCAACTCTTTCTTCCATACTTACCGATCAATCAAAAAACTGTTTTTCGTTAAAAACGGCGGCTCCGTCGCGAGTTAGAATACCGAACCGTTTCCAGATTCGGTCAAGAAACGTTCCCCTGTGGTAGGAATCGGTCAAGAAACGATTCGGCGCCGTTTCGCAGGCGATTCCGATCCCGAGCCGATCCAAAACGGGTACACCACCCAAATTGGCGATTCCGTGCATCATTGACTGTTCACAGACAATTGGGTCTGAGTGATAACTTGCTGGATAAAATGGTTGCCTAACTAGTTTACATCAGTCAAGACTATAACCCTAGCAAAACCATCCTCAAACAAAGAGCACCCAACCCTAGTAGAGCGTGTAATCTAACAGTTCACAAGATTTCGAATCAAAATATACTAGAACCACCTACTTCTACTGATATTATGCAGAATTCTTTTTTTTAAGTCTAAAAGTGGAACATGAAAGTATTTAATGTGACTATCTTAGGCACTACAAATACTCAAACTACAATAATGAGATAAAAAGGTAATGTTTGGCTTAAATAGAAGCTTATGATGTCACATCATCAGCTTTTAATTCACCCAACCAAACACCCCCTTAATGAGCCTACTGATGGTTTGGTACTAGTTTATGCTAGAAACTTGACAAAGCAAACTCCAATCTATTCCTAACTGAGCAACCTAAACTACAAATATGACTTAACTACAGCAGATTGGGGGTGTGTGGGCATAAAAGTTTGGGTGTGTTGTCACCCACACCCAGTTTAACTGCTATTCCAAACACTCCTAAAAATTTGTTGATGAGAAGTTTTTCAAAAGAGAAACTTGGGTAAATCAACTTAAACTAGCACTTATGCATACATTAGACAGAAACCATGAACAACAGTCAAATAAGCAGAAACAAGCATTGATGAACTAATTTCACATAGAGCACATAATTTAGAAAAAAAATCATAAGAGGGAGTTCACACGTACCTGACTCAACTTTACTCAAGCTGAGACTTGGAGTGGATTCCACCAGCTCTAATAAAAGATTCTGACTTATGGCTTTAAGTGTGTTGAAGTAGAGAAAGGGGTATTGGGGACTACAACAGTCCTGACAAGACTTATGTCTTCAAAAGAAAGTGCTCCTTGTGTACCTGCCAAAGAACAAACAAACAAGTCCACTAAGATACCAATAAGCTGTTATGACAGCTTATTAGAGAGCTTAAATGGACAGTGAGGTCTAAAAACAGAAAAGAAAACAAGATTTTTCTTAAAAATCTTTTGAAAAACACGAGTTTTGGATTATCTTGAAACTAAACTGAAAAGTAACAAGAAATCAAGCTATTGAATGGACTTGTTGTGTCAATCCAATCCCACTCAATCCAACTTGACTGCTTGAACAACTGCCAAAAGTACTTTGAAACAAGAACAACTTTGGTAAAAAAAACTTACACTAAACTTGTATTTAAGATAAAAGATTACTTTACTAAACAGAAAATGAAAATGGAACTCAGCTTACGTATACAAGATCTTTTTAACAAAAAAACTTTAACTATTTTTTTTCATTAAATAAAAAAAATGTACAAACAATAAGCTGGAACAAGTCTAATGGTTCACAAGTCGAACCATTTATACAAGTGTTGAGTATTTTCTAGAAATCATAAACCCTACTACATGATCTGTCTAAAATACCCTTGGTCTTCAAACTTGAAAAGTGGTCAATCTAAGCTCATGTGAAGATGGCAGTGGTCACATGTGATTCCAGCTAAGTTAGGATGATCTTGGTCGTTGAGTTTAGCCTTTGGGACCAAGAAATCATTATGGAACGTTGATAGACTGTAGAGATTCCATCATTACCAAAAATGAACAAACAGGGGTAGGTTCCAGGGGTCACGGGAGAAGTTTTTAAGTGTGGGGTTGTGTTGGGGTTATGGTTAATCAAGGTACTGCACAAGCTGAGTTAGTAATTTTGGATTTAGTTTAGGTTAAGGATTAGGGTTCTTGGTGGGAAGAAGGGGTGATTAAGGTGTTGATGATGAATAGTGGGGTGCTTCCCTCCTTAATATGTAAATAAAAACAAGATTTAAAAGGTTTGACTGGGGTTTGACCCTGATTAAAAATAAACCGGGTATAAGTTTAGGGATGTGGGTGAGGTGGAAGTTTTTGGTGATGTGGCATGAGATGATTGGTAGGGGAACTTAGGATGTCTTGGCAGAAAGGACCCCTAGACTTCCCATTTGTTTCATATTAAGTTTGTAGCAGTAAAACTCTTATTCCTTTGTAAACATCTATGGCTGAATTACAAAATAAGTCCCTCTAGTTTTATAAACATGGAATCAAGGGCTAATGTTGTGAATTTGATATTCTTCAAGGTACATTCATGCATATTCTTGAAACTTTAAGGACCCATTTGTAATTTTTTGAGATTTACAAGGGTTTAAAATGACAAGTCTTCAAAAGATGAGGGACCAATCTTGCCAAATCTTCAAACTTCAAGGACTTCAATGAAAATCATGATTCGGGTCCGGTTCTTTGTGCGGCTTCATTTCCCGTGTTCGTTCTTGCTTGATTCTTGTGATCTTTTGTTGATTTCACGATATTCGTACCTAAAATACACAATGAACAAACACAAGCATATATTTGGGTATTTTGATGATACTTTAAGTGTTTTAAACCCGATTTTGTTGATCCCTAACTTAGATCGATTTAGCTTTATGTATACGAGATTAGATCAAGTAATACACTTAGAGAAACCTTTGTATATGTATATGACAATCTAAGTGTTATGCGGAATTAACACTTAAACAAGAACACACAAGATGTAAACAAAATTTCACTTTGATTAACGATATCAAACTTGCTTACAATGAAAGTAGTTTACGTATGAAAACTTATATTGAACATTAACCTAAAGGTCTTCTTTTATAGACATAAGAAGCCTTGTACAATAATCTACGTATCAACTATTCTAGGTAAAGATAAATATAGAAAATACGTTGTTGTTCCTATCTTTACTAGAAGTAATCTAGAATACAATAAACGCGTAGAGTATATCTTCCCATCAGTGCTTGTCTTCAATGTATCAACGCTTGACTTTGTCTTGTCAAAGCTTGAGCTGTCAGCGTTTGTTTTACTCCTGTCAACGCTTGTTTTTTAGATTGGTCAAACACATCAGATCCAATAACTTCTTTGTTTGTTGGATCTAAGGGTTGAAATCAGGTTTGGTAATAGTTTAGGTGATAAGCTATCTTTTGGTTATCTAGTTGTTGAATTTGGTGGCTTATTGAGTGTGCTATAGCTTATCAAAGTTGGCTGAAGTGGTCATTTGCATCAGCAAAGTGACCACCTCATTTGGTGCTTGCATTTGTATTTCTAGTGTAAGGCTTGTTGTTTTGTTGCTTGGATCTTGTTTATGTGCTGCTTGTGAGGATATTTGGCTATTTGGATTGCATTGTTGATAGCTTATAAGCTTACTGGCTTATTAGCTTATTTGTGCCAATACTAGTTAAGTCTGCCCAACTGGTAGACCTTGATTCACAAGGTTTGTACTCAAGCCTTGACCAGTAGGTTGAAAACAAAGTTTTAACACTTCTTTAAGTCTGTCAACGTCCAAAATTGTGCTTGTCAGTGTTTGATTTACTTTTGTCAGCGTTTGACTATTGGTCAAACTTGGTCATTTAACTTATTGAATCTGTTTTGCTTATTGGTACATGCAACAACTTTATCTTTGTAATAGAACTCATTTTTCTTAGCTTAATAACAAGTCTAGAAGGTTACAAGTCTTTTGGTTAAGCTTTTGCTAGAAAACTAGCTTATTTGGCTTTTTCAGCCAGCTTATTGGTTCACACAGCTTATTGTACTTGGATTTTTTTGAATTTTCTTGATTGATTATTCTTAGTTAAGCTATTTGTGAGCTTTTGCAACAAACCAGAGCTTCTGAAACGCCCTAGAACTCTAACCCGACTATTTTGTCGTTTAGTGGATTTCTATTTTGCTTATTTCTGGCTTATTGAGTGTGCTTTTTCAAAATTTCTTTTTACAGATCTCTTTAGTATCCCAAAAGAAGGTTGTGTGTTTAAGCAGAGCTTATGGCATTGGCTTATTGTTAATGGGCTTATTAGCCCAATAAGCATAAGCTGTTTGTTCATTAAGCTGTGATAAGCTCATTTTCAGATTTTGGGCCTTCAGAGTTTTGTGTTTAGAATTGAATTTTGAGTCAGATAAGGCTTTTCCAAGTCATTTGGGCTTATTTTGACTTTTGGGGCTAAAAAGCCCATTAAGGTTGACTGATTTTGCTTTTAGCCCATTTGAGGGCCCATTAGGGGTATTTTGGTAATTTCACTTTCATTTTCTGATTCTTTAGGTTAACATAAACTAGTTTGCAAGTTTTTAGAATTTTTTATAGTTTTTGGATTTTTAATATTATTTTAATATTATTTTATTATTATTTTTCAAATTTCACATTGTTGCGCTTTTTATATTTTTCTTAGCTTAAATACTTTAAAATAGGATTTTTGCAACTCTTAGATTAATTTTATCATCTTTAGATTAATTTTTATAATTATTTTAAGTTTTAATAGTTTTTAAATCATTTTAAATAGTTTTTCTTAGTTTAAAAATTTATAAAAATAGTTTTTAATCTTTTTAGGTCATTTTAGAGGTTTACCAATTGAGAAATCTTTATTTGGGCTTTTTGATAATTAATTTGATTTTTAGGGCTTTAATTAGCATTTAAAAATTAATATTTAATTAATTAAAAGGTTTGAAAAAGTTTAGATCATTGGTAAACTCATAGTTTATTTATTTTGATTTTTGGTAAATTTTTGGGAATTTCTAGAATTAATTTTTATTTTTGTACTTTTTATGGTTTTACGTTTAGTCGTAGTAGTAATTAATTTCACGTCTTCGTCATCCTCTTCTCTCATCCCCTTCTATCCAATATTAATCTCAAACCAATTACGAATTATTCACACACATATACCTCCTTGGGAAACGAACTTGGAATCATAAGGGTCATTAGTGTTTGATTTTCCTAAATCATCACATACTACTTTTCCCTATTTACGCTCTTTTCCTAAAGAGTAGTAAAACACTACAATCAATACCATAATCCAAAGGTGGGATAGCACCTAAGATATCTAAAGATTCTCTTGACAGCATGAAGATGACACTCTTTGGGAGTCACTTGATGGCGTGCACATGCACATACAGCAAACATAATGTCAGGTCTAGAAGCTGTAAGATACATCAATGATCCAATCATTGACCTATAATGCATGACATCCACATCTTTTCCATCTCCAATCTTTCCCCAAGGGTGTTCCCTATCCATGGGTGTGCTAGCCCGTTTTTCATGTGGGGAAAAACCAAACTTCTTCAAGATTTCTGCTACATATTTGTCTTAAGAGATAAAGATACCATCTGCTTTCTGTTGAACTTGTAAACCTAGAAAGAAGTTCATCTCTCCCATTGCACTCATCTTGAATTTGTCTGTCATGAGCTTGGAAAAGTCTTCACTCATCTTAGGACTTGAAGAGCCAAAGATGATATCATCCATATAGACCTGAACAAGTCAAAATTCCTTACCAATCTTCTTGGTAAATAAAGTCTGATCTGTGGTGCCCTCTTGAATCCATTTTTCAACAGATAGGTGGACAATGTGCCATACCATGCTCTTGGGGCTTGATGAAGTCCATACATTGCTTTCTTCACCCTATACACTTTGTCTGGATGTTCTGAATCTTCTAAACCAGGAGGCTGCATAACATAAACCTCCTCTGCAATTGTGCCATAAATAAAGGCACTCTTCACATCCATTTGATAAACTGTGAAGCCCATGCAAGAAGCATAGGCTAGGAAAATTATGATTGCTTAAATCCTCGCAACTGGTACAAAAACCTCTTCATAGTCTATCCCTTCCTCTTGTGCATAGCCTTGAGCAACTAAACGTGCCTTGTTTCTGATCACAATCCCTCTTTCATCCTTCTTGTTTCTAAGAACCCATCTTGTCCCAATAGGTCTGACATATCTAGGACAATCCACTAACTCCCAAACATCTTGAATAGCAAATTGGTGAAGCTCATCCTGCATTGCTTCCACCCAACTTGGTTCTTTAAGAGCATCAAATATCTTCTTGGGTTCTTGTTGTGACAGAAAACAAGCAAACAAACATGCCTGTACAAGAGGGGTATCAACCTTCTTGTGGATATTGGCAATAAAACCTCCTTGATTCTGATGAGATCTTCTTGTTTGAACAGGAGACAACACATCACCAATGATTAGAGAAGGAGGATGATTTCTGATAGTAGATGTAAGTGTTCCTCCTTTAATGAATGTGTTATCTTCAATCTCAGTCTCAATGTTGCCAATATCATCTTCATATTCTCCTCCATCATCACCAGAATGAACCTCTTCATGAACTGTGGAAGGTTCACATTGTTCAAAAACATTGGAAGAGAATAAATGGTCAAATGGGTTGTCAACGCCTAAACTAGGCCTGTCAACGTTTGAGCCATCAACGCCTGAATTTGGCCTGTCAGCGCCAGATTTGCCTTTGTTAGCGCTTGAGGATTCATGCATGTTTTCATCAGCTGGTTTTTCTTGTGGACTACCTTTTTCCTTTCCAGCAGCAGCAACAGTAGCAAATCCATCTGTCCATATGGGAATGGTGACATACTCAAGTATGGGAGCTGATTTGACTACATGTGATCCTACCTCCTTGTCAAACTATTTACCTGAAATTTCAACAATAGGTTCTTCCACAACATTTGAAACCTCTTTCACAATGTCTGGATTAGTAACTGGCATATAATTCAAGGTTCTAGATAAAGGTTCTAAATCAAAGAACCAATTTGGTCCACTCTCAGGATCACTAGGTTTACTCTCTAAAAACTTAACATGTACCTTTTCAAGTATACGTTTTTCTTTCTTAATGTAAACCCTATATCCTTTACTCTGTACTGAATAGCCCATAAATCATCACCTTTAGCACTAAACTTTCCTAAGGCATCACTAGTATCCAAGATCACTACATGACATCAAAAGGGTTTAAGAAAACCAATATTAGGTTTCCTATTCCAAAATAGCTCATAAGGTGTCTTATTGTGGATTTTGTTGATCAATGCCCTATTCTGAAAATAGCAGGATGTATTCACAGCCTCAGCCCAAAAAGCAATAGGAAAATGAGCATCAACCAACATTGTCCTAGCTGCTTCTATGAGTGTTCTATTCTTCCTTTCAGCCACCCCATTCTGTTGTGGGGTTCTAGCTACACTAAACTACCTAGTAATCCCTTTATTGACACAGAAGTCATCTAACAACTTGTTTCTAAACTCACCACCATTATCACTTCTTAGAATTTTAACCTCATTCTTTGTTTTCTTTTAAATTTGGGTAATAAAGTTGATCAAAACAGTGGCAGTTTCACTTTTCAAAGCCAAAAAGAAAGTCCAAGTAAATCTAGAAAAATCATCAGTTATGACAAAACAAAAATATTTACCATTTAAACTCTCTATATTAGTTGGACCAAATAAGTCCATATGTAGCAAGTGAAGTGGTTTAGAACTAGAGTGCCCAAGTTTAGACTTAAAAGAGACTTTGTGTTGTTTGCCTTTAAGGCATGCAACTCAAGAATGATCATTGTGGAAAGCCTTTTCAGGAAAATCATCAACTAAACCATGTCTCACAAGTCTGTTTATGTTCTTAAAGTTTATATGCCCCAACCTTCTGTGCCGTAGATTACTTTCATCAACTAAAGCCTTAGCATATAAACATGACAAATTATTATCCATCCTAATTCCATTAAGATTCACATTATAAATGTCCTTATGCCTAGGTGTTCTATAGTCAATAAACTTTTCATCAAGCATCTTAAAGTCCTTGTCTAACACCAAGCATTTAGTATCAGTAAATAGAACCTTATTTTTGTTGTCAGAAACTTGTGATACACTCAACAGATTATAATCAAGTTCTTTTACCAGAAATACGTTTTCAAAACGCAAATTATTGGTGATAAGAGTGCCTTTGCCAGTAGTTGTACCATATCCTCCTCCAAAGTACACTTTGTCACCATCTTTAATGGGGGTAAAGTTGGTCAAATAATCTTCCTTCCCCGTCATGTGCCTAGATCATCCAGAATCCCAATATCCATAATCATTTACCTGCTTTTGAATGCCCTGCACATAAAGAAAACAAATTAGTTTTATTTGGGAACCCAAGCCTGAGCAGACTTGGATTCATTTGGTTGTTCAACAAGAACAAATTTCGTCCTTATAACAACCCCTTGTTCATCCATTTGAGGATTGAACACCCAGTTAACCCCAATTGGTTTAGTTATAACCTTTGAATATAATGAAATCTGTTACTTGACATAGAAAGCCCATCAGAATTAGGGTTTTGTTCTTGTTTGGGTCTCCATGTCAAGCTAGATGAAGCTTTATACCCCTTTCCCTTTAGCTGCAAGTACTTGTTATTACTTGGTCTAACAGCGTTGGAAACATTCCTGTCAGCGTTAAAATTGTTCCTGTCAACGCTGAAATTGCACTTATCAGCGCCAAAACTAGGCTTTGTTACAGGAACCCATTGTCTGTTAGACCATGTATTGGTCTTTTGAAAAGGCCTTTGTCCATGAGTATTAGACCCTTTAGTAAATAATGGATCTGGTCTAGTAACTTGTGGACTTTGTTGAGCAAAAGGTTTGGGTTTGACCATGGTTGACTTTTTGTCAGCGTTGACTTTTGAAGCACTAACACACCTATAAGCCAAATGTGAAAAACTCCCACAACTATAACAAGCTTTTCTAGACATAACCCTAGGTCGAGATGAAAATAACCCTGTACCATTATCACTAACTTGACTTTTTGGTGACCTAGGTTTTCAATACATTTCTGCATACTTAATACTAGGTTTTCTATTAACATATGAGCCAAGTTCAACAGGTTTTCCAGTAGAAGGGTTGGTTATGGTTATGGGTGGAGACTCAAGTGGACTCTCACTAAGCATTCCACCTTTAGCAAACAGTGTGGGATTGGCCTTCTTCCATTGTTCTAGGTCAGTCACTTTCTGCTTATATTCCTCTACTGGAGTAAGTACTCTTGGTGGAGGAATGAATTCCTTTTCTTGGAGTTCTGGTATGCCAGTCCAAGATAAATCCTTTCTAAGGACACCATGAAAGTTTCTAGCAAGTGGTGGAACATCAGCATACTCTTTCATCCCAATCCCAGTCATATCCCTAGAGTCTCTTTGCTCACTTACACATTTTTCTAGGGTTTGAGAAGCTTTATCAAATCTCTGAATTTTAAGCCCTACATTCTCTTTGTTTTTAATGACCTCATCTAACTTAGCTTGTATGACACCTTTGGATCTTTCCAAAATGTCCCTAAGATCAACACTAACTTTGAGGTCATGAGACAAAACATTGATTTGATCTTTTAGGTCAAGCTCCATTTTCTTATATTCAGCCACAGTCTTTTCAGTTTGAACAAGTGCCAGTTGATAATTAGATAACTTGCATTTTTCATCAAAAACATCTGATTTTAACTTTAAAATTTCTTTGTTAAGTTTTTCAGTGTTTAAACGACAACCTTTACTACATAAAGCATCATCATATACCTCATAGTCTGATGAAGATGAGGAATGTGCCATGAGAGCAAAGTGAACATGATCTTCTTCTTCCTTCTCTACAATCAAGGCCTTGTTCTCGTCCACCTCCTTGGCCATAAAGCTCCAGTCCCATCCAACACCATCAATTTCTTGCATAGCAACCATATCCTGTGTATCTTCAACCTTGATGATTTGACTTGAAGGCTTTCAAGCATCAGATCTTCTTGGAGATCTGCATTCCCTTATAAAGTAACCCATTCTATGGCAATTATAACACTCAACCTTGGATTTATCAGACCCAGCAGTGTCTTTAGCATTAAAGGTCATCTTCTTCCTGAATCTCCTATTCCATCTATTGGCCCTTATGCTTGCAAGTGTCATATTCCACTTAATGTCCATTTCCTCCAAATTCTCCTCACTAATTTGCTCAAGTTCCTCATATGTATTCAGTGAACCATTGGGTTATGCAGCAATGTATGCACACACAGTGTCTAGATCAATACCAGCAGGCTTAATCCTTGGTGATTCAATATTATATGTGTTAGCGTCTGAATGTGAGACGCTGACAAAGGTTTATCCAGCGTTGACACAAGGTGATCCAGTAACAGGATGCACGTATGACTCTCTTTGATCAACTTGACCTTCACTATGTGAGAAGAAATCCATGTTTCCAGAGGTAGATTTGCTTCCTTGATCCAAAAGGATTTCATTCTCTACAATCTTCAGTTTATTATAGACATCATCAAAAGTGGAACTCTTGTGAGAATCCATAGCAATAATAAACCTTGCTTCAATCTTCCATGCATCACCGAGACTTTTAAGGAAAGTGGTAATGATATCAGCATCACCATACACTATTCCCATAAAGGATAATTTGCTTGTGATGTTTAGAAGTCTGCTTCTCACCCCACTTCACTTCTCATTGGGAAGAGCCTTGAACACGACATACTCATGCAAGAGTTGCTTCTTCTTTTCTGAGGCAGTATCATCATTACCACCATAGTTGACTTGAAGAGCTGCCCAAAGTTCTTTGGCAGACTCAAAACCTCTATATTTGTGCTGATTGGCTGGTCCTAAAGAGAGTTTGAGAATGCTTAAAGTTTTCATGTCATTCCTTCTCTTTGCAATATCCTCAGCTATGACAGCTCTCCTATCTGTAGGTCTTTCTTTTCGATCCTCTTCAGTTGATCCCTCAACATATCTTAAAGTAATAGCAGCAGCAATCTTGGCAGCCTTATCTAATGTGTTTCCATATTCAATAATTTCCCATAGAGTGTGATCATGAATCTGAAGGTACTGCTCAAAATTGAACTTCCATAGCTCAAAGTTGTCTGGGTATAGCATGGGAAATTTTAGATTGTGACTAGAGGAGGAGGTCATATCAGGAGTAGACATCTTGTCTGGTTTTTAGGGTTTCTTGAAAATTAGGGTTTTTGGCGATTTAGGGTTTTGTGTTCTTTAGATCAAAGTTCCTCAACAAGCTCTGATACCACTTATTGATCCCAAACTTAGATCGATTAGCTTTGTGTAAACGAGATTAAATCAAGTTATATACTTAGAGAAACTTTGTTGTGAAACAATCTAAGTGCTATGTAGAATTTATCACTTAGAACAAGAACACAGAAAACAGAATAAACCAAACTTTCACTTTGATTGATGATCGAACTTGTGTACAATGAAAGTATTAAAACGTATATTAAACTAAAACCTAAAGGCCTCCTTTTATAGATTAAGGAGCCTTGCACAAGAGTCCACTTATCAGCTATTCTAGGTAAAGATAAATATAGAAAATACAATGTCGAACATATCTTTACAAGAAATAAAAAACGTGTACTAAGTATTCTATTAGTGCTTGGACTTCTTCTCATCAACGCTTGACTTCTTCTTGTCAACGCTTGATCTAACAACACTTGATTTCTTCCTATCAACGTCCAAATAACTCTTCTCAGCGTCTAAGTGTCTTGGCTCATTTTATTCCCAACAATAATTATTACGAGTGTGCGACTACGGATGGCCAAACGTCGAGTGTTAACGCGTTAAACAACAATTTTCAAGATCAAAATAACGCGGGTCCATCACAAGGAAATTATAACCAAGGCAAAAAAATTTCGAATCAAAACCGAAACAATTTTCAAGGAAATAATCAACAAGGAAATTTTTTGAATCAAGGTTATAATCAAGGTAGTAATTTAAGTTGGCAAAATCGAGATAACAATCAAAACTCGAGTTTTCAAAACAACAATCAAGGAAACAATTTTTCGAATGGTAATCAAGAGAATTTTCAAAGAAGTAATCAAAACCAAGGGAACTTTAATGATAATGAAAATAGTTTGTCAAACAATTTTCAAGAATATATGAAAACGAATGAAGCTAATATGAGACGATTGGAGGGACAAATTGGTACTTTGAAAAACGACTTTTCTAATACTTTGAAAAATCAAAACAAAAAGATCGAGCAAGGACAAATCGACATTAAAAAGATGTTTTCGGCCATTATGAACAAGTCTTCGGGTGCGTCATCGAGTTCGTTACCTAGTGACACCGTAGCAAATCCGAAGGAACATGTTAAAGCCGCCTCGTCTCGTGAGAAAAGTCGTGTGATTACCCCAAACCTTGATGGATTTAGAGTTGTTCCTTCTTCTTAACCCTCGACTTCTAAGATGCCTTCATGTTCTAAAGTCGATGGGGTGAACGTGGTGACCAAGGAAAAGAGTGTACACCCTTGTGTACCTCTAATTCCTTCCACAGTTAAAAAATAGAGCTTTATCGACCTTACCTAAGTAACCCTTGAAGAAACTTGTGCTTCGATCCTTCTTAAAAAACCCAAAAGGCATATGCCGAGAAAGGAAGAGGATCCGGGCCAATTTCTACTACCTCGTGATTTTTACGAGATTGAGAGATGTTTAGCCCTTGCCGATTTAGGTGCTAGCATCAATCTCATGCCTCATTCTCTTTGCAAATTGATGAGATTGCCTAGACTTACCCCCACGAACATGACTATCGAGCTAGCAAATTGTACACCTTTAAAACCAATTGGAATAGCCGTCGACGTCTATGTTAGAATTGGAAAGTTTGTTTTTCCCGCGGATTTCGTCATTTCCGATTATGAGTGTGATCCTAAATTTCCCATTATTTTAGGTCGACCCTTTTTATCGACGACTCGAGCCGTAATCGACGTTCACGGTGGGAAAATCACTATGAAATATGGGAAGGAGAAAATGGACTTTTTCACGAGTAGATCCCAAGTTTCAAATGATCATGATAAAACCACAGTTTCAAATTCTAATGATTTCAAAATGTTAACTTTAGCGGAAAATATGAGGCTTGATGCATGTTTTGAAAGAATTAAAATGAACGGTTTTAAAGATGACGATTTTAATGATAAATAATACGTTTACTTAATTCAAAAGGGTATTCGTAAATTTATGGATGAAAAATCACTTTGGGATATATTCGGCGAAACAAGTGAACAACCAATTCCGAAGGGTGACGTTAGTGCCATCACGACAATGACCAAAATAGACTCGTCTTCACCACCTTCGAAGGACCACGTCTTTGAGGCTTCAACTTCTATTTCCATTGAAGTGCCTCCATTTCCTATCCCAACACCCGTTGAGGCCAAAGGTTTTATTGGCATCGATCCTCTCGTCATAGAAAAGTCACCTAAGCATAGTCATTCGACTTGTAAGACCATGGTTGTGAGTGCTCACATCGACTCTTTCTTTGATGATGACGATGGTGATTTTGCCGAAATTGATCACGTACTCAAAAATCCACAAGCAATTTTTGGTTCTCCTAAAAAGAATTCTATGTGTGGGGAGTACGATGATTATGAGCTTGATCCCGATATTGAGGAAATTATCAAACGAGAGCTAGCTCTTTTGCCTCTACTTCCACCTACAAGTGAGGTAGATTTTTCCAAAATCGAGGAAGAACTTGATGAGTTGGAACTTCTTATTTTTGATGACGAACCAACTCACGTGACCCAAAATCACATTCTCGATGAGTTACCTAATCAATACTCCTCTAATGAGAATGACGTTTACCACATTCGTGAGGATCTAACTTATCAACGATCCCCACAAAAGAATGATGATTTTGTGCTTGATCGTGATCTTTTCGAGAGAGTTTCAAAAATCCTCAATGAGGGGAATGACAAACCTTGGTTTGACAAGCCTATCTATGATGAAGAAATAGAAGAGATCGACGTTCATGAGGATGACAAATATGTTGACCCCGAGGGGCGGTGTTCTTTGTTGACAAACGTGTTGAGAACTTATACAATCCACCACCCCCTAACCGCGACTTAAATGTGAGATTTTTAAGTGTGCCTAACATCGTCTTAGAAACGCCAAATATTTTCGACATCATCAAATCGGGTTTTCATAAAGAGTTTCTGATAGATGAAAAAGGAAAAGATTTTAAAATTGATTCAAAAGATTTTTCTACAAGTCTAACTCCGTCATCACCGCGTTTATTGAGTGCTACGAGCTCGTTCACTCCTTTTGATGATGCGTCGTGTGGATCTAGTGTGGGGAAAGCCCCTTATGTTCCCTCACATTTCTCCACCGAGGACAAGATATTCGATCCCGGAACTGCTTATAAAGGGAAATCTCGGTCTTCCACCGATGCAATAAATGGAAATCATATCTATTTTCTTGGTGTGAGTCTACCTCGAGTAGCTCATTGTATTGTCCCACCCTTCTATTTCTTCTCATCTATTTTCTTTGACCCTCTCGGGTTTTTGGTTGGAGTAGCGTTGTTTCGTCTTTCATCCGAAAACGAGGACGCTATCTTTGACCCCAGTATACATATATCAGGTTTTTAAAGTACTCCACGTACTTTTGGGCATTGTTTATCATGTAAGCCCCACCAAAAATGATCATACCATGATAATCCCTAAATGATCACATTTATGGGGATTCGAGTCGAGCTTTTGACTCGGTTATAAAAAATAAGGTGCCTCGTGGGGGATTCTCATGCTTATCCTTGTAAATATTATTGCTTTCTAATAGTGTAACGAGGGGACTTGTGCTCTTCCAACCTTTGTTCCGTGGTTGCTTGTGTTTGTGATTTATTAGGTTCATCGTCACCATTGAAGCCTCTCGTGTTTGTTTTACGGATCACTCGAGCTTCGATCGTTGCCTTTGGAGATTCCGATATCCGATGATATCCTTTTATGTTCTAACGATTATCTTATTAGCATAATTCATAAACGACTTTTAGGTTATTCGTTTTACCCTGTCCATGCTCGAGATTAAGCATTCGACTTTCGTCTCTAGTATGGGGGTGTTTCACCCTTAGACTCGAAACATTGAGGACAGTGTTTAGTTTTAGTATGGGGGGGGTTGAGTAGATACTTCACCTTGCTTACGTCATCACACAATCCAATTTTCATCTTTTTGTTATCGTTTTATGCAAAATAAGGCTAAAAATGGCCAAATTTTAAATTTTTCTTATTTTTCTTAAGTGTTTAAGACACGAATGTAGGTTTTCTGATGGTGAGAACAAGAGTAATTTTTGACTCGATCGTGCGTGTTGAGCACTTAGCTTTGATTCCTTAACTAATTTTAGGCTAAGTCTCTTAATTGAGGACGAGAAATGATAGAGTTAATTATAAGTTACTATGTTAAACGTAGAGTACTCGTATTCTATCAGAAACTCATGTGTCCTAATTATTTACTTTTTCTCCCTACGCTTTTATAATAAATTGTTAATAAATATTGATTTAGCGGTTTAGTCTCTATTGTTGGTTTCTAATTTGTTTTAGTAGCTTCCATGTAATTAAATTGGGAAGAGATTAAGGTATCGCCAGCGTCACGGTTTTGAAGTATTGGCAACCCGAATAATCAAAGGCTTCCCCCAATAATAATTTAAGTTCCTCTTTACCTAAATCAAGAAAAATTTCGAAGCTCATAAGGCCGAAAAATCTATGCGAAAAGTGAAAGTGAATGTCTTAAATCTTGAAGCCTTAAAGATCCAAAATTCGATTTAGCGTGAGGATCTACGTCAAGTCATAATAAACACCTCATGGCGAGGTTAAATAAAAGACAAGGGCAAGACCAAAGCCATAATAAACACTTCATGGCGAAGTTAAATAAAAGGTGGCGGTAAACCAATCTCACATTGGTAATAAGTCTCATGTTCAAAACCGTTATAAAACTGTGTTTATCGATCCTTCTTGTTGACTTAATTTTTTGACATCGGGTTGTCTATTAGGATCAATTATTAATTCTATGATTTTAGTTACACCGTAAGACTCTATTTTTGGACCTAATCTCTATTCATGCATAAGTCAATGATGTATCCTCGTGATCCTTAAGACAAAAATAAAATATAAGAGATACACCTTAGGAATAAGGGAGTCTAAGTACGTGATTAGAGCATATGAGTAGTGTTAGCATTACTAACTTATAATGACAATGATCTTATTTCACGCTTAGCATGGAACTAGGTAAAAATCGAGGACGACGAAATTATTTCTAACGAAGCATTCACGTGTTCTTATTCTATGATCCTAAACGTCCAATTTTGCGATGAAAACAATACATTATGTCTAAAACACATGTAGTAGTTTATTTAAATTAATGTTTTCAATAAATGTCACATAAAAATGAATTTTAGAAGTGCTATGATACTTAATTCTAGCATTGTGTGGGGACACGACAATTGTTTAGTATAGGGGAGTGATGAGACTGCATTTATACATAGTCTCATCATCCAAATCAGGCTTAAAACGGTTAAAAATGTTATAAAATACCCAAAAATATGCTTGTGTTTGTTTATTATGTATTTTAGGTACGGATATCATGAAATCAACAAAAGAGAATAAGAATCAAGCAAAAACGAACACGGTAAACGAAGCCGCACAAAGAACCAGACCCGAATCATGATTTTCCATTGAAGTCCTTGAAGTTTTGAAGATTGTCAAGATTGGTCCCTCATCTTTTGAAGACTTGTCATTATATACCCTTGTAAAACTCAAAATTACATAAGGGTCCCTAAAATAGATGTTACAAGAAAAGCCCTTGAAGATTACAAGAATTGCAAGTTTAGTCCTTATTCATGGTTTCATAAAAGACAAGGACTGAATTTGTAATTAGCCAATACTTATTTGTGAAGGCAAAAAGAGTTTATGCTGTTTGAAACTAATATAGCAACAATATGGGAGTATAGGGGCCATTCTTGGCAGACATACAAACCCACACCCTCCTATCATAGCCTGCCACATCACCCCACTATCTCCACTCAACCACTCAGCCTACGCCACCTCACCATTTACTTCCACCTCACCCAGTCAAATGAAGTCAACACCCTTATAACATATTAATACTTAATCTGGTTTAAACCTAATTAAATATTAATATGTTTCCCCCCAAAAACTTCCTGTAGCAATTAAACCCCCAAACTCACCCCTAACCTCAACTAATGAACCCTAATATCATTTACTACAAACCAAAGGGAAAATTAACAAAAATTTCCAGATCTTTGATTGGTACCCACCTAAACCCATCCCACTCCCCAAAACCAGCGCCAGCTCAGCTATGTGGCATCCCCGATGGTCCTCTACTCTAAAGAACACTTCAAGACAAATTTTGGCAGAGTCATCAATGGCCCATATGCTCTACTTGTTCCCAAAGTAATTATAAACGGGTGAGATCATATATCAACAGCCGGCCATATCAACATCATCATGGGACATACATTTGACCAAGAATTCAAATGATTCTTCAAAGGGCAAATAGGGCATTTCATGAACTAGGGTTTATGTAACCTTTCATTTCTAGATAGTTCTTAGTAGTATATATAGAAGACGCATGTGTCTCTATATCTCTTGTTCAAAATTTTTGAACAATCTTTGTAAACCCCTTTTTTATGAATATTTAAAGTTTGAATTTAGGCCTTACATATTGTTCGAATTCTGAGTTCCATTTTACTTATTGTTTGTTAATTTATGCAAGTGTTACTTTAGTTTTTATCAAAAAAAATTCAAGTTGTTAAAATTTTTGAGAACCAAAGTTAGGAATTTGTTGTTTAGGATGGACTGACAAACAATCCTAGACAAGGAGTTTCTGATTTTGTTAAATTTCAGTTGTTCTCATTTGGTTCTTCAAAAGTTTGGCTTTTTAAAAATTTCTAAAAATCTTTTTTGTTTAATTTACTTGGGTGGATTTACTGTTCCAAAAGCCAATATCACAAGCTTTCTGACAAAAAGCTTGTGAATAAGCTTTTGTGAACTTGCATTATTTTTTGTTTGTTTTGTTTCTTAGCAGGAAGAACAAGTACCATAGTTTTCTTGGGTGTTTGTGACTGCTGTAGTCTAACTCCTTCATTCTCCTTTGCACATCAGCCTGCATAAGTTCCACCACCTCCCTGGTCATCTTAGCTAATTAGAGATGGCAATCAGCCACAGTATGCTTTGGATGTGAAACATACAAGGTACAAAGGCTTGAACCCTCTTTCTAGTTTTTTTATACTTTGTGGATTGTGTGAAAACTTTGTGTTTGTGTTCTTGTGGTGCTTTAAGTGTTCAATGCATGTTTTTATAGTTATTAGATGTTAGTTCACTGGTTTTAAGTGTTTTGAAATTGTTTGATACATTTTGATTTGAAAAGTCTTAGTGTACTGAAATTAAGGTGTGTTTGGTTTTGTGGTTTTCTTGCCTTGAGTGACACTAGAATAAAGTAAAATCAGCTTAAACATACTCAAATAGGTAGTGGTAGGTTATATCAGTAGGTTTCTTTGAGTTTGTTAGTAGAAAATAGAATTTACATGTTCTAAAATTTGGTAAAAATAGCATAAATTATCAGTAGGGTAAAACAGGTTTGATTTTGATTTTTATGACTAGAAATCTTGGAATATGTTAGAGCTTATGTTAATGTAGGTTTGTATGTTCTTGTTGGTGCTCTTGGCAAGCTAGATTGTTAAGGTTGTAGCTTTAAAATTCGTCTAGATACCAAATAGTTTAGCAAACAAGTGCCCAGACCCTTAGTGTTCATCAGTAACCTAATTTAGCTCAATTTTGTGTGATTTTTGTGTTAGACCTTGTATTTTTTGTGTTGCTGTGACTCCCCACAACCCAACTGGTTGTGGGGGTGCCCTTTGTTCCAAATAACTCCAACAAACAAGGCTCAAAAACGTCCAAAGTTATTTCGTCGCGTTTTACGTAATTACGTTCACGTTTTACGTCACTCGTCGTGGTTTAATCGTAGTGTAGCTCGTATTTTAATTTTTTTATCTAAACCGAATAACGACACTAATCCAAACATGATTTTTATATTATTGGCCTAATACACATACACCTCCGCCGAGAATGAACTTGAACTTTTCATCTTTACGGTTTTCCTAAGCCGTATCGATTAATACTTACCACTCGTTATTTCTTTTTCCTAAAAGAAATATACAAGAATACATACATCAACGGTCGAGTAAAAAGAACAGCTAGTATAGCCGCGAAACCCTGTCAAGGAGAATCTTAACTGAATCTACCTAATCACAGGTACGATATTTAATATCGTCTAACGGTCTCCACCGACCGGAGGTAAAACGCTACCGATTTAGGATGAATGTCAAAGCCATTCAGTCCGTGTCAATGTTTTGTCTCGAGAAGGTGGCGTTACGGTGTACTCAGCAAAGTCGAAGATTCAAAACCACATACTCATGCCCAAAGACAAATTCAACAATCAAGAAAGCTTAAGACTTTCGCAACTCTAATGATCAAAATCTTCCTTAACTATTAATGTAGAGGAATGACTTCTCTTCAAAGGAAATTGTTAGCAAGCTTTCAAGATGATGTATAGTGTGAGCATGTGGATGAAGACACAAGATCGCAAGATGGCAAAGAGAAGTCAAGGATAGTGACCAACAAGAATGTAGCAGTCATTTTGAAGATCTCAATACTAAAGATTAATTATCTCCATAAATACTCGCATGTCGTAGAGGAATGACCTCTCAGTGAGTGAGATGTTAGTCTCAAAATATTGTATCATCAAAAATGATTCCGTCACAGATTTGAAGATCTCAAGATTAATGACAAGTCGAAAGACAACGACAAAGGCTTAAAGATCACAACATGAAGGAAAAATACTACTATTACACATTCCCGACTCATTTATTGCGAGCTTAGTAATCTCTATAAATCTACAAATGTCGTAGAGGAATGATCTCTAATTGGGGGAGATTGTTAGCCTCAAAATATTGAGTCAAACAAGAATGCTCGGTCTTAAGTTTATTATGTATCATTTCTTAGAACGTTGCGACCCAAGCCCGCATGTGGGAGGACTCTATATACCCACCTCCTAGCATGTTAGGAGGTGGTTGGTAACATTGTAATTCTCTCATTCTCTCAATCTAACATTCAACAATTATCAACCATTCTCTCTCTTTTTCTCTCTACTTTCTCTCTCTACATTTCATCTATTTTCTTTACTTATTTCATAGATTAACAATGGTGAAGTGATAATATTATGGGTACAACAAAGTATTCTACATCAAGCAATTTGGAATAATTTTGCTAGTCGTGTCCTTTTAATACTAGTTAAAATATCATATTCGGCCAAATTATGCACTCTCTTTAAAGTTGGATTTACATTCGAATAACAAGTAATCATAGTAAAAGTGTAATGTTATCACATGTTATTTTAAATTATTTTAGCCTTTCTTTCTCGGTCGTCTGTCTTAATAAGTTAAGCACCATATTTTGCTCATTGCACTTGACTATTTGGTTGATGAATAACGGGTTAGATTTTATGTATTACGTTATCCAAATTTGTTTTGTAATACATGTCTTGAAGATATTTTATTGAGTATCTCATGTAACATCGATAGTTGTAAGAAATTATAGAGTTGATGTGTTCCACAAATCGTGAGGCGAAGGCAATGAAAAGTTTAAGAAGTGTTTTAGCATCTTGCTCCATGTTTTGAGTGATTTTGTTGTGTTTTCTGCTTAAGAAAGTTTAATATCTTCATAGTTATTGTTTTTAATTAAAATTAAATTATCAATACTTACTGAAATGTAAAATATATAAATTTTCATAAAACTTTAAATGTCTGGCTCAATTAGCTCGTTCGACTCGTTAAGCTCAACAAGCTCGATCAGCTCGAGTAACTAGACGAGCTTCCAAACGAGCCGAGTTGAATATTGCCTTTTAAAAGCTCGGCTCGTTTAATTAAACGATCATATTTTTCGTTCGAGCTCGACTCGAGCTTGAAAATATGTAGGCCTGAGCTCGAGTAGTTCGTTAAAAACTCGGCTCATTTACGCTCCTAAGTTCTGAGATGAATAGTTATGATTCATTCATTTTATTTATTAAAAATGCGTTTAATGACAAATGATGACACTAAGCTTAATGCATTTTCAATTTATTATAGTTTTCTTTATTAGATAAAATTAAAAAGGATATTCAAATTTTTTTTGTTAAATCATTAACTAACAAATGGGAATTTTGTATGTGTTAAAATTAAATTTTCTATTAAATATTAATATATTTTATAAAAAAAATTTAGCTTTTTAAAAATAATAAAACTAATTTATTTTCAAATTTGACTAAAATTCTTTAAAAATATATAAAAAAATTGATGAGGAGATTTGGTAGAGAAAAAAATAACATAAAAATATATATGTCAAATTTGCGAATAAAAATTAAAAAAAAAAGAAAAGGTAATTAATACAGTAAAACTTCAGTAGTTAAATTTTAAATAAATCAAATAGTGAAACGTATAATTTTTTTATTAGAATTTTAGAAAATAAATAATTAACTTTTACACTTTATACTTTTATATTTCTTAGATTATTTTGTTCTTTTAGACGATAAATCGTTAAAATATAAATAATACACCATCACGACGAGAAAATTCTTATCTTTCGGTATACATACACTTTGATATATTATCGCCGATTTTTTATTGTTGAAATTTTCGGTCAAAAAAATCACACATGATTAGTAAAAGCACTTATGATAATTATGTCATTTTTTGTTTTTTTAATAGATAAATAACTTTTTATTATTATTTATTATTATTTACGCAACAGTCGGACAAACGAGTAATAAATTGCACGCTATCCTTTTTATTATTATTTATTATCAAAAATGAAAATTTGACAATTTCACCTTTTTATTTGAGTAATGCTAAATCCTCTTTATTTATCTCAATCTAACATGAAATCGAAAATAATGCTCCAAAAAAATGATGCTTTGTGCGTCGCTCAGCTCGCCCAGTGCCAAACCGACCCAAATATAGTGGCAAGCAAGATAATGATAGCTATCGAAATTTCTATAACAAGTAAGGAAAATTGTCTGAATTTTCAGACTCTCTAATATAGGGATAGTCTCAAATATTATATAATGTACTATATATAAATATAGTAAAAAGTAAGATAAGATAAAACTGTTGGTATTTTAAATGTGAAAATTGATTCAAATGTTGTTATTGTTGTGAACGTTTTTGTGATTGAGACATGAGACACTAAAGTAAAAAAGTAATGTGTACGAAATGTGTTATTAAGAGACAAGTAATCCAAGTTAAATGAATCTAAGCGAAGATTACTTATTAGGTCAATGTAAACTCTCTTTTTAGCATAAATCATATCAATCAATCACATTCATTCAAACCAATTTTTCATAGTTTTCATAAAAATTAAATATCTCACAAACGATAAAGCGTCAAATGACAAAAAAAATACACTATTACAATGAGAATTAAATCATCTTTTTATTGAGGGACACATGTATTTTCGACAAACTTTTTTCCCTGAGAAAATCATATATGATTCGTATCACGGATCATATATTCCAAAATCATATATGATTCGTGATACGAATCATATATGATTTTCTCAGAAAAAACAGTTCGTCGAAAGTATTTACATGTATCACTCGATAAAAAGATAATTTAATTCTCGTCAAGATGGTATGTTTCATTTTATGTGACAATTAACGGTTTGTGAGATATTTTTTTTATAATATATATTTTTTGTTAGATGAGAAAAATGGGTGGTTGTAATTGGTTAATTGGGTATATGCTAAAAAGATGGTATATTGATTTTTTCCCTAGGTTTGTTATATAAAAGAGGAAGGGGTCATGGAGCATGAAGCCTCGCCGAGCAGACGTGACGGGCTCGCCGGAGCTCGCCGCCACACCGCCCCCCTCTTCGCCGTCCATCCGTTGTTGCACCGGCGAATGCACACAGAAGAAAGAGAAAAAAAGATCCGTTGGGCAACGGTCACTTTTTATAAAAAAAAATTTAAAAAAGAAAATTTAGTTATTATATATATCCACCATTTTAACACTTTTAACACACACATCTATTTATAATTTCTCCATCAAACAACAAAAATCATATCAAAAAAAGTTAGTGACTCAACTTTTTCCGATTCGTTCGATCTTGAAGATATGGTCGATTTTGAAATGATAATGCAACTTAACGAAGCAGATGAAGCTGAAGTTGAACAAACGCGTAGATACATCAATCGTGAACGTGCTGTCGTTGAGGCGCGTTTAATGGCCGATTATTTCGGTCCGTACCTAAAATATCACTCGGAGTATTTTCAAAAGTGATATCGTATGCAACGTTCACTATTTTTAGAAATAGTTCAAGGTATTGAAAATTACATTCAAACAAATAATCCTCTACCCAAAGACTTTCAGTTTTTTACTATTCGATATGATGCAACGAGTTTAAAAGTTTTAGTGTAATAATGAAATGCACATCTACCATACGCCAACTGGCGTAGTACACTACCAGATGCATTAGATGAATACTTGCAAATGAGTGCACATTGTGCACGCGATTGTCTTGATAATTTTATGATGTACGTAATGGATTTGTTTAAACTCGAGTTTTTAAGAAAACCTACAGCAGTTGACATTCAGAACCTATATGATGCGCATAATGGATTTATGGGTTTTCCGGGATGCTTGGTAGTATAGATTGTATGTACCGGGAATGGATTAATTGTCCAAAATCATGGCACAGCCAATATGGTAGAGGTGATAAAAAATACCCAACCATAATACTAGAGGTTATTGCATCATACGATTAGTGGATCTGGCATACATTTTTCGGGGTTGCAGGTTCGAATAATGATATTACCGTTCTGAATCATTCTCCTTTTTTTACAACCTTTTGGATGGAAACGAATCAGAGGCCCCGTATGTTAAAAACGGGCAAACATTTCATAGAGGGTACTACATTGCAGACGAGATTTACCAATAATGGTAATCATTTGTGAAATCATTCAGTGTTGCACGCGATGAAAAAAACTATTTGTTTAAACGCCGCCAAAAAGGTGTTCGGAAAGATATTGAAAGGGCATTTGGTGTCCTTCAAGGAAGATGGCGTACTATTGCTCAACCGGCACGTCAGTTTAGTGTCAACAAGTTACCTAAGATCATGTACACGTGCATAATATTGCATAACATGATTTTGAAAAATTAAAGGTATGCGATATCTGAAGCGGCTGAAATGTATGTTTGTCCACAACCAAATATATTAAGGACATGGGTTGAGCGTTGTACAATCCATCAGAGACAACAAAAAGAACTGCGTGATAAACCGACACATACAAGGCTTCAACGGTGCCTTATTGACCATATTTGGGAACGTAATTAACCCTAAAATGAGTAGTTTTTTTTATTGTTGTGTGTTTTAAATTTTCGTAATTTTTTTTCGTATCGTATTTTAAATTATGTATTTGTAAATTTTATTTAAATATTTGTAATTTGTATTTAGATGAAATGAATTTTAATTTGTGTGAAAATGAAAATAAAAAAATAAAAGATAGTGGTGGGGTAAAAGTGGAGAGGGGTTGACTCTTCGTTGAGTGTTTTGGTTAGTTGTTTCGTGATTATGTGACGCTGACGTGACAACTGTGAGAACAAAATGGAGAAAGTAGATCTCTTCATGACACCATCCTCTCTAGATAGCCATCTACAAGTCTACAACTGTAGAGATATTTGTATGTTGATATGTTATAATGATGTTAACGAGGGGAATACGACCCGCGTGTTGTGACATGTTTATTTATCTTTGATTGTTAAATATATATTTTGCTAATTGTCTCGTATTGAGTTTGTGTAAATGTATTTTTGAAAATGTCAAAGTAATAAAAATGTTTTGTGGAACCGTTAGTTGAATTTTTTTTGTTTATGTCTAAGGCTGTTGGCAATGGGTCGATCGTCGAATCGGTCGACCGAATTTGTTGAAGGTCGACTCCGTTGTGAGCGATCGATCGAATCCTCAAACTCGTTCGCTCCTACGATCTAATTGACCTATTCGGTCTTCTCTTTTCTTTCTTTTTTTCTTTTTTATATATATTTTGAATAAAATTATACGGTATTAATTTTAATTGGATAAAATTTATAAAAAAATTTAAATTTTAATATATTAAGTTTTATTTAATTCCTCATAACATATATTTATTTGACCATTTTTAGATTTATTTTTAATTAATGCATTTTACTCTCTTTATTTTTAATTAAGTCTATTTTTAATCATTTCTTTAAAAATATTTAAGTATAAATATTATTGTAATATTTTTTATTTTATTTAAATAATTCTTTCAATAAAAAACATATTAAAAAATTAAACTTGTCGTCGAAAAGAAAAAGTTGATGTGACAAAAAAAATAGAAATCGCACTAGATCACTGTTGTGAGTAGCCTAAGTTTAAAAAAACAAAATAAGGATGTTTCGTATTAGAACGCCCACCATAGTAATCTTCATAAGGTTTATAATTGTGTTACTAAATTAATTTACACATTTTTTTTTGTTTTATTCAAAAATTTATAAACTATGTATTAAAAATTGAACAAGTGCTCAATATTTTAAATTTATTTATGTCACATAAACTTAATATATATGTTTAATATGTAAAAGTTCATCACATACCCTTCTTTTAACATTTACTCAATCAAGCAATCACAACTACTCATTATTTCATATAACTAAAAAAACTCAGTTTTTTATATATTAAATATCTCAAAAACTGTTAATCGTTACACAAAACAAAACATACAATCGCGACAAGAATTAAATCATACTTCTATCAAGGGGCACATGTATATACTTTCGGCGAATTTTTTTTTTCAATCACGTTTGAAAAAATCATATATGATTCTATCGCAAATCATATATGATTTTTAGAAATCATATATGATTCGTATTACGAATCATATATGATTCGTATGATGAATCATATATGATTATATGATTTCAGAAAACTATATATGGTTCGTGATACGAATTATACATGATTTCAAAAAATCATATATGATTCGTGATATAAATCATATATGATTTCAAAAAATCATATATGATTTTTTCAGACATAACTTAATAAAATTGAAAAAAAAGTTCATCGAAAGAATATACATGTGTCTCTCGATAGAAAGATGATTGAATTCTCGTCGCAATGATGTATTTTTTATCGCTTAACGACGTTTGTGAGATATTCATTTTTTTTAAAAACGGTAGAAATTGAGTTTTTTTCAAAAAGGTGACGTGATTAGTTAGTTAATCGGATATATGTTATTTAAAAAGCTTACATTTATTTTGACTCTTATTTACTATTGTTGAAGCAAAAATCTTCGGCTAGGCAAACGCTAGCAAATTCCCTTCAGTCACAATGATAGTGTGCTTGTATCTTGGTATAGGACCTATGAACACAAGACAACACACGTTAGCTTCGCCCTAGGTTTGACCCCGAGACCAAGCTCCGGCGTGAGAGTAAGTAACTATCGCGGAAGTGGTATCTGGTGTAGAATACCGGAGGTTAAGTATAAATGTAAAGAATATTAATGGTGAAGAGTCAGTTAAGTTATCTTGAATGTGTGTGTGTGTGTGTGTATTAAATGTATGGAGTATTTATACTGAAAGTCCCTAATCAATGCAAGAAACCCTAATTTAACTTAATCAACACAAGGTATTACTTTTCAAACGTAATCTTATTATTGTATAATAAAGAATTACAAGTGTTATGGATAACACAGTTTGATGACAATGTGTTGTGCACACTTTGAACAACAATAAACCCTAACTTATGAATACAGTCGTAGCTGTTTGATTCACTAAGTTATATGCACTAATGTTCTTAATATCTCAAAGTGTTAAACATTAATGCATGGATTCACATCCTATTTATAGTGTTACGAGTTTGACTTAAACAGTACTTGATGTCGACTACACAAGCTTTTACAAGTTCCCACAGCAGTCACATGATGTCCTTCTATTCTTGGTAGTCTTCCATTATGCTTTAAGGAACAGTTGTCAAAAACAGTTTCCTTATTCTTCATAGTCTCGAACACACAAATGGCATGTCCAAAGTGTGCTGAGAGTTATCAGGGTATTGCCACCCCTGTTAACTCTCAACCCCTCAGAGTCCCTGATACATCTTGGCTGTTATCCATCACTGCCAATGAGTATGTCTTCAGGTAATCTTCGACTTCCCTGACAATGTCTCTGACATGGACTCCTCTGAGGTTGCTCACAGAGACTTGGATCTCTGTGAGTCTTGCGAAACTTGCATGCCTCCTAGGCACAAGCAAGGGACTATCTAACAGCCTAATTATGTTTAAATCAATGATCAGGGAATCTAACAAGTTTAGATTCCCAACAATCTCCCCCTATTTAAACATAAATAATGCTAGATCTAACTAAGTTAAGGTAAGTGAGTTTAACAGCTTCTTCTTACACATAACAGATCGAAACAAACATACCTCATGATTTTATTAAGACTTAAAGAAAATTACAAGTTCATTACATAGGTAAAATAAAAGATGAAGGTAAAAGGGCTGTGAACATCTTCAATAGTCATCATTTTTTATTCTTTCTTCAGCTTCAGCCAAGTCTAATCTGTTATCAATTTCATCCTGCAAAGTCTTTGCAAACTTCTTGGAATACTCTGTGTTGATCTTGAGACACTTCTTGTAACAGAGTAGCTGAATAGTTGAAGCCAAGCACAGCTCATCTTCCCTCTGAAAAAAGCATACTGGCAAGCCTTGTTCATGAATGCCATTCCTCTTTCAGGCTCTGTGTATGTCTGACCATCAACAGGGCCAACAATACCATTTGGGAGGATCAAATCCCTGTGCATACCATCCACATGAACATCTTCAGTAACAAAAGTTTCATTAACAATTTGTGAAATTCTTCTTCTTTTGTTGCCTGTCTTTGGGGGTTCTTGTTCAAAAAGCTGTGGTGGAGGATCAATCTTGAGTTTGGCTGCTATTTCCTTGATCCAGTTAAACTTGGCCTTAAGAGTTTTAAGCAGAAGGAAATTTGCCTGTCCAGACTTTTTGGCAGCTAAGACTTCGAGTTCAAACCATTCTGATAACCCAAGTGTCTTTAACCTGAAGTTGTCAAACACATCCATATTTCTCTGTTGGTTTTCCCTCCATAAGATCATTTGTGGGGTGTTTGTGGATTTATGAATGGTGTATTTGAACTTGGTTATCTTGCCAGCAGCATATCTGTTGTTCACGCAGGCATCATAGTCAGCTTTGACTTTCTTTAAGGCCTCAGCGCGTTTTACTTCCATTTCCCTCAACCTTTGTTTTTGTTTTTCTCTTTCAGGTGGTGTCATCTTCCTCGGAGTCGCTTCATTTAATTCTTTGGCTGTCTTGAGTTCACTTAATCTTTTGAATTCTTCAGCCTGTTGCTCAATTTCTTTAGGGGTCAAAGGAATCTCATCGGAAGGTGTAAAGGTTGAGAATTGTGAAAGGTTTGTGGTGGATCCTCCTGTCTCTAGCATCGCAGCTATCTTCTTAAGTTTGGTATCTGTGTCAACCAAAACTATCTCCTTTCTTTTCTTCGAGACAGAGGACTCCACACTTATGTTTTTCAAAACATCAGCTCTTTTGAGAAACGCTGTCTGAGCCTGAGTTTGAATAGCTTTGGGAAGAGAGCTAACAGTGAATTTTAATTTCTTGGCCGCTGGCTCATCATCATCCTCAGGCTTGCTGATGTTAACTAAGATCAGAGATTTTGATGAGTCAGCTCCATCTTCAGTTTGTTGCTCCCCCTGAGTATCATCCTCATCATCAGGTATTATAACTGGTGTGATGACTTGGAGAGGAACAGGTGTAGTGGTGGGGTTAGCTGATGATGAGCCTTGTTCAGCAGATGCAAGGCTGAGTGTTGTAATCTTCTCCCCCTCACGTTTATCCTTACTTTGCAGATGTTTGGATGAACGTGCTTGAAAACGCCTTGCAATCTGTTCCACAGAGGCAGCCATAGCACGTTGTCTTTTTCGTGAAGCCCTGGCAATCTTCAGCAGGAGGTTGGCATTGGCATTAGTATTTGCCTGAACACGCCTGACAATAAAGTTAGCATGGTTGTATTGCCTGTTGCGAACAGCATTAAATTGCCTTTGTAGGGTGAGTTCATGTTCACGGAACATAGCAGGGACAGCTGAGTCAATAGCATCCTTGATTCGTGTTGAGAGATGACTGAGTCCCTGGGCTACACCTTTTCTTGCACCATCCTGAATTGGCTCAGTGACAGCCTCAGTCACAGCCTTTTTTATGATGCCTGGAAATGTCACAGTAAAGTTGTGCATCTCTGACTTGATCACATCCAACTTCCTTGATAAGCGCTCAATATCAGATTGATGATGGACTGGCTGAAGATTCTTGATATTGAGGCTTTGTTGAGCATAGTCATCCTCCCTTGGTATTAAATCAAAGTTGGTCTGGGTAGGATGATCAAACATGAGAAGTCCTGCTGTTGGATCATAAGTTGGTCTTTGGAAGACTGTTGTTGCTGAGGTAGCAGAGTTTGGAGTATCAACAGCTTCCTTGAGAGGAGAAGTCTTGTCACCAGCTGGTGTAGACACAGCTATTTCTTTAGGAGGAGAGACAGACAGCTGGTCTTCCTCATCGTCTTCATCCTCTTCATCGAACATTCCCTCAGGGAATTCATCCTCAGGCATTGGCTCAATATCAGAGACATAATCTTCTAATGAGAGCATTTCTTCATCAACATTGAACACAGGCTCTTCATCAGTTGGTTTGTCCTGAGTCATAGTTTCATCCTCCTTTTCTTGTTGTACCTGAGATTCGATGACTGGCTGTACAATTTCAGCCTGCAAATTTGTTGTAATTAGTAACAGGGAAAAATATAAGGGGAATGGTCGCCATTTCGCTGTCCCAGAGAGGCTGAGGGTGATTACTCAGCCACTCCAAAGGATAAATCCTTGGGATTCTTTTAAGTGTGAATAAAGTGTGGTTAATGATCGCCATTCGCTGCCCCTAGGAAAGCTGAGTGTGATTATTCAGCCCCCCCAAAAGGTAAAAAACCTTTGGGACTCTTTTGATTGAAACATATGTTGTTGTAGGTCGCCTGTTACGCTGCCCCTAGGGAAGCTGAGGGTGATGATTCAGCTCCCCCTGAAAGGATAAATCCTTTGGGACTCTTTTAAGGAGGGAACCAAGAGGCTGTGTGCAGTACAGCTGATCAAGGTTGAGACATTAGTATATTCAGGTTGTTGTTAGCCTGAATACTGTCTAGAGGTTTCAGGGTCATCGGGGTGCTTTATAAACACAAATGAATCATTCCCTGGTGCAAAGACAAGGTGTACAGAAGTCTTAAAGTATTCTAAGTGTAATGACAGACTTCTATGGGTCGAGGATTACCCTAACTTCACCACTCTCTCCTACAGACAAATGAGAGTGGCTGCTTGTGAACCTCTAAAAATGTACACTGATTACCTGTGAGATATCAACTTGATTTGGCTGGTTTCCTGTTGTCTCAGCTGACTTAGAGACACTAGACGCCTGTTGTTTGTCAGCCAAAGAGTCTGAATCCACAAGAGTATCTGGACCAGAGGCGGTGTCAGTCTTCTTTCCCTTGGCCTTAATAACAGCTTTGGAGTGGGAAGAAGAGGGGATTTTCTTCTTCTTTGGCTGTTGGCCAGATGAAGCCTTGGACTTAGTAGTGTGCTGCCCAGAGGTCAAAGACATAGACTTGCCAGCAACACTAGAAGTATTCACCTTCTCAGAGGAAGGGAGCAAGGGCTTCACAGCGTTTGGTACCTGGTTGGCCACGTTCAGCATATGGGCGGTGACAGGGATATCCTCAGCTCCTATTTCCTTGTAGATGGCGCCTGTGATGCGATAGGGCTTAAGAGCAGTCAAGGCCTTGTTGTGGTAGTTATCTCCCAGCAAACTTTCAAAGATCAGGGACAGGAAGCGCACATAACAGATGTTCTTTTCCCTGACCTGATTCCTTCCCTTCAGTTGTTCTACCAGGTTTGAGAATAGGATGCTTCCAACATCAAAATCAGCTCCCCAGATTAATCCATACGCAATAGCCTGATGATTGAACGACATCTGATCCTGTGATCCCTGCATTCCTCCCAGGGACTTCACAATGTGGGTGAAGAGGACACGCCACATAGGAGTGAAATACTTAATCTTCAGAGGGGATTTGGCGAGGACCTCAGCTGGTGTAAGGGCAGGGTTAACGTCATGGCAAGGGTTGAGTGTGGCCAGGGCTTCCTTGACAGCCTTTTTGTCAACTGCCTTCAGGCATTCATCTCTATGTTTTAGTCCGGCCACACTAGAAAAGTCTTTAAGGGAGAAGGCAAAAGGATGTTCATTGCATGAAAGGCTAAATGTAATGGTGTCTTCTACTACTTCAGCAGAATACCAGAATTCCCTAAGGTATTCTTGGTAAAATGTGGTTGGAGATTTGGTGAAGGCTTCATTTAGGTCACAATTCTGCATGAAATTTACCAGATCTGAATAGGTGCTGTTTGGTGCCTTAATCCATCCAATGGCGTTGTTGGAGGCGAGGATGCTCTCGTTGATCTCGAAGTTAACATTGGAGGCTTTTGGAAATGAAAACGCCATGGATTTGAGGTTGAAGGTGAATGAAAATGGCGGATGGTTGAGAGAGATAAGAACTTAGAGTGAGAAGTAGATTTTAGAATGGTGGTGGGTGAGAAGAGAAAGAAGACAATATATATTCAAACTTAAGTGAACAGTTTCTTCAACCGTATTAAATGCAAGGTGCGAAAATGACTGCTTAAGTGGGTCCCCTTGACCTTTCAAAAAGTTTGTCTCCTTGTTATCCGAAAAATAAATGATTAAATATTTGAGAATGTTTTTTGCATTTACTTGGAAAGTAACTACCTAGTTTCATGTGAAAAACATTTAATATAGAATCAATCATTTAATGAACACATTTAATATCAAGCCACAGGCTTTGAGATATTGAGCATCCCTAGCTCAGCAACTAGCCTGTTGAACGAAGGTTCAGCCAAAGGCTTTGTAAAGATATCAGCTAGTTGCAGCTCTGTGGGAACAAAATGCAGCTCAATATCTCCCTTCATTATATGATCCCTGATAAAATGATACCTGATATCAATGTGTTTGGTACGAGAGTGAAGAACAGGGTTGTTGGATATGGCAATGGCGCTGGTGTTGTCACAAAAGATTGGTACTTTGTCATACAAGATTTCATAGTCAGCCAATTGACTTTTCATCCAGAGCACCTGAGCACAACAGCTGGCTGCAGCGACATATTCTGCTTCAGCTGAAGACATAGCCACAGAGTTTTGCTTCTTAGCACTCCATCCAACCAATTTTCCTCCTAGGATTTGACAGCTGCCTGAAGTACTTTTCCTGTCAATACAGCATCCAGCATAATCTGAATCTGAATAGGCCTTGAGATCAAAGCCTGATTCCTTTGGATACCATAGACCTAGGGATGGTGTTCCTTTGAGATACCTGAAAATTCTCTTAACAGCCACTAGATGGGATTCTTTTGGGTTAGCTTGGTACCTTGCACAGAGACATGTGGAGAATTGGATATCTGGACGACTGGCTGTTAGATACATTAGTGACCCAATCATGCCTCTATATAAAGTCTCATTGACAGAGACCCCTGACTCATCAGGGCCCAAGTTGTTGGGTGGAAGCATGGGGCATTTCACTGATGCACAATCAGCTAAGTCATATTTTTTAAGTAAATCCTTAACATACTTTTCTTGACAAATAGAAATTCCCTTAGGACATTGTTTAATTTGAAAGCCCAAAAAGTAAGTTAATTCACCCATCATACTCATTTCATATTTCTTGGTCATTAATTTAGCAAAACGTTTACTAAGATTGACATTTGTTGACCCAAAGATGATATCATCCACATAAATCTGCACAATGATGAAATCACTGTTGTCCTTGAAGGTAAAGAGTGTTTTATCAATAGAACCCCTGATAAATTTATTTTTAGTTAAGAAATTTGAAAGAGTTTCATACCATGCTCTTGGAGCTTGTTTCAGACCATACATTGCCTTGTGAAGTCTGTACACATGGTTGGGAAACTCGCTGTTCTCAAATCCTTCAGGTTGTGCAACATACACTTCCTCAGCCAAATCACCATTGAGGAAGGCACTCTTAACATCCATCTGATACACAGTGATGTTCATATAGGCAGCATAAGCAAGGAAGATTCTGATGGCCTCAAGTCTAGCAACAGGTGCAAATGTTTCATCATAATCAATTCCTTCAGTCTAAGAGAACCCCTGTGCTACCAGTCTTGCCTTGTTCCTGATGATGTTCCCAATTTCATCCATCTTATTTCTATAGATCCATCTAGTGCCTGTGATATTCTTTCCAGGTGGAGCTGGCACTAGTGTCCATACTTTGTTCCTTTTGAACTGATTGATTTCTTCTTGCATAGCAGCTACCCATCCTTCTTCTACTAGTGCCTCAGCAACTCTTTTAGGTTCAATTTGTGAGAGAAATTCAGCAAAGAGACATTCATTGGCTGAGGCTGACTCTGAGTCTTGGATTCGCTGTCTTGTTGTGACCCCTGCATTTGGTTCCCCAATAATATTGACAAGAAGTATGTGTTGATCTCTTGACCACTTATTTTGAGGAGGTGGGGATTCAAGGACAGGGGTACTTGAGGGCACAGCTGATGCAAGTTGAGTCTCATCCTGCTGACTAGGAGGGCTTTCTTCAAAGACTATTTCAGTGTCAGAGTCTTCTTCAGCCATTTCAAGGGAAGCTATTTCATTATCAGCAGGAGAATCTTCAGGGATTTGAAGAATTGGTGAGTCATCAATATCATGAGAAGGATCATCAGAGATTTGTGGTTCTTCTTTATCAAGTTCCTGAGAGGTAGGAACTTCTATGTTGTGAGTTGACAGAGGGTCAAAGGCAGGGACATAAGGAGTGAGAGTGTTGGAGTGATGATGACTGGTAGGTCTGGGTTCTGTGAACTCATCACTTGGGAAAGAAATATTTTCATTAAAATCTATTTCATCACCCTTTGTTCCTGTTCTCTGTATGACTTCATCATCTTCATTGAATCTAACATGGAATGTTTCTTCTACTTCTTGTCTTCTGATGTTGAATACTCTGAAGGCTTTGGCTGTTGGAGAGTATCCCAAAAAGAAACCATCATCAGCTTTTTCATCAAACTTTCCAAGTTTATCCCTGTAGTTATAAATAAACACAGGGCATCCAAACACATGAAAATAGCTGACGTCTGGAGATCTTTTTCTGAAAACTTCATAGGAGGTTTTACCATGTCTTTTGACAATGATTGATCTGTTTTGAGTGTAGCAGGCAGTGTGAACAGCTTCTCCCCTTTGGTAAGGCTGCACCATTTAACATAGTTCTTGCTGCTTCAATCAAAGTCCTGTTTCTTCTTTCAGCCACACCATTTTGTTCAGGAGTGCCAGCTGAAGAGAAGTTCTGAGAAATCCCTTTTTCATCACAAAAAGATTCAAGTTGATGATTCTTGAATTCTGTACCATTATCACTTCTTAGAGCTTTGACTCTAACATCATTCATATTTTCAACCTGTCTGATGAAGGACATGATGGTTTCAGCTGCATCACTTTTCCTTCTGAGGAAGAACACCCATGTGTATCTTGAAAATTCATCAACTATAACCAAGGTGTATTTGTTGTGATTAATGGTTTGAGGTTTGACAGGCCCAAACAAATCCATGTGAAGGAGATGTAAGCACTTGTCAATAGAGAATGATTGCCTAGTCTTGAATGAAGACCTGTGATGTTTTCCTTTGACACAGGCAGAACAAGTTTTGTCTTTGGAAAACATTACTGAAGGTAGACCAGCAACCAAGTTTTGAGTGGCTATCTTATTGATGTTCTTGAAGTTGAGATGAGACAGTCTTTTGTGCCACAACCAGTTGACACTTTCAGAGGCTTTGGCAAGAAAACAATTTGAGCTGTCTTCAGAGCACACAGCCATGTTGATGACATAAACATCTCTCCTTCTAGGTGCAATCAGCACAACATCATTGTTTTTGTTGAATATGGTTCCCAGAGTCTTAGTAAACAAAACCTTATAGTCAGCATCACATAATTGGCTGATGCTAATAAGATTGTGTTTAAGACCATTCACATATGCAACCCTGGTAAATGTGATCCCATTGCAGTTCACTGAGCCATATCCTTCTGTGTCACCTGAAGAGTTATCTCCAAACACCACTTTGGGACCTGGCTCCTTTGAGTATCTGTGCAGGTATTGTTGAATCCCTGTCATGTGTCTAGAACAGCCACTATCTAGATACCATACCGATTCCTTGAGATATTTCTGCACAGATACATAGAAACAGATTAGTTCCTATGGTGAACCCACTTTCCAGTGGGTTCCCTGAATTGCTTGTTAGCAACTCTTGTATTCCTGAAAAACTTTTGGCGTTGGGATGGACAGTTCATTGTTTCATGGTTATAACTCCCACAGATATCACACCCAGGGAAGTCACCACACTCGTCTGAGTGATGGTCTGTGAACCCACAGAATTTACAGGGAGGATAAGGTTTGTAATTTCCCTGTTGCCTTTTGGAACTCTGTGGTCTGTCCCTAGAGGGTGTCTGAGCTCTTTTAGCTGCCATGTGTCTGTCATGATCTAAGGTTGAATGGTGAGAATTTTTACATATATTGCAATAAGGTTTGATTAACCTTTCCCCTTTGGGTTCACCTAGGACTGACTTAGGTTCATGAGAAGTAGAGCATTCAGCGGAAGGCTTAATGTGTTGTTTCAAGAGTTCTACTTCTTTCATAAGAGACAACAGGCGATCTTCAGTGGTAGGGTCAACCTTATTTACAGCTTTAGTAGTAACAGGCTTAAAAGCTACTTGTTTACCAGTTTGTTTAGCAGGCACATGAAAAACTTTAGCTGGAGGATTCTCAATATCTGTCCTAAGTTCATCCTTAGCAGATCTAGAAGAACTGCTAGGTTCAACTCCAGAGAGTTTGGGCAAAGGTGGTAGCTCAGCCACATCTTCAGAGACAGGGTCATTTGTCAAAGAGGTATCTGACATATGAATAGTCTCTGTAGATTTAAAGACAATGTCTTTGGGTTTGGTGAGAATCCTCAACTTATTTTTCTTAGCAGATATATCCCTTTTTAAATCAGCAGGCACTTCATCCCTAAGCAATTCATCAATAGTGAACCTAACACACAGCCATTTTTCAATAATCTTGTTCAATTCAGTGACTTGATCATTTAAAGTTATGTTTTTCAAGGTTAATCTAGCTACTTCATTTTGCAGGGATATTTTCTCTAAATTAACCCGCCTGAGAGTTTCACATTCAGCCTTAGCATTTATCATTTCAGATTTAACAGAGTGAAACTTATCAAGTAGGTTCTTTCTTTGTTCCTCAACAAAGTGCAAATCAACAATGGTGTAATCAAGGACATGCTTACGTTCATCACTATCAGACATAGATAAAAGCCTGTGTACCTTTTTCATTGTGATGTCAACCCATTGTCCTGATCTAGCATCACCTTTTCCAACAGCTGGTTCATCCTCAGCTATTGCCATAAAAGCCCTGACTCTTGTGGTGTCTTCTTCATCTGAAGTCAGTGGTTCATCATTCCAATCATAAGTTTCAGCAACCAACCCTTTCTCTGTCTTTTTCTCACCACCTTTCTTTTTGGACAGAGCTTCAATCTTCAAGTTCATTTGTTCTAACTCAGCTTTAAGTGCCTTGTATTTATTTTTGTAATCTTTCTTCTCAGTGTCTGAAGAATTGGATTGAGATGAGTTGTTATGTTGTTTGAACTTGTAGGGTTTGGATGAAGATGATGGATAAGAGGGTGAGGATGTCTTGGTAGAAGGACAATCTTTTTGATAATGTCCAAGCTTTCCACAGGCAAAACATGTTTCTTTTGACCTGTCAGTTGGTTTACTAGCTGATCCTACTCTTCCAGATCTTTTGTAGTATCTTCTTTGATTGGCTAGCAACGCTCTTTCATGGAATTCTGCATTGAGGTCTGACAAGAACTCTTGGCTGCTACGGGTATCTTCTTCAATATCAGAATCGCTGTCATGAGGATGTGTTGCAGAGATCAAAGCTTTGGAAGATGCTCCTTGGACTAAAAATCTTTCAGTCTCTGATTTGTAGATAGTATCGATCAGCCCTTCTTCATAATTGTACTTACCATAGAGCTGAGCAAGGGTATCATTTTTGATTGATTTGTTAGCTCTCTGAGTCTGATTCATACTCAGCCACTTTCTTGGAAGGCTGTTGACAAAAGTAGCATTGATCTCAGCTTGACCAATAGTGACATCATTCATAGCCAGGTCATTTAGAAGAATCTTCAGCCTAGTATAGGTTTGCTGAACCTTTTCACCTTCAAGTGACTTAAATGCATTAAACTGAAGTCTGAGTGCCTGAATCTTTGTCTCTCTTGTTTCAGAGGGTCCTTCATGGCCAAGAATGAGGTCTGTCCACATTTGTTTAGCTGTGGGGCACTGAATGACAGACTTCATGATATGCTTGGGAAGACAGGAAATTATGATGCTTTTGAGACGTTTATCTTGGTTTGCTAATTTCCTATCAGCTGGAGTCCATTGTTTGAGAGGTTTGGGAAGAGGGTTTTCTTCAGTGGATGTAAGCGCCATGGGAATATATGGACCATTTTCTAAAATTTCTAAGAGAAAAGGTTCAAGTCCATTAAGGTATACAAGAAATTGACTCTTCCAACTGGCAAAGTCTTCTTCATCAAAGACTGGTACACTGGTTACGTGTGATCCACCTCTTGAGTCAAGAAGTTGGGGTAGATCATAGTCATTGGCTGGAGGGTTAAGTCTTGGTGAAGATGGGTTTGTGGAAGGTGATTGTGGGCTAGAAGTTTCCGGCATGGTGGATCTTGATTATAAAACTGAGAACGATGTTTCTTGAAGGTTTTAATATCAAACACCGCTCTGATACCAATTGAAAGTCCCTAATCAATGCAAGAAACCCTAATTTAACTTAATCAACACAAGGTATTACTTTTCAAACGCAATCTTATTATTGTATAATAAAGAATTACAAGTGTTATGGATAACACAGTTTGATGACAATGTGTTGTGCACATTTTGAACAACAATAAACCCTAACTTATGAATACAGTCGTAGCTGTTTGATTCACTAAGTTATATGCACTAATGTTCTTAATATCTCAAAGTGTTAAACATTAATGCATGGATTCACATCCTATTTATAGTGTTACGAGTTTGACTTAAACAGTACTTGATGTCGACTACACAAGCTTTTACAAGTTCCCACATCAGTCACATGATGTCCTTCTATTCTTGGTAGTCTTCCATTATGCTTTAAGGAACAGTTGTCAAAAACAGTTTCCTTATTCTTCATAGTCTCGAACACACAAATGGCATGTCCAAAGTGTGCTGAGAGTTATCAGGGTATTGCCACCCCTGTTAACTCTCAACCCCTCAGAGTCCCTGATACATCTTGGCTGTTATCCATCACAGCCAATGAGTATGTCTTCAGGTAATCTTTGACTTCCCTGACAATGTCTCTGACATGGACTCCTCTGAGGTTGCTCACAGAGACTTGGATCTCTGTGAGTCTTGCGAAACTTGCCTGCCTCCTAGGCACAGGCAAGGGACTATCTAACAGCCTAATTATGTTTAAATCAATGATCAGGGAATCTAACAAGTTTAGATTCCCAACATATACTACTCTATCAAATGTACCTGGATGTCTAGTCACATCAGTAGGCTAGGTTCTGAGCCAAAGGTAAGATCTTCTCCATAAATCGAGGGATTTGTCCACAGGCGACGGTGCTATGTTTTGCACGCTGGATAGAGTGAAGCATGTTGGATAATACGATGAGTTGTTTTTGCTTTTCACTAAGTCCTATGTTTGTGGCATTAAATGTTTCACTGCTCATGGGACGACCTTATTAATTGATGGGGTCTCGGCTATAGTCCGGGATAGAGCACGTGTCCGGAGGCTTTGGCCGGAGACGTACGCGAACATGTTCCCCCCAGTATCATAGTGTTAGTATCAGCTAACGGTGTGATACTTAAATGTGTTGTATTTGAATAGTGTTGAGCCTAATAAATGCTAGCCGTCCCAGTGACTTCCCATTAATTATTTTTGTCTTTTGGTTCCTGCGCTGTCACCCACTCAAAGCATCGGGTTTCGTTTTATTAGTCGTGATCTGGTTCCACGTGTTTACTCCTAATTTCAACGGTGTGGATTGAGCATGGGAAAATGTGCACGTCCCTTCATTGTCTCTCAACCATGTATAAATACTTTCTCCTTCTCATTCTTGTTTCACTTTCTTTTCTTCTTTTTTCCTCCATTGTTGCATTCTGCTTCAAGAATCATTTTCTCGCCAAGTGTGCCCTTCGTTTCTCCCTTCTCTGGTTTTTTGTTCATATATTTTGTTATGTCTGTTAGCAGTTCTGATGATGAGGCTGGGCCCTCGACCTTTCGTGATCCTAAGTGCGATATGCACATTAGGGTTTCCACCATGTCCGGTGATGATCTTAAGAAAATTATTAGGTAGTATCTCATTCCTGATGAGCTTCGTCCTCGTCTACCGGATCCTTTATTAACCATGGACCAACTTCCAGAACGGTTTATTGGGATTTATGAGGAGTACTTGAAGAACGGGGGGGGGGGGGGGGGGGGGGGGGGGGGGTACGAATTCCTTTTTCTAGTTTTTTCTGACTGTCATTCGGTATTTTCGTGTGCATATATCCCAATTGATTCCTATGAGTGTTAGCCGTGCCACCATGTTCGAAATACGTTGTCGTAGCTTGAATATTCCCTGCACTGTGAATCTATTTAGGTTTTTTATAGACTATGTAAGCAAGGTCGCTGGTTTTCTTTCGAGAGTCGCTGGCCTCCTCGATATGGTAAGTGTTTGCAAGAGACGACTTCTAGTCTAAAAGGATGGAAATATAAGTGGTTTCTCATTGATAGGAGAGCGGTTCCGCATGCTATGCCGTGGAGACATAGAGATACCGATGTTTACGATGATTTCCCTACTCATTTCAACGCAGATCACGCGAAGTTACTTGCTGATAACCCCCTATTACTCTGTCCTCCTCATAGATATTTGTTGTTTCTGTGTGGTCTATGGTATCCGTATGAGAATCCTCCGTTTCGTCGGATTGTTGTTGATCTTGATAAAAAGAGTACTTTTATATGCAATTTTTTGTGTTATCTCTGCGGGTTATTGTCGCTCGCTCTAACCGTGATCTCTTTCTTTGTTGCAGAACTTACTATGGATGAATTCATCAAGCTTCCATCTTTTGACAATGCCAAAGTTGGCCGGGATGAAAATGAAGTTATGCCTAATCCTGCTCCAAAGGTTACTCAGCCTCTACCGGTGGGAACAACTATACCTGGCCTTAATCCCCAGCAAGAGGATGTGACTGTCCCGGACCCGAAGGTCATTGTTGCTCGTCTTCGTCATGAGGGCAAAAATGTTATTAAGCCGAAGAAAAGACCTGCGGGTGGGGAGCCCTCCGGGCGTGTTACTAAACTAAAGGGGGGGGGAGCCAAGACTCAAGAGTCGTCGGGGTCGGAGGATACTGAGGTACATTCGACCCCTCCTCTAAACCATTCCCACCCTTCCGGTTCTGAAGACAAAACCAGCAAGACTAGCGGTGTTAAATCCAAGTCCCCCACTCATATCAATCTTAGTGATCAATCTTCTCCTCTGAATGACGATGTCCACGATGATGGTGCAGGTATGATTATCTCTGCCTTATACTGCATTTTTTGGCGACTTCCCTTTTTTTATTATTGATTTCTTTATTATTACGTTTCTCTCTTCTAGGAGGCCCGCGGGGTCCTATCTTTCACGACGGTGGTCCCTCACGCAGGTTTGTGCCTCCATGGCGGTTGGAAGAGGATGTCCGTATTGATCCTCATTACTCATCCCGGGAGCTGTGATTCCACTTGGCTACGCCGGGTGAACAAGTTGAGCTCTCCACCCTTTCCAACTACGATGTGTTAAGCCATGCTTAATCAAACCCTTGCTCGAAGCACCCTTACAGTTTCAGAACTGTTGAAGAGGTATGAGGCCCTTAGCCGAGAGCACTCTCGTCTAGCTACAGCCCAGAAAAGTGCACATGGACACTTTGCCTCTAGTAAGACAGTATTTGATCAGATGTCCCTCGCTCATAAGAAGCTAGAGGATAATTACAACAGTTGTCTTGCTCGGGAAGAAGAATGTCTTGGCACCATTGAGAGGCTAGAGAAGGAGGCTCAGGATTCTCGAGGTTTTCTTGAAGCTAAGGATAAAAAGATTGTAGAGCTGGAGCGTCTTCGCAGTGTGAGTGCCTAGGATCGTGTGAAAGACTTCAACAGAATTAAGGAGTTTGAGGCCAACAATAGGCATCTGACCTCTATTCTTGCTCGGGCGGAGGTCGATAAGCAAGTTCTTATGAGGTATGGCTTCCCGATACTTGTCCGCAGGTTATTGGCTAGCTATGAATACTGACGCTCACTTTCTCTTGGGGCTGGAGCCATCTTTAATGCACGCTTTCTGAAAGCGGCGGAGTATGATTGCACGCCTGAGCAGATAGCTGCTGCCATTGCTGCCGCGGATAATTTGAATGTTGAAATGGAAAGAACTTGGAAGGAAGACTTTACTGCTCTATTTTCAGCCGAATACCCCTTTGTGCCAAGGTGGTGGCGGCGAACAAGCTTCCGGTTGTTGACATTATGCAACTTGCTCTAGCAGAGAAGCCTATTATTCCTCCAGTTGAAAACCCTCTGGTGGTTGAGAATGCTGATACTTCCAAGACATCGGCGAGTGACTCGGACACAACTAAAGCTAAAGAGACTCCAGCTCAGGATGGTGGGAAGCTCTAGATGAAGGCCCGGTATGCCGGTGCAATTTGTAACCTTGTTTAAACAACATTTTCTCAAACATTATGTCTGTAATAATTATGTGCTCCTCGTACTTTGGTTTTTCGGGACAAGCATCATCTTATTTACTTTAGTTGTTTCGAACATATGTTACCTATTCATAATATCATCAGTTAACGTTCCTTTACCTTATCTATTGCGTCTTGCTTTTTTGTTGTATTTTGTACTTTGACACCGGAGTATGTGTTTAGAGAACTCCGGATCACCCTATGGGGTGTGCTCAACACTTGTGTTTTTTTTATATGTGTGGAGATATCGACACCAAGCCGGTTTTTGATTTACCTCCGGATCACCCATTGGGTGTGTCCAATACTTGCGTGTTTTACATTTTATATGGGAGACATCGACACCGAGCCGCTTTTAATTTATCCCCGGACTACCCTTGGGCGCGTCCTACACTTCTGTTTTAATGTTTACATGGGAGACATCAACACCGAGCCGCTTTTAATTTGTCTCCGGACTGCCACTTGGGCGCGTCCTACACTTGTTTTTTTAGTGTTCACATGGGAGACATCGGCACCGAGCCGCTTTTAATTTGCCTACGGACTGCCCGTTGGGCACGTCTATCGTTTGTGTTTCTATTTTTCACACGGGAGACATTGGCACCGGGCCACTTTTAATTTGTCTCCGGACTGCCCATTGGGCGGCTTCCAACACTTTTAATGCATACTTACATACCTTCTGGTTAGCTAGGTCGGGGTTTATAGTTACTACAATTAATTATGTTTAACAAAAGGACTTTCTTTCATTGAAATTGTTAATACGTCATTGTTTGTATCACATGAAGCATTTCTGCAAGTTGGTTGTGTGCCATGTGCGCGGTATTTCCTTTCCATCCACAGTATCCAGCTTGTACGAACCGGTTTGATAGGCTTCCACAAATATATAGGGTCCTTCCTAATTGGGGCCAAGTTTTCCTATTTTCTCTTGTCTGCTGGCCATGTTGCGGCGGTAGACGAAGTCTCCAATCTTGAAGGAGCATGGCTTGACGCGCTTGTTGTAATATTGCTCAACCTTTTTTCATACTTTGCCTCTTGTATGGCCGCGACCTCTCTTCTCTCTTGTAGCAAGTCTAGATTTAACCGCAACTCCTCTTCATTCGCATTTTCATCAAAGATCAAGGTTTTGGCTGACGGGATTCCTATTTTGGCGGGGATCACCGCTTCACTCCCGTAGGTGAGGCTGAAAGGAGTTTCCCCATTGCTGGTTTTGAGCATTGTCCGGTGCGCCCATAGCACGTGGGGTAGTTCGTCAACCCAAACGGTTAGCCTTCTTCCCAATCTATCTTTTAAACCATGCATCAATGACTTGTTTGCTCTCTCGACCAGGCCATTTTCTTGCGGATGGACCACAACGGTGGTCATTTGCTTGACATGCCATTTGTCGCACCACTTTTCGAATGACCCATCTATCAGCTGCTTTCCGTTGTCAGTTACTATCACTCCAGGCAACCTAAATCTGCAGACAATATTTTCTTAAGCGAATTTCTTGACTTCTTTGCCGGTTATTTTGGCCACTGGTTTAGCCTCGATCCATTTGGTGAAGTAGTCAATGGCTACAATCACGAACTTGATATTACCATCGTTCCCGGAGATCGGTCCCAAGATGTCCATCCCCTACTGGTAGAAAGGCCATGGTGATGTTATCGAAGTCAGTTTTGTCTTTGTTAGCCTTGGTACGGGACCATGTATCTTGCATGAATCACACTTGGAGATTTCGTCCCATGCATCTTGATGCATCGTTGGCCAAAAGTATCCCTGACACATTATCTTTGCCACAACCGATCTTGATCCGGCATGCATACTGCAGGCTCCTTCGTGGACTTCCCGGATGATATAGTTTGCTTGCAGCGGTCCCACGCACCTTAACATCGGTGATAGATATGACTTTTTGAATAGAACTCCATTCTCCATGGTATACTGGGGTATTTTCATCCTCAGATTTTTGGCTTCATCCGGATTTTGTGGCCATACTCCTTCCTCTATACATCTTTTGATTGGAGTCATCCAACATTCTCCTTCTTCTTCCACTATGTCATTGACCTCTTGTACATCGATTGATCTTGCGTCCAGGGATTCTACCAGTACTTCTTTGGTGAGGTGATTGAATGCGACAGACGCGAGTTTACTTAGCACATCGGCCTTTTGATTCTTGCTTCTGAGTATGTGCTCAATGTTAAACTCTGTGAAGGTAGGTAGTCGTTCCTTGACTTTAGCCAGATATTTGACCATATGGTCATCATTTTCTTAGAATTCTCCTTTGATTTGACAGGCAACTAATTTCGAATCCACCTTGACTTGGAACTTCTTTACTCCCATTTTTTCGGCTAACCGGAGGCCTGCTAACAGTGCTTCGTACTCGGCTTCATTGTTTGAGCAGTTAATGTTAAACCTCAAAGCATATGTGAACTCTACGTATTCTGGGTTGATCAGAACGAGTCCGGCGCCGACACCTTTACTGTTTGCCGCCCCATCTATAAAGAGCGTCCATTGGCCTTACGGCTCTTCTTCCTCGAATATTTCATGGATTTTCGCGGCCTGTTGGTGTTCTAATGGAGCTTCGTTTAGAAAATCTACTGAAACCTATCCTTTGAATGAATTTCGGGAGACATAATGGATTTCATAAGTTCCTAATTCGACTGCATATTTTTCCAGCCTTCCGGAGGCCTCGGACTTGCACAATATTTTCTTCAAGGGTTGGTCTGTTATGACATGAATGTCATGAGCTTCGAAATACCTCCTTAACCCACGTGATAAGTGCAGTAATCCTAGGGCCAATCTATCCAAAGGAACATATCTTCTTTCGGCATCATGAAACGTTCGGCCTACATACCTCACCTAAATTTGTATCCCATTTCGCTTAGCAAATAGCACACCGCTGACTGCCTCCTTGGATGTGGCTAAATACACATACAACACCTCTTCCTTGATCGGAGAGGTAAGCAGTGGGAGTTCCAATATTACTTTCTTGAGCTGTTGGAAAGCTTCTTCGGCCTTTTCAGTCCAACAGAATTCTTCTTTGTTTTCCTTGGTGATGTTTTTCAGCGTTTTGAAGAATGGCATTGATTGCTCGACTGACCGAGACAAGAATCGGTTCAGTGCTGCCAGCTTCCTACTCAAGGATTGCATCTCTTTCAATGTTTTGGGAGATCTCATTTCGGTGATTGCCTTTGTCTTCTTTGGGTTTGCTCTGATGCCTTTTGAGGTTACCATGTAACCGAGGAACTTCCCTTCTTCGACACCAAACAAGCATTTCTTTGGGTTCAATTTCATATTAATCCTCCTTAGGTTATCAAAGGTTTATTGAATATCTGCAAGCATCTCTTATTCGATTTTACTCTTGATCATTAAGTCATCTACATATGCTTCTAGGTTTAACCTAATTTGTGACCGAAATGTTGAATCTAACAACCTTTGATATGTGGCTCTAGCATTTTTTAGGCCAAAGGGCATTTTTGTGTAGAAATACGTGCCTTCATCGGTATAGGATGTTGTTTTTTCTTCGTCTGCTTCATCCATGAGCACTTGGTGATATCCTTTGTACGCCTCCAAGAAGCATTTGAATTAGTACCCCATGACTGCTCCTATTTTTACATCTATGTCCGGTAAGAGGTAATAATCATTTGGGCAGGCAGAATTGAGGTTTTTGAAGTCTATGCACATTCGCAAATCACCATTCGGTTTTTTTACCAGGACCGTGTTCGAAATCCATGTAGGATATCTCACCGGTCGTATGATGCCAGCTTTCATTAGTTCTGCAACATCCCTTTTGACTGCTTGACTTTTCTCTTTACCCAATGTCCTTCTCTTTTGCGCGACCGGAGTGGCTTTTATATTGACATTCAAAGAGTGTTTTATGATCCTTCTAGGTACCCCGGTCATATCCGAAGGTTCCCATGCGAACACGCCGAAGTTATTTCTCAACAAATCTATAAGTTGTAGCTGGCATCTCTTAGTGAACAACCTTCCAATGGTGACCAAATGTTCCGGATATCCGGGGTGGACTACGATCTGTTCCATCATTCCCCCTGCCTCTCGTTGTTGTTGGTTGAACCTTTCATGGGCGATCCATTTGTCCAATTCTTTCCCCATAGCTGTTGCTTTCATCTTTTCTATTTTCTGCCCGTCTTCTATTACCCTGCACTCATAGATTGCTCTGGCCTTAGTTTTCATTGTTGCTATTCCGTTGGGAGTGGGAAATTTCATGGCTGAGTGTAGCGTGGAGGGCACGACCCTTAACTCCCTTATTCCGGTCCTTCCGAGTATTATGTTGTATGGCGGCGGTGCCCTAATCACCGTGAAGCTCATTATATTCCTCTTGTCAGGTCATTTGATCCGAAAGTTACCTCCAAATCGATTTTTACAAGGGGTGTGGTTTCTTCACCATAAAAGCTCAAAACCTTTGCGTGATCAGGAGTCAGTCTTTGCCAGATTGAGGGCTCTAAGTTCAAGAAGCAATGTTCGAACATAACCTGCATTGTGGCCCCTTTGTCGAGGAACACCCTTTTTACCTAGTATCCTTCTACTTCAGCTTCAAATATCAAGGGGTCATCCGAGGCTTCCGCGTCGGTCACCGACGGGAAAGTGATGGGGTGTTCATCCAATCTATCTCAATTTTACATACATCCTTTCTCTTTGAACCACTATATCTGCCTTCTATCATGTTTATCGTCTTCCCCTTATAGTCCCCATTTCCTCATCCCTGATTGCCCCTATTTACTCGACCTCGTAGATCTTTCACGAGATGGTTCAACTTACCGGACTCCAAAGCCGCTTCCAACTGTTTTCTTAACTGGTGGCAATCGTAGGTGAGATGTCCTTTTTCTTGGTGGTAATCATAATACTTGTCCATATTTTTAGGTCGAACTATGCCTTTGGTCGGCGGCGGTGGGGGAAGTTGCAATTGTAATTCAGTGGCCAAGATTTCCTTAGGAAAATTGGTTAAATATTCTAATCCGAGGCGTTGGTAAGGTGCTTCTTCCTTGATTCTGACTCACCGGAGGTACATACGGGGAAACTGTGGGTTTAGACCGGTAGTCGTTTCTTTGTCGACCCATGTTGCGTCCACGTGATCCGGACGAGAGGACTTTTCCACCTTGCCATACTTGGAGTTCCCGTCACCAACTTCTACTTGTGGTAGTTCCGTATTTCGGAAGACTTCTTCTGATTTGATGAAGTCGTCCACCCTTCACATCATTTCGGCAACCGACTTCGAAATATCATCTGAGAAACGTCAGGATAATTCTGGGCATTTAGCCCCATTCACGAAAGCTGATATTTTCATCACCTCAGGGACTCCTTGGATGTAACTTGCTTCATCCGTCCATCGCACTTTGAATATTGCCAGAGATTCGTGTGCTTTTCGGATGATAGTGGTGATTTCCATTGGATTCTTGAGGCTTTTTCTTCTTAGAGAGAATCTTTCCAGAAATTGATCTTTCAAGTCATCCCAATTATCTATGCTACCCCTTGATAACCTTTCGAACCAGCCTCCTACAGCCCCGCCCAATGTCTGCTGAAAAAATATGCACCATACCAGCATTGGCCATTCCCCGAATTGGCTGCTCCTGTAAAACGAGTGTTGTGATCGTTATATCAGTGGCTCCCGTATACAGCTTGATGGTTGCAGGTAATATATGTTTTTGTGAGGAGAAATCTATGATTCTTTTAGTGAAAGGGGTGAGGCGATAACATCCTTAAAGGTTTTTGCAAGTCGTCCACCGGGACATTAGTTTCCTTCTAAATCTTTTGTGCCTCATTTTTGTCCTTCTATGCATCACGTGCCTCGTCTTCGAAGACCAACCTCGTTGGTGAGATCAGATTCTTGGATATAGGGTTGTGGCGCTCCACCAAATTCTGCAACACACTCATGCTTTCTAAGATATTTTCTTGTAGGTTTGAAGGTGTTTCGGTCTCCTTTTCCACAGTCGCGGGTTCACGATCTGGAGATAATAGTAGGGGTGACCCTCAATCCCGAAGGTCCTGCCATGAATAGCTGTTTGTGGAGATTCGAGTTTAAGGTCCCACGGATGGCGCCAAATGTTGAAGCAAAATTCTCCGGCTAGGCAGACGCTAGCAAATTCCCTTCAGTCACAATGATCATGTGCTTGTATCTTGGTATAGGACCTATGAACACAAGACAACATACGTTAGCCTCGCCCCAGGTTTGACCCCGAGACCAAGCTCCGGCGTGAGAGTAAGTAACTATCACGGAAGTGGTATCCGGTGTGGAATACCGGAGGTTAAGTATAAATGTAAAGAATAGTAATGGTGAAGAGTCAGTTAAGTTATCTTGAATGTGTGTGTGTATTAAATGTATGGACTATTTATAATACTCCATCAAATGTACCTGGATGTCTAGTCACATCAGTAGGTTAGGTTCTGAGCCCAAGGTAAGATCTTCTCCATAAATCGAGGGATTTGTCCACAGGGCGGCGGTGCTATGTTTTGCACGCTGGATAGAGTGAAGCATGCTGGATAATACGATGAGTTGCTTTTGCTTTTCACCAAGTCCTAGGTTTATGGCATTAAATGTTTCACTGTTCATGGGCCGACCTTATTAATTGATGTGGTCTCGGCTATAGTCCGAGATAGAGCACGTGTCCGGAGGCTTTGGCCGGAGACATACGCGAACAACTATATAGTTTGAAAGTTTTATACCTTTTATAATTTTATAAACCTATTTATAATTAAACCATCGCTAATTCATTTGTTACGTATAATCTTTCACGCGACTTTTGATTTAAGCATGTTGCTATGTCTTCTTCTCTTGTTATACATTGGTTGTCAACTTGAGGGTCTTTCATATGATTGAAATTTTGTATGTCATACATGCATTTGTTAAGTTTAAAAAAAAAACATGCATTTATTTTAACCCTTTTTGGTAGTAAAGGTATCAAAACAGCTCACTATCTGTTTAACTCGACTACTCGAAATATGAAACATATACACTTTGATCACAGTAAGTTCAACTCACTTAGGTTGAACCTCCTTTATAATGTCTGTTAAAGCAGTGTAAGTACCTACAATGGCAACTAAAGTTCCTACCAACAATATAATCAAAATCATTATAATTTCTGCCCTAAACTTCTTAAGTCCTATGACAATCTTCCAATAACACAAACATGGAAACAGTATCGACACTGTAATGCTTAAAAAGGCACCGATAAACGCCATCACATAGCCAAAATACGGCACCACTAATGCCACAAAGACTGTGCTGATCACAAGACTTGTTCGAAGTAGACAGCTCATCATCTTGCTTTCTCTGAATGGGAATGTTTCTTCTACCGCTGTTGCAATTGGTGATACGACTAAGGCATATTTGGTTATGGGGTTTATAAGTGTAGTGCAAATTGCTATTTTCGAACTTATGTTTCTTGTGGGAAGGTTTAAGGTTACTTGTGATGTTAAGTGTTCTCCAAACATCATATAGCCAAATATCGCCATTGATCCGTAGCTAATTGTGCTCAGAATAAAGCAAACTATTAGAACCTGCAATTGTAGATAAATATAATGAGCTTAATATATTGACTTGCACCATATGGATAAATAGTTAAATCACTTTGAGTATCCTAATTGTAGCTAGCTATTTTTGAGATGATGATGTGCATAAAAAAATCAAGCCGAAAACACAAAATTCAGACCATACAATATTTCAGCAAGCTGCCCACCAACCAAAAGGTTGTGGCGGGTTCAAGTTTTAACTGAGACATATTAATGTATTTCGATATATGAATGGTTGTCTTTCCAAAAGAAAAATAATCGACAGTCCAGTATTATGTCGACGTACCTTAGGGAACTGGGACTTGTCTTTCATGGAATTGCAAAGTGTTGGAAACACAGCATGACCACAGTAACAAAAGGTAAATAAACTTATAGCAGTTGGCAATCCATTCCAATTCAATAGCTCACCACTTTCATGGAAGCCAATTCCGTCAAAAGCGCCACCCCATAATACAGCCAGCACTAGAACCAGTGATGCCAATACACCACCAGCCGAAATATATGCTAAAACCCCCAAACTTTTTAACCATGTTGTAGGCAACACCACAAGACCAGTCAGTAGAATAAACCCTTCTTTCCCTCCAATTTTTATTCCAAAGATGTCAAAATCTTCCTTTGGAAATAGCTTGTGTAGATTGTCACCTTCCATAATTAGAAACTCGACCGCCACAAAGAAAAGCTCAAGGTACAAGAATGTTGAAACCATTGCCCTCCCTTTTCCTCCATACGCCACTTGACCTATATCAGGATAAGATTTGATGCGTGGGTCTGAATCCATACATCTACGAAGTAGTAAGCCCGTGTAGAAACATAAAAGAGCCACAAAGACTAGTACCAATAAACCTAACCAACCACTTTTTGAGAGTGCGTATGAGACTGATAGTATCCCAACACCTGAAAATAAATTAAAAAAACGTGACTTTTCTAGTTGGAAATTATAAGATCATGCATAAAGTTCACAAACAAATTTAATTTGGGTAGTTACCAGATAAAGTGTTAACTCCATTAAAGCAAGTTCTTATGAAGGTGGTGCCTTTTGTTGGTGGTGATTCATGTGATTGTGGATGCTGGATTTGGCTCTCTATTTTGTCCACATTGTATGAGTTGCACATTTTTGCTTTTGGTACAAGAAATATTGTTGGTTTGTAGATGAGGTGAGACTCATTTATATATAGATGACTAGGGGTATGTTTGGCACGGAGTCTTGAGTTTTTGGAACGTTGAGCGGTAAGTAAAAGCATTTTGGTTTTAGTACATGTTTGGTAAATTGAGCGGTGAACCTTACGATTTTATTGGTTGTTTGCAAAGGAGCCATAAGTGGTGCTAATTTTTAAGAATGCTATGAATTATACTACTAATTAGTGACCATTGCTACTACTTACGATTACTGCTTACTGCTCATTTATGTTAGCTAACACACCCTAGATTAGATGATGTTGGAATGCATTGTCAATTCTATATAATATGAGAAATTTCAAAAGTTGATCATATATACGTGTAATCTTTCAATCCTAAAGTTGATATATAATTGATCCAAATCAATGATTAAAGTATTGATCAAAAGTAATCTTGTAGCATATAAGCATGCATATGTATATTAATAACTAGCTTTATTACTTTAAAAATCTTGAGACCATCTTTATGAATAATAATTACCAAAAAAGTGTAAAAATTATTGAACATCATCTGCCAAAACAAACCTAGTGAGTTTCCTATATCATGTTTCATCAACAATTACTTACTGACAGAACATCCAAGCATGTAAAACCATGACAAACAGTATTATTTTAAGTGAAACTATAGTTGCACAATTATAAATTATATGGAGCATTCCCACATGCATATAACGTTTCTCGTAAGGATGAAGGAAGTGGAGAACCTATATAAAAGACATATTCCAGAAGACATGATTTTTCTTGAACATATGTATTCACCACGATACAACATTGTCAAATGAGTAAGTGACATTCGTTCTAAGGCACATATTCTAAAAGACTAAACTAACGAGAATTTGAATGCTACTCAGCAAACTGTTGGTGGGTTCGCGTCTCGGTTGTAACAAGTGTGTGGTCTATATATAGCGTAGTACTGTACTACTGTGTTACTTTGCCTTTTTTGTGCAGGTGCTGAAGATTATTTTTATGTCTACATTTTATTTAGTTTTTTTAAATAATGCATATTTATCTTGTTTTTAGTCTACATCACTATTTTATAAGAAAAGTTGCGTGCATCGTAAATGAGTTTTTAGTTAGTTACGGAGACACGTCTACAAAGGGCTAAATATATCTACCAGAGTACCTCCTGCTAACTAGTCGTCCCATATACACGAAAATAGATGTAAAATTTTGTTTTATTCAATAGTTCAGTTAATGGGTGATAAGTGGTAACTTATGGTCACCAAATGGAGATAGTGAAGATGAATAGATTACCATTTATATATACACTCAACAGAAAAGAGAAGCATTACTTATGGTATATGTATCTCCATTAGTAACTTCAATTCCACAAGACATTCCACATTCCCACTCACTCTATGCTTATGTCTGCAACTAAAAAAACTCACTCTATGTTTATTGGTTTGGTACATACCTTAATTTGCTTTTTAGGTATGGTGGCATACAAGTATACCCTCTTTTGAGGACCATCTATGATTGGCTTCCAGTTCTAGACTAATTAGTAAAGAGAGAGATTGATTATAAGTTTGTTATACTGTAATTGAGAGAGTACTATGGGAGACTTTTAGAGCTTATAAAAGCTTTGTTTAGACAATAAATACTTTGGGTAAACAAGTCCATGAAATAAGCTACTTTATACAATGTTTAAACTTACTTGTAACTTTTTATATAGAGCTTAAACAATAACGCGCACACACACAAACGTTTTGCAAACTACTATTACTCTAATGTAAATTTGTTCTTACAATATTCTTTTAAATCGGATAAAAAAGAACTATAGATTTTTTTAACGTTTAACACTATATTATTATGTCTTAAGTACAGCCTCAAAATCATGGAAACAGTCCATAGATTTGTTAAGTGAGTAATCGAAAAAAAGATGAAGAAAGTGAGATTTATGGGAACGTTCAACGTTTTGTTTGTGCATGTGTGTATCCCCACTAATTAAAGGTGTTGTCATTATTATTTCCTTTTATTTGGTATTCTTTCATTTCACCCATAAGGTATCCATTAATACCTTATCAAGATTACGTAGAAAAAACTTCTGAAACCCTTTCTTGCTTCCTTTTGTATGTTTACGTACTAGGAGCAATAGATATCCAACTTCTCTACTTGAGGATGTTGAAAGATGCATGCAATACATGATTGAAACACCTTAATAAAAGAAAGTAACAGAGACATTCAAATTAAAGCGTGGATTTTGTTACTTTTCTTTTTTTAAAGGCAATTGGACGTCGAAATAGCAGATGCCCATTGTTCGTAAAATTTGCTACTTTTGTAACCCATCTTTTGTAGAAAAACTTGTTAACTTCGTCCAAGTGATCAGCTACTAATATAAATTTTCAATCAGAAAAAAGAAGATAGGAAGTGTGTGTAATTGGATACAAAACCACCACGCTCGTATAATTTAAAAGGAAGCCGATCAAGTACGTAGTAAAAAAATACAAGAATTACGAAAACTACGAAGAAATATTTTGATGCTGATGTTAACATTTATCTTCATTTCTCCCTATTTTAAGAAGGGTTTTTTTTTATCTTGTGCTTTAAATGCATATGATAAGAAGAGTAAAAGTAATAAAAAGTATATAAGGTTTCATAGAAAAGTAAACAGTGATCAGTAAAATATGAAAAATATGAATCTGTGTATATTTTTTTAGGATCTTATATATTTTTTACCTTCTTATCATGTGCATTTAGGATATAAGATAGAAAAATCCTTTTTGAAAAGCTAGGTCAAGTGTTGTCGTAAATTTTATACGACACACACACACACACACACACACACACACACACACACACACACACACACACATATATATATATATATATATACTTTCGACAAATTATTTATTTATTTTTTTCTTAAATACGTACGAGAGAATCATATACGATTCGTATCACGAATCATATATGATTCGTACCACGAATCATATATGATTTTCTCATATGTGATTGAAAATAAAAATAAAAAAAGAGTTATTCGAAAGTATATATATACATGTGCCCCATCGATAGGAAGAGGATGCAATTCTCGTCGAGACGATCTGTTTCGTTTTACGTAACGATTAACGATTTTTAAGATATTTAATTTTTATAAAAGTGAATTTTTTTTGTTATATGAAAAAATAGATGAATGTGATTGATTGGATATATATTAAAAGAATAATATATATTGAAGTTTGCCATATTTTTTAAATATATCATAATATTCATAATTTTGTAATTTAATGATAAAAATAAGGAAAAAAACTAAAAAAAAAAAGAAAGACTTATCACATTGTGATGATTTTTTTGTAAATTTTAAACTTTATCCACTTTTCATAAGATCACCAAAACATCATCTAAAATTTTAAATATACCAAATTATCCTACACCATAGTTTTTTTTTATAAAGAATTATCCTACACCATAATTTGTGGCTTTTTGTAATCTTATTTTGCTTAAAAAGAAAAGAGCCCCATGCTATACTATACAGAGTATTATACACTATCCATTCAATAAAGCATGACTTTAAATCCACTTTGTTAAGTGTCATTGTCATCAAATGTTGGAAAAGCTAACCCTTAATAAAACTTTATATTCAGTTGTTTGAATGAAACTTTTATATTCGAAAAACAATTGAGCATTATTAGTAGATAAATATGGTCCGACCCGATATGTGGGTTTTGGGGTTTATTAGGGCTTCATACGTAATCACCGTTATAAATGGTGAATAATCACACATAATATTGATGGGGGTTTTATCATTTTAACATGAGCTTCATATGTAATCAACGTTATAAACGGTAAATAATCACCATTATAAATGGTATCAAGCCATACCCCGGTTTTATAACCTTAACAAACTTTCGTTGTTTCAAACACCATATCAAACCCAATCCTTAAAAACACCATTCTTAATCAGTACCATTGCCGTCACTTTTCTCCTACGTCTCTCTATCTCTTGTTTATGCTTTTTGGTGTTCATCTATAATGGTAGATCCAACAACCTAAACAATATTGTTCTCAATAACAAAAAAAGATTCGATGATGTTTCAGGCAAGTACTAAAATCTAATGGGTTTAGAAGCCTTGATGACGGTGAAGTATTGGTTGAGAATAGATCTGATGGTGTCGCTGTAAAAAAAGATGTACATGTGGGGGTAGCAATAGTGACATGGATGTAGTGATAGGCACGGTGGTAGTTGTGGTAGGTGAAGAGATCAGTGAGTGGGACTCCTATTGTGGTTTCTTGCTTTTTACTAAGAAAGAAAAAGAGAAAGATGATCTTACGATGAGTGTTGTTCTATCTTAATGATGTTTCTTTTCTTATTTTGTTTTTTTTATTATTATTAATCGAATATGTAAAAATAAGTTTTAAAAAAAAGCTATCTTTTATTGTCTGGGGTATTTTGGTTATTCTTCGGATATTGTGGTTATCCGTAAAAATAAAAAAGTCATGGTACTTTGGGTTATCCTTCGGATACTTTGGTTATCCGTAAAAAGTTGGGATACTTTGGTTCCGTAAAAAGTTGGGATACTTTGGTTATCCTTCGGATACATTGGTTATCGCTAAAAAAATAGGAATATGGGATACTTTAGGTTATCCTGTGTTATTTTGGTTCATTGTTTTCTTTTCTTTCTTTTTTCCTTCAGTCCGAGCTTTCGCGATTTCGTCGCTTGAATTAAAGAGAGTATTAGTAGATAAATATGGCCCGACCCGATATATGAATTTAGGGTCCACTAGGGCTTCATAGGTAATCACCGCTATAAATTGTGAATAATAACCCTTAATATTGATAGGGTTTTACCATTCTAACAAGTATGTTCACTCATAAAAAACAATATAGGTAGGTACCCGGTACAAACTAACAAAAGTTTTCAAATCCACTAGCATAGCGTTCGCGCTATAATGTGGTGCTAGCGAGAGGCGGAGCCAAAGTATACAAAGGTGGTTTCCAAGAACCATTTATAGATCGAGATGAGATCAGTTGAAAGCTATACATAAAAATTGAAAATGTTACATTCACAAAACATCTACAAATATTTTTTTTACCAAATCACTTGATATCAATAAAAATCATGTTAATCAATTCTTTCATTTACTTTTAAATCTTATCTTTTAATAAATGCATGCCACATCTTTTTGTACATTTTCCTTGTGTAAATATTTTGTGAATGTATCATACCTCAGTAAAAATTAAAACCTAGTACAAAACGACACCGAGAACCAGCTTAGGAGAAAAAAAAGAAAAAAAGTTAGAAGAGCAAAATTTTAAAATTCGTGTTTCGGATATGTAACGAAGGTCTAAAAGGCCATACGTTTCTTTTTGACATGTTAGCATTTCTCCTTATTTACTACGTAGTATTTTCACTTTTGTTCAAATTTTATATACATTTTAGCCTCTTCCCTTTAACTAAAGTTTTATCTTAAGAGTGTTAAGACCCTTGATATACGATTTTCTTACAAAAAAAACTCAAAAGATATTCTAGCAATAAATAGAAGGACATAATTGCTAATCTGGTACGAAATCTAAAAAAATGGCATGTTTGGTTAATTTATTAGTTGGGTAGCCCATCCGGATAAACTGCTAGAGTAGCAAAGAAAGAAAGTATACGTGGATAGTCCAACAAGCTACTGTAAGATTGTGACATTAAGCTAAGTCATAATTACCCTATATTTTGAATTATAGGTTACATATGTGTAATCATATCAATTCAATATAATTATGATTCATACTAATGGTACATCAATTTTTTAACCGTTTTGTTTGTTAGTATTGATGGTATACTTACTCTTAAGACTATATATATGACTAGTCCTCTCCCTACCCAACACACACAAAAAATAGAAGTAGAATCATTGTAGCTCTACATCTAGCTCTCTACACGCAATTGGGTTAAGGGCGAGAAACTAGTCGTGTTTAAGTGTTGCTTACATCATGTCAACATCCGCTACGGCTTCCGGTATGTTGTTCTTGTTTCGTCCTATTAATGTGGTTATTATCGTATTCTAAGATCTTGTGCCATAATAGTATAAGTGTTCTTCATGCATGTTTTAATATTAATGTTTATACACTTATAATAATTCTTACATGTGGTATCAGAGAGCCAACGTTTTGAATAGATAATAACCTGTATATTCGAAACCTAAAAACTTTTCATTATTTTTTGTTACTGTTTGCACATTTGCAAATACATGTGTTATATATTTGTGACATTCTCATGTGCATGAAATGTGTAATATTTGTATGTACGTCAACGAATCTCAAAACCTAAACATATAAAAATCCAAAGTTACTATCATTTACTTATGAATAAATTGTTTATGTGAAAAAGAAAATGCGTATTACTTTTACATCTAGTTTGTTTTATGTTTCTCCTTTTCTTTTTCTTGTAACAAGATAATGATACTTTTAACTCTTGATTGAATGCTAGTGTAACATTATTTAGTTGTATCAAGTATTTGTTTTTCACGCTTATTACGTAATTAACTTGCGATTGTGTATAGTTTACTAGCGCACATCATACATTTGCGTTTAATAATATATAAACTAATAAAGTCTAATACTTAGTTTTTTTTATTGTTGAATGTTATCTCTCATGATGTTTATCGCTTCCGCTATCGAAAATTGTTTTTCAAATATTGCACGTTTTGTAAACTTGCATTTAAATGTTTAATTTTGAATGTTTTCTTCTTGTAATATTTCTTTTACGCACTTTTAGTGTTATGAATCTGTAAGGTCTATGTTATGATTTTGTACTTTTAGTCAAGTAATTGATTTATTTACATTTAAAATTGTAATATGATGATGTTTCATGATTGATTACTCTTTATGGTCAAATGTTTAAATATAGCAATTAAAAACTTGATAACTACATGCATGATATTTATGTAATAATTAATTTAAATTGTTGCACTTGTTTACGTTTTGAGTTAGGGATGTTTTATGTCCAAATTAATTGACATATTAAAAAAATTTAAATGTTACATTATTTCAAATAATTGTAACGATAATCTTTAATGATTATCTAAGTTTGAAGAATTTAATTAGATGTTACAAAGTTTAAAATATTTATTAATTGTAAAATTTATATGTCTTAAATCTTCATTGATAATTTTTTTAAAACATAAATATTTATTATTGCATTTAAGAGTTAACGTTACAAAATTAAACTATTTGTAACAATTATGTGAAATCTTCATTCTGTTATTAATTTTTTATTTATTTATTTATTATATGACATTAAGTGATATTATTTTTTTAGTCACCAAAGTGGCCAAATTAATTTCAAATTTGTAGTCATATTATTCACGTTGTTTTATAAAGAATGCTATTATACATTTTATTAGTTGATAGAATTTATGAATTTGCCCAAAGGAAAATTGTTATTCTATAACTAATATATTGAAAGTTGAAAATTAATACACTTTTGTCATGTGTGTGTAGTTATCCAAAGATGCTTTATACATTTGACAAAGTATATTCTATTTTCATATAAAGTTTTATTGCATTCTAATAATGATGATGATATATTGTTGTGTTTACCTAAAGGAGACCAATAATATATATTTAAATTATTTATCTCACATTTTTTTTGAATTAGTAAGCATATACATTTTTTGCAGCAATTAACCTTCACTCTCAAGCTTCTTCTGTTACCTTGTTTACCGGTGTGAATTTCTCCGAATGGAGCGAACAAGTCACTTTCCACTTAGGTGCTTTGGATCTTGACTTGACGCTTTTGGAGGATAGGCATGCTGACCTTATCAATGAAAGTACAGAGGCTCAAAAAGCATACCATAAGGCATGGACAAGGTCTAACAGACTTTGCTTGAACTTTATGCGGATGTCAATTGCCAACAACATTAAGCCTAGTCTTCCTAGCATTGAAAATCAGAATGCTAAAGATTTTCTTACGCTAGTGGAAGAGAAGTTTCGTTCTGCTGACAAAGCACTAGCAGGGACACTTATGGCTGAACTCACCACCATAAAATTTGATGGTTCAAAGAGTATGCAGCAACATGTCCTTGATATGACAAATAACGTAGCAAGACTTAAAACACTAGGTATGAATGTGGATGACTCTTTCTTGTTGCAATTCATTATGAATTCACTTCCTCCTGAATATGGACCGTTTCAAATCAATTATAACACATTAAAGGATAAGTGGAATATTGATGAACTGTCTAGTAAGCTTATTCAAGAGGAATCAAGACAAAAGAAGTAAAGAGTTCACTCTGTTAACTTGGTGAATCAAGGAGTTGACAAGAAGCTCAAACCAACACCCAAGAACTTTAAGAAAAAGCACCATGCTACAACCTCAAAGGTTGCTAATGGTGTGAAGAAGGAACAATGGGACAACAAATGCAAATTTTGCAAGAAAGAGGGGCATTTCCAAAAGGATTGCCTTAAGTGTAAGGCTTGGTTCGAAAAGAAAGGGATTCCTTACGATCCAAGCCATAAGCACAACTAATAACTTTCTCTTTATGGGGAACCGAATGAAGGCCCCAATTGAAGGCGTAGGGACTTATCGTTTGAAGTTAGATACCGGGTTTCACTTGGATCTAATGAATACTCTCTATGTACCTTCGATTTCTAGAAATTTAATTTCTATTCCGAGACTTGATGTTAGTGGATATACTTTTGGTGGTGGAAATGGTCGTTTTAATTTGTATAAGAATAAATCTTTTGTTGGTTATGGTATTCTTATTGATAATTTATATAAATTAAAACTTGATGATGTTTTTTCTCAATCTCTATTTACTGTTGAACATAATGTTGGAATAAAACGTAGTATGGTGAATGAAAATTCTGCATTCTTGTGGCATAAACGTTTGGGTCATATATCCAAAGAAAGATTACAAAGATTGGTGAAGAACGAGATTCTACCAAATCTGGACTTCACCGATTTTGGCTTGTGTGTGGAATGCATTAAGGGAAAGCAAACCAAACATAGCAAGAAAGGTGCCACAAGAAGCAGCGATCTCCTTGAAATTATACACACTAATATTTGTGGACCATTTGATACTCCATCCTTCACTGGAGAAAAATATTTTATCACCTTTATAGATGATTTTTCACGTTATGGATATGTCTTTTTGCTGCAAGAAAAATCTCAATCTATAAATGCCCTCGAGGTGTTTGTAAACGAGGTTGAGAGGCAACTAGATAGAAAAGTGAAGATCGTAAGATCTGATAGAGGTGGTGAATATTATGGAAAATATGATGAATCTGGACAATGTCCTGGTCCCTTTGCAAAATTCCTCGAAAGTCGCGGCATATGTGCTCAATATACTATGTCGGGCACACCACAACAAAATGGTGTGGCAGAAAGGCGAAACAGAACATTAATGGAGATGGTTAGGAGCATGATCAGTAAATCATCTTCACCCAAAAGTTTGTGGATATATGCACTTAAAACTGCAGTGTATCTATTAAATAGGGTTCCTAGTAAGTCAGTTCCCAAAACTCCATTTGAGTTATGGACTGGAAGGAAACCTAGTCTGAGACACCTGCATGTTTGGGGTTGTCCTTCAGAGGCACGAGTTTACAATCCACAAGAAAAGAAATTAGATTCTCGAACCGTTAGCGGTTACTTCATTGGTTACCCAGAGAAGTCCAAAGGGTATAGGTTTTATTGTCCAAACCACAATTCTAGAATTGTTGAAACAGGCAATGCCAAATTTATAGAAAATGGTGAAGTTAGTGGGAGTGTTGAAAATCATGTTGTGGATATTAATGAAATGAGGGATGATGACCCATCTCCCATGAATGTTTATAAATCCACACCTACACCAAATGTTGTTCCTGTATCTCAAAATCAAGAACAACATTTAAATAATGAACAAACACCTCATGTAGAAAATAACTTGCCAACTCAAACAAGTGAACCAGTTGGAATAGCATTGAACAAACCTACAAGGGTTAGAAAATCAGCTATTTCTGATGATTATATAGTTTACTTACAAGAGACAGATTTTGATATTGGTATTGATAATGATCCTGTATCGTTTTCACAAGCCATAAAAAGTGATAAGTCTGAATTATGGATTGACGCTATGAAAGAAGAGTTAGAATCAATGGCTCAAAATAAAGTCTGGGATCTTGTAAACTTGCCAGAAGATTCTAAACGAGTTAGGTGTAAATGGTTCTATAAGACCAAACGCGACTCTAAAGGCAGTGTTGAAAGATATAAAGCTAGACTTGTAGCCAAAGGTTGTACTCAGAAAAGCGGCGTTGATTACCATGAGACTTTTTCACCCGTCTCAAAGAAGGATTTTTTGAGAATAATATTGGCATTAGTGGCCCATTTTGACTTAGAGCTACATCAAATGGATGTGAAAACCGCCTTTTTGAATGGAAATATTGAGGAGGAAGTTTACATGGAGCAACCTGAAGGGTTTTTCATTGATGGTAAAGAAAATATGGTGTGTAAATTAAAGAAATAAATATATGGACTTAAACAAGCTTCTAGACAATGGTATATTAAGTTTAATGATACCATTACATCTTTCGGTTTTGAAGAAATCATCGTTGATCGATGCATATACCGTAAGATCAGTGGGAGCAAGTTTATATTTTTGGTTCTATATGTTGATGATATCTTGCTTGCGACTAATGACATTGGTTTATTGCATAAGACTAAAGAATATCTCTCTAAGAATTTTGAAATGAAAGATATGGGTGAGGCATCCTATTTGATTGGAATTTCAATATTCCGTGATAGATCTCAAGGTATATTAGGATTGTCTCAAAAAGCCTATATCGATAAAATTCTTGAGAGATTCAATATGAGCAGATGCTCGGATGGTATAGTCCCTATTCAAAAGGGAGACACGTTCAGTCTTAAACAATGTCCAAAGAATGACGTGGAACGAAAGGAAATGGAAAATATTCCATATGCTTCAGTTGTGGGCAGTTTAATGTATCTACAAACTTGCACTAGACCCGACATCAGTTTTGCGATCGGAATGCTATGTAGATATCAAAGTAATCCCGGTATTCATCACTGGAAAGCTGCAAAGAAAGTATTGAGATATCTTCAAGGAACAAAGGATTATATGCTTACTTATAAGAGGTCTAATCACTTAGAAGTGGTTGGATATGCTGATTCTGATTATGCTGGATGCAAGGATAGTGGAAAGTCAACGTTTGGCTATGTGTTTCAACTGGCTCAAGAAGCTATTTCCTGGAAAAGTGCCAAACAATCTATCATTGCTGCATCTACTATGGAAGCAGAATTTTTAGCTTGTTATGAGGCTACTATTCATGCATTATGGTTGCGGAACTTTATTTCAGGGCTTGGGGTTGTCGAAACTATAAGCAAGCCGCTGAAAATATACTGTGATAATACCGCAGAAAGTTTCTTCTCTAAGAACGATAAATACTCTAAAGGTGCAAAACACATGGATATAAAATTCTTTTTCGTGAAAGAAGAAGTTCAGAAAAAAAGAGTGCATCTCGAACATATTAGTACGGATCTAATGATTGCGGATCCTCTTACCAAGGGTTTACCACCAAAGGCATTTATGCAACATGTTCCTAGGTTGGGTCTTGGTTATATTGATAACTAATTATGATGTTCTAACACTCTGAGCTCAATAAAATGTTTCTGATGTTGTTTCTTATTCATTATGTTAAGCATGCATTTATGTTTGGAACAAGAAATTTTATGTATTATCATAACAAGTATGTGGATTGTATGTTATTCATATATAACTTACGAATCTAGCATGATGAGTTCATAATGTTGTGATGTATGGAAGGGAGTATACAAGAAATAATGTGTATGACCGCCATGATCCCCATTATGTGATTTGTTATGTTGAGATACTTATGATGACGGTTATTAAGATTTGATTTGCTAGCCTTATGTTGTACCATGTTGAAACATCATGTCAAGTGGGAGAATGTAAGATTGTGACATTAAGCTAAGTCATAATTACCCTATATTTTAAATTATAGGTTACATATGTGTAATCATGTCAATTCAATATAATTATGATTCATACTAATGGTACATCAATTCTTAAACCGTTTTGTTTGTTAGTATTGATGGTATACTTACTCTTAAGACTATATATATGACTAGTCCTCTCCCTACCCAACACACACACAAAATAGAAGTAGAATCATTGTAGCTCTCCATCTAGCTCTCTACACGCAATTGGGTTAAGGGTGAGAAACTAGTCGTGTTTAAGTGTTGCTTACATCATGTCAACATCCGCTACGGCTTCCGGTATGTTGTTCTTGTTTTGTCCTATTAATGTGGTTATTATCGTATTCTAAGATCTTGTGCCATAATAGTATAAGTGTTCTTCATGCATGTTTTAATATTAATGTTTATACACTTATAATAATTCTTACAGCTACATCATGAACCAACATGCTTGACCGAAATAATAACATATGAAACTTTTTAGTTGAGATGTAAAATAAATGTGTTATGTCTATGCCTAAAGGCTTAGTGAGGTCATGTGTTGTGTATGTAAGAGAATGTTTAAATAAGGGAGAATTTTTTACGTATCTCTTTTTTTCAAAATTTTATATATATCTTTTTCTCAGTTCAAAATTATATATATATTTTTCTTTCGGTTCAAAATTTTCTATGTATTCATTTAACTTTAAAATTACACATATATTTAATTTAAAACTTAAAATTTTATTTATGTCCACATACACAACTTATATATAAATAAAACTTTGAAATTACATATTTATTATCGTTTACTTTAAAATGTTCATATACTCTTATTTATTTTATGATTTTAAGTTAACTGGATATATATATATATATATATATATATATATATATATATATATATATATATATATATACTAGCCTTTAGACCCGTCCAGTGGACGGGCTAGTTTTAAGTATATATTTTTAATGAAAATTGAAGTTATGTGTGTTTGTATTAGAACTTTAGTATATGTAGTGGTAGTTATGACATTAACATTTTTATAATGTATCATAGAATGAACAAAAATATAGTAACTTAAGATATTTTATTTATTTAAGAATATTATGAGTTAATTGAATCTACATAAGTTAACGTTATGAATAAGTTTGTTACATTAAAATACTTTGGAATTTTAATAATATTGTATAAATATTTTATGTATTTTTAAATTTTATGAGGTAATAAATCTTGTATATGTTAATGTTATGAATAATTTTTTTACAGTAATTTTTTTTGAAATTAATATTAGTGTTAAGTTTTTTTTGTTTGCAAAAACATTATAGTTAAATATTTTTTAGAAATTATTTTGTTTTGTAAGTTTTGTGGTAAAATGTATTCTAGCAAAATTAAGCTCGAAAGCTCATTCCTTTTTTTTTGTCAAGTGTATAATCTAGCAACATTATATAGCCCAATCCAAAACTTGATAGTCCGACATCTAAAAATATTTTCATTTTAGTAAGTCGAACTATTGTGAATCATTTGTAATTCCTATTTTCTTTTAAAGCATTTTATGGAAACCTTTTAATGAATTACATATGTCATTTTTATATAATTTTATATATAAGGCATCATTTGTAATTCCTATTTTCTTTTTGAAGCATTTTATGGAAACATATGTGTCATTTTATAAAATTTTATATTTAAGGCATTGTTTCACCATCCTTCCTTATATATTTTTATAGAATTTTGTATTTAAGGTATCATTCGTAATTCTTATTTTATTTTTGAAGCATTTTATATAAACCCTTTAATGAATTACATGTGTTATTTTTAGAATTTTATATTTAAGGCATCATTTGTAATTCCTATTTTCTTTTTGAAGCATTTTATAGAAACATATGTGTCATTTTTGTAGAATTTTGTATTTAAGGCATTGTTTCATCATCCTTCCTTATATATTTTTAAATAATATTGCATTTAAGGCATCATTTTTAATTCCTATTTTATTTTTGAAGCATGTTATGGAAACTCTTTAATGAATTACATGTGTCATTTTCTTAGAATTTTTTATTTAAGGTATTATTTCACCTTCCTTCCTATATAAGGGTTTTTTATTTGATTTTGATTTGATTTGATTTTATTTGATTTGATTTTGATTTGATTTGATTTGATTTGATATATATATATATATATAGAGTTAGGATCAAATGAGAAGAAACCTTAAAATAAGAAGGATAAGAAGAAATTATAACCGCATATTCGAGATGCATTCACATAAATTAGATGCGTCTTTATAATCTTAGATGCATTATAGTGCATCATAACGTGTTATATAGCTTTTGAGTAGATGCATATACGTATATTAGATGCATTTTATGATTTATCTATATTTTTGTTCCTCTGCACGTGCCAAAATCATGAAAATTGATGAGACTGCTTTTATACATGGTCTCATCGTCCAAAACGGCCTTAAATTGCATAAAATATCATAAAATATGCCAAATATATGCTCGTGTTTGTTACTTGTGTATTTTTAGGTACGGACATTGAGGAATTGGCAAAAGAACACAAGAATCAATCAAAAACGAACACGGGAAATGAAGTCGCACAATGAACCGGGCCCAAGTTTGGAATTTGCAAAATGACCCTTGAAGAATTGAAGATTGGCAAAAATGGCCCCTCATCTTTGAAGAACTTGTCACATTTGACCCTCAAATTATCAAATGTACAAGTATGATCCTTAATGATTGAAGATTATACAAGATCAGTCCCTGGAATTTGAAGATAATACAAAACAAGCCCTTGGAAAAAGTTTTGGAAAGTTTTGTGCCATTTTCAGCAACTTGGCAAAAGTTGTCAAGGCTTATTTAGGCGCTGATGGGATTTAAAACAAAATGGAAAGAAAAGGATACCTTGGGGACTCAAACTGTCAAAACAACAAACTCTTTCCCCCACTCAGACCTTGACACGTCAACCCTACCCACCCATTAACCCAAATACCCAAACCACACCCGACCCTACCCAATACCCTATACCCGGTTATTTATTTAACTTGGTCAATCAGTCAAACCACTTAACCCCCCTTCCCTCCATAACAAATATTTAAAAAACTAATTAACCCAAACCAGATTAAACTTGGTCTAATTAACCTAGAACCCTAATCACCTCCAGTTCCAATCCACCCCAAAACAAAGGGGTATTACCCCTAACCCTCCAGATCAATAATTCACATTAACCTCACCATATCCCACCTCTTCAAAACCAGCCACGTGGCTTGTGGTCCTCACCCACACACTCCCCTGCACCCGTCTCTTTCCACACAACCCTAGGAGGGGACAAAATCAACAACCAAGATCAACTACTTGTCCTCCAAGATGAATCCAACGACTCATGATCAAGATTCCAAGCTGTCAAGTCACATGGGCACAAATTTGACCCGTTTTCAGTCAAAATCCTCAAGGGCCTTTTAGGCATTTCAGAACTAGGGTTTTAAGGATTCTAGTATGTTCTTTTAGTTCTATTTAAGGAGGATGAAACCTGTTCATACCCCTTGTTCCAGTTTTTGCACAACTTGTAATTCCTTTTTTATAAAATTGAAGTTTGGTATTTGTTAAAGTCAATTGTAATTCCTTTTAATGTTTATAAAAAGTTTGTGTGTTGTTGAATGCAAAAGCTGAGTTCCATCATTTTTAATTGTGAAAGATTTGTGGAGGTTTCAATTTCAAAAAGATTTGAAAAAGGTCTCAAATTTCATAAATCATATTACCTTTGAAGTGAAAGTGGAAAAGGTAATTGATTTGTGAGTTATGAGTGATTTAAAAACGTTTGTGTTAGGTTTGAAAAAGTTTTGAGAAAGATTTTTAAGAAAGACAAAAGAAAACAGAATATATCCCATTTGCTTGTTTTTGTTCTGTTTTGGAATTTTCAGGTTGGAAGATTGTTGATACTTGTTTCTGCTCCAACCCGAGTTGGAAGGAGGAGGATTTTCATCCTCAAGGGGCTTTGGATTGTAAAGCCCCAAGGTAAATCTCATTTACCTTTGGTAAATTTCAGAAAATAGCAAATTGGTATGATCTTATTTGATTTTGTGCTTAAGTGTGTTAGACTGGTTTGATTTGTGTTATATTGTGTTTGTATGCATACTAGACCTATTTGTGATCAGTTTGAATAGGTTTTGGAGCATTTTGATTTGATTTAGTTGGTTTTCAAAATTTTAAAGGCTGTTTGGCTACAAGGTTTAGCAGGGCACTTTGATTTGATTTGTATTCAAAAACGTGTGAAAGTGATTAGTAATAGTTGAGACAGGTTTGTTGTGAGTTAGTAAGTAAATTTAGACAAGATTGAAGCTGATTTGTGTGCTAAAAAGTGAAAAAGGTTAGCTTAAATCTGCAAGTTCACCTTTGTGCTATTTTTCATAAATCTTGGGTGTTTGATCTTTGAAAATCTGTGAGTATTAGTGTGAGTTAAGGTTGTATTTGGTTTGTATGACAGATTGTGAGTTTGTGTGTTTAAAATTGGAGTTTGAAGTTTATTGGATTGCAAGTAATTAGCCTTTATACCACCAAACCTAAGAAAACATCACAGAGACTTAGCAGTGCTTTGGTGTGCTTTGATTTGCTTATTTTTGTGGTGCTAAGTGTTTAATTCTTATTGTTGTGACTCCTTGTGCTTAAATAAGCACAAGGGTGCCCAATTGCTCCAAAAATAAACTCCAAATAAGCCAACACCAAGCCCCTCTTGGTGATTCCACTTGTGAAGAAAAAGGCAAGAACACACAAACCTGTAGTCTAAAAAGTTAAATCAGGCCACGTTTTTTTTTATTAATCCTGCTCAATCTTTGGCCAAAAAGGTGTATTGGATTGGTTTGTCAAGTTAAAAGGTTGACAGTTTGGTTGTGAGAAAGTAAAAAAAAAAAGAAAAAGAAAATCGTCCAAAAAGGGGGTTGCACACCTCGAACCCTTGACCACACGCTCACAACACACACCTCTTACCGCTGCCCTAGGGACTTTGACTGGTAAGAGGTTGTGTTGTTTTAAATATAAAGGGTTTTCTTTTCTAGCTTATTTAAACAAACCGTAGCTTATTCACAAGTTTCCAGCTTATTTGTTTAGACTTTTGTTTCCATTTTATTTTTCCTAGGATTAGAATAGGTTTAGGGATTTTTCTGGCTAAAAGTTTTATTTTTTCTTTTATTTAATCATTTAATAGGATTATTTTTAGTTTTATATTTAAAAAGTCAATTAAAAATATTAAACAGTAGTTTAAAAATACAAAAAAATAGTTTTTAGGTTTTTATTCTTATTTTTGAGGTTTACATATAAAAAAGTTTTCAAAAACTTAAATTTTTAATTTTATTTGATTTTAGGTTTTTTATTAAACTTTAAAAATTAATATAAAATTAATTAAGAGGTTTTAGAAACTTTAATTTACATTTTTGTTCTAGTTAGAATATTTAGGATTTTTGAGAATTTTTTAGAATTTATTTGAGAACTTTTAATTTTTTTGATTATTTTATTATTATTTTATTCATTAAAATAAAAAGTTTTATTTTTCTTTATTTTTCATTTTTCCTAGATTCATAGCATTAATTAAGACTTTTCCCATTTGTAGAATAATTTTTAGGCTTTTCAATTAATTTTTAGAATTAATTTAAGATTTAATAGTTTTTAATAGTTTTTAGGAGTTTAAAAATAGTTTAATTTGGTTTTAAAATTTTTAAAAATAGTTTTTAGTTTTATTAGGTCATTTTTGAGGTTTACAAACTATAAAACCTTGTTTAGGGCTTTTTAATATTTAAAAGTGATTTTTAGGGCTTTAATTAGCATTAAAAAGTCATTATTAAATTAATTAAAAGGTTTTGGCAAGTTTGAATTTTTTGTAAACTCTTAGAATATTATTTGGGATTTTTAGTAATTTTTAGGAATTTTTAGATTAAAATTTTAAATTTTGCACTTTTTTACGTTCTACGTCGTAACTTTCTAGTAGTGTTTTTCCTTATTTTTCTAATTTTTCGTCTTCGTCATTTTCCCTTCTTTTCTTCTCATTAATAATCAAAAACATAATCAATCATTCATTACACAACACACGTGCCTCCTCGAGAGAACGAACTCACCTTCTTAAGGGTCATAAGTGCTTGGTTTTCCTAAACCGACGCTTAACGCTTACCACTATTTTACCTCCTTTTCCTAAAGGTGTGTAAAAACACTACATCATTTTTGGCGCCGCTGCCGGGGAGGCGTGTTGTGTTTTGATTGACCATTGTTGTTTTTCTATATTAGCCATAATAGTAATTGTATTAATAGCACTCTATTAATACGTATTATCGTTTTTCGGTTTTTGTGTGAATACTATTACTATATTGTATACGTAGAACAATAAATACACAAGTACTCCAAATACGTGAGCAATCACAACCTTGACTTGGGAGGTCATTACCCAATCATTGTATTCGAATCTCAAACCAAAGAAAAAAGGCAAAAATAGATAAATACTTTCGTGAAGCTCGATTTTGAAAATACAAACTATAAGGTGGGTATAAGGCGGTTGTATTTCACAACCTAAAGGAAAAAGGCTCTTAAGTGCTTCGCGCCGCCTCGTTTCCTCCGCTTGCTTGTGCGTATTTGATTTTGAGAGTGAATCGAGGGTTTTGCCGCCCAAAGTATTACTACGTATCATATATATTTTCTTGGTTTCATTTGATTAAACCCTCTTGAACGATTTGGTGTTCCACCATCGTTCTAAAGTCATCGAAGGCGTTCACTCCACGTGTTCGTTTTCATTCCTTGAGGCCTTTTTAATCAAGAGATTTGATTAGTGAGGAGATTTGTGGACTCATTGTCTACTTAATACATTCACCAATTCCAAAAAAGTTAATACAATCAAAAACCACAAAAAAATTGAAAAAACACAAAAAACCAAAAAGAATCTTCTTTGCTCGCCTTCTCGTTGTACGTGACGTTTATGCAAACTCGCTCTAAAGCTAGACGTGCTCGTAAACGAAGAAACAAATCACTCACTCAATCTAGTGAGGAGTCTCCAAGTGAGGAACCTATTGTAGAACAAGAAGCTATCATGGCTAATCGTACTATGATGGAGTTGCTTCAAGCACCCACCGAGGGTTTTGAAGAGGCCATTGTGATTCCCGCCATCCTTGCGGAGAACTTTGAGATCAAAACGGGTTTAATGTCTATGCTTCAAGCAAACAAGTTTCGCGGTCATGAAAAAGGCAACCCACATTATCACATTAGGCAATTTAATCGTCTCACCGCGACAAGCAAGTTTAAGGATGTACCACACGATGCCATTAAGATGATGTTGTTTCCTTACTCGTTAGATGGACCCGCCAAGATTTGGCTTGAGAAAGAACCGCCGAATTCGATTTTGACATGGGCCGATCTCGTGTCTAAATTTGTGAATCAATTTTTTCCACCATCTAAGACAACACATTTGAAAAACGAGATTTCACGTTTTACACAAAGACCAAATGAAAGTTTTTCAATGGCTTGGGAGAGATTTAAAGAAATGCTACATGAATGTCCACACCATGATTTTTCCGAATTACATCAAATTGACACTTTTTATAATGGGCTTAATGAACATGAAAGAGATTATTTGAATGCCGCCGCGGGTGGTAATTTTTTATGCAAAACGACCAATGAGGCTTTGAAAATCATAGAAAATAGGTCTAAGGTCTATAGCCCTCGTAACACACCGAGTGTTGCCAATTTGGGCTCGTCATCATCTCGTTCTATTAATGCCTTGCAAGATGAAGCAAATGAGGAGAATAGATTTTTCGATAGGTTTTCGACTCTTATGTCTCATTGGAAAGCTCAAGAAGCTTCAAGCACCGCTTCGGTTAAAGCGGTTGCTAAGAGTTGTATTTCATGTGGTGGAGCTCATGATTTTTCCGAGTGCATTACCGCGGATGGTAACACTTCGAATGCTTTTGTAGCCACGGGAACTTATAACCAAATCGGTCAAGGTTCACGTTCAAATCAAGCTCCACAAAATCAAAATGCTAATAACTATCGAAACAACAATCAAGGTGGAAATTACCAAGGAAATCAAAGGAATTATAACAAGGGTAATTACCAAAGTGGAAATGGGCAAATTTCAAACCAAAACCAAAACCGTGATTTTCAAACTCCTACTCAAGGTTTTCAAAATGCTCACACTAAAAATTTGCAAGGAGAATTTTTAGATTATGCTAAGGCTAATGATGCTAAGTTTGATAATATGCAACGTGAGATGATTAGCTTAAGGTCCGAATTGAAAAATGAGCTTAAAACCGAACTTGCTAATGAACTTAAAACTCATGCTAATAAAATGGAAGGAAATGTCACACGACTCCAACAAAATCAACAAAAAATGGAGCAAGGACAACATGAGATTAAGCAAGAATTGTTGAAAGCGGATGCTAGGCAATCTAAGTTTGAAGACCGTATGGCTAAAATGTTTGAAGCTATCATGTGTAAGCCCTCTTCTTCGGGTGGTCTTCCTAGTGCTACCATCGTGAACCCGAAAGGAGAATTGAAGGTTATTACTACTCGTAGTGGTAAAACTTTCAAAGAACCCACTTCTCGTCCAAGTACTTCTATGGAGAAGGAAAAAGAGAAAGAGCCCGAGGTTGTGGTTGAAAAGGAGCACATCTCAAGCCCACGAAGTACCGCTCAAACCACACCTACGGTTGAACCAATACCCATTATGGAACCCGAGATTCCAAGGCCGATGCCTATGCCTAATTTGCCCCAACCCACACCACCTTTACCCTACCCATCAAGACGAAACAAGGAAAAGGCACAAGAACGAAATAATTATCAATTTGAACTCTTTATGAAAATGTTTCGTGACTTGCATTTCAATATAAGTTTTGCCGACGCCTTAGTCATGATGCCTCGATTTGCCGCGAACTTCAAAAGTATGTTGAATAACAAAGAAAAATTGCAAAAATCGTCTAGTTGTTCATCGGTTTTTCTAAGCCGCATACCTCAAAAAGTCGGTGATCCTGGAAAGTTTTTAATCCCATGTGCTATCCAAGACATGGAAGAATGCTACGCCTTGGCCGATCTTGGTGCTAGTATTAATTTGATGCCTCTCGATATTTTTAAGTCACTCAATCTTCCAAATCTCACTCCTTCAAGAATGTCAATCGAAATGGCCGATCATTCTACGATTCTAGCTTGTGGAGTTGCCGAGGACGTCTTCGTGAAAGTTGGGAAATTCTATTATCCCGTGGACTTCATTGTTGTTGATATTCCCATCGATCCTAAAGTTCCGTTAATTTTAGGTCGATCTTTTTTGGATACCTCGAGAGCACTTATCGATGTGCATGCAAGAAAAATCACTCTTCGTTTCAATGAGGAAGAACTCGTCATTAATGCAACCCAAAACTCCACTCTTTCTCATGTTTATTCGATCACATCTTTGTACAATGTCAATCCAATCAAAAACATTTGTCAAAAGATTTCTAATAGAGTTTTAGGAGTTGAAAAAAATGAAGTTCCGTCCCCTCCGCCGATGGAGGTTAAGAGTGTTAAGCCTATGATTCCAATCTCGAGTGATTCTTCGGATGATGAATACGTTGATCCCGATGGGGAGGTTTTCTTTGTTGACAAAAAATTTGAAAACTTGCCACCACCTAAACCAAAACGCTTTCAAAATGTGAGAATTTTTAGTGTGACTAACATTGTTTTAGATACACCAAATATTTTTGACATAATTAAATCGGGTTTTCACAAGGAGAGTTTAAAAGATGAAAAAGGAAAAGATTTTGAATTTAATTTAAAAGATTTTTCTACAATTCTAACTCCGTCATCACCGCGTGTCTTGAGTACTACAAGCTCGTCTTCTCCTTTTAACGATGCTTTGTGTGGACCTAGTGTGGGGGAAGCCCCTTATGTTCCCTCCCCTTTCTCCACCGAGGACGAGATATTTGATCCTGGAATTGCTTTTATAGGGAAATCTCGGTCTTCCACCGATGCAATAAATGGAAAATCTTTTCATTTGATTGGTGCGAGTCTACCTCGAGTAGCTCAATGTTTTGACTTACCCATTGTCCCACCCTTCTATTTCTTTTCTCCTATTTTCTTCAATCCCATTGGGATTTGTGTTGGAGTTGTGTTGTCTCGTCTTTCATCCGAAAACGAGGACGCTATCTTTGACCCCGGTATACGTTTATCGGATTTTTAAAGTACTCCACGTACTTTTGGGCCTTGTTTATCATGTAAGCCCCACCAAAAATTGACCATACCATGATTATCCCTAAATGATCACATTTATGGGGATTCGAGTCGAGCTTTTGACTCGGTTATCAAAAACAAGGTGCCTCGTGGGGGAGACCCATGCTTATCCATGTACATATTATTGCTTTCATATTAGTTTAATGTGAGGGGATTTGTGCCCTTCCAACCTTTGTTCCGTGGTTGTTTGTGAATTGTGTCTTTTAGATCATCATCTTCACGATTGGAGCCTCTCGTGTTCGTTTCATGGGAGCACTCGATCGTTTGCTATGGAGGCCTTTCCCAATATCCATCATGATATATCCTTTTATGTTCTAACCTTAGGTTTTTAGCACACTTCATAAACGGCTATTACTTATTGGTTACACCCTTTCCATGCTAGATTAGGCATTCGACTACGTCTCTAGTATGGGGGTGTTTGCACCCCTAGACTCGAAACATTGAGGACAATGTTTAACTTTAGTATGGGGGGGTGAATAGATACTTGCCTTGCCAAACCTTCACGCTTTCCAAAGTTTATCGTTTTGTTATCGTTTTCTTGCAAAATAAGGCTAAAAATGGCCAAATTTTAAAATTTTTCTCATGTTTCACAAGTGTTTGAAGACACGAATGTAGATTTTCCGATGGCGAGAATAAGAGTAATTTTTGACTCGACCGTGCGTGTTGAGCACTTAGCTTTGATTCCTTAACTACACATTAGGCTAAGTCTCTTAAATGAGGACGAGAAATGATAGAGTTAATTATAAGTTACTATGCTAAACGTAGAGTACTCGTATTCTTTCAAAAACTCATGTGTTCTCGTTGTTTGCTTATTCTCCCTTCGCATGTAAATATTTCTTGCTTAATAAATATTGATTTAGCGGTTTAGTTTTGATTGTTGGGTTTCTAGTCTTTTCTAGTAGCTTCCGTGTAATTAAATTGGGAAGACATTAAGGTATCGCCAGCGTCACGGTTTTGAAGTATTGGCAACCCAAATAATCGAAAGCTTCACCCAATAATAAGATTTCAAGTGCTCACCTAAATCAAGCAAACAATTTGAAGCCCCACAAGGCCTAAAATCTATGCAAAATTGAAAGTGAATCAAGCCTTAATCTTCGAAGCTTTAAAGATCCAAAATTCGCTTTAGCGTGAGGATATACGTCTTTGGCTAATAAAACCACCGATGATGGCGGATAATAAAAGGCAAGGCAAGACCGAAGTCATAATAAAAGCTTCATGGCGAAGTTGAATAAAAGATGGAGGTAAACCAAAGATAATAAGGTCCTTCCGTTAGGGGGCGTATAAAAGTCTTGGTAATAAGTCTCATGTTCAAAACCGTTATAAAACCGTGTTTATCGATTCTTCTTGTCAACTTAATTTTTTGACATCGTTGTCTATTAGGAGGGGTTATTGATTTGATGGTCTTAGTTACACCGTTAGGACTCTATTTTTAGACCTAAATCTCTATTATCGCATAAGTCAACGATGTATCCTCGCGATCATTAAGACATAATAAAATATAAGAGATACAACTTAGGAATAATGGGAGAATAAGTACGTGATTAGGGCATATGAGTAGTGTTAGCATTACTAACTTATAATGACAATGATCTCGTTGCACGCTTAGCATGGAATTAAGGTGAAAATCGAGGACGACGAAATTATTTCTAACGAAGCATTCGCGTGTTCTTATTCTATGAACCTAAACGTCCCATTTTGCGATGAAAATCATACATTATGTCTAAAACACAAGTAGTAGTAATAGTATAATGTAGCTAGTTATCATTTCAATAAAAGTGAATAAAATTAAATTTTGGAGATGCTTTGATACTTTATTCTTAGCATTGCGTGAGGGCACGGCAATGGTTTAGTATGGGGGAGTGATGAGACTGCTTTTATACATGGTCTCATCGTCCAAAACGGCCTTAAATTGCATAAAATATCATAAAATATGCCAAATATATGCTCGTGTTTGTTACTTGTGTATTTTTAGGTACGGACATTGAGGAATTGGCAAAAGAACACAAGAATCAATCAAAAACGAACACGGGAAATGAAGTCGCACAATGAACCGGGCCCAAGTTTGGAATTTGCAAAATGACCCTTGAAGAATTGAAGATTGGCAAAAATGGCCCCTCATCTTTGAAGAACTTGTCACATTTGACCCTCAAATTATCAAATGTACAAGTATGATCCTTAATGATTGAAGATTATACAAGATCAGTCCCTGGAATTTGAAGATAATACAAAACAAGCCCTTGGAAAAAGTTTTGGAAAGTTTTGTGCCATTTTCAGCAACTTGGCAAAAGTTGTCAAGGCTTATTTAGGCGCTGATGGGATTTAAAACAAAATGGAAAGAAAAGGATACCTTGGGGACTCAAACTGTCAAAACAACAAACTCTTTCCCCCACTCAGACCTTGACACGTCAACCCTACCCACCCATTAACCCAAATACCCAAACCACACCCGACCCTACCCAATACCCTATACCCGGTTATTTATTTAACTTGGTCAATCAGTCAAACCACTTAACCCCCCTTCCCTCCATAACAAATATTTAAAAAACTAATTAACCCAAACCAGATTAAACTTGGTCTAATTAACCTAGAACCCTAATCACCTCCAGTTCCAATCCACCCCAAAACAAAGGGGTATTACCCCTAACCCTCCAGATCAATAATTCACATTAACCTCACCATATCCCACCTCTTCAAAACCAGCCACGTGGCTTGTGGTCCTCACCCACACACTCCCCTGCACCCGTCTCTTTCCACACAACCCTAGGAGGGGACAAAATCAACAACCAAGATCAACTACTTGTCCTCCAAGATGAATCCAACGACTCATGATCAAGATTCCAAGCTGTCAAGTCACATGGGCACAAATTTGACCCGTTTTCAGTCAAAATCCTCAAGGGCCTTTTAGGCATTTCAGAACTAGGGTTTTAAGGATTCTAGTATGTTCTTTTAGTTCTATTTAAGGAGGATGAAACCTGTTCATACCCCTTGTTCCAGTTTTTGCACAACTTGTAATTCCTTTTTTATAAAATTGAAGTTTGGTATTTGTTAAAGTCAATTGTAATTCCTTTTAATGTTTATAAAAAGTTTGTGTGTTGTTGAATGCAAAAGCTGAGTTCCATCATTTTTAATTGTGAAAGATTTGTGGAGGTTTCAATTTCAAAAAGATTTGAAAAAGGTCTCAAATTTCATAAATCATATTACCTTTGAAGTGAAAGTGGAAAAGGTAATTGATTTGTGAGTTATGAGTGATTTAAAAACGTTTGTGTTAGGTTTGAAAAAGTTTTGAGAAAGATTTTTAAGAAAGACAAAAGAAAACAGAATATATCCCACTTGCTTGTTTTTGTTCTGTTTTGGAATTTTCAGGTTGGAAGATTGTTGATACTTGTTTCTGCTCCAACCCGAGTTGGAAGGAGGAGGATTTTCATCCTCAAGGGGCTTTGGATTGTAAAGCCCCAAGGTAAATCTCATTTACCTTTGGTAAATTTCAGAAAATAGCAAATTGGTATGATCTTATTTGATTTTGTGCTTAAGTGTGTTAGACTGGTTTGATTTGTGTTATATTGTGTTTGTATGCATACTAGACCTATTTGTGATCAGTTTGAATAGGTTTTGGAGCATTTTGATTTGATTTAGTTGGTTTTCAAAATTTTAAAGGCTGTTTGGCTACAAGGTTTAGCAGGGCACTTTGATTTGATTTGTATTCAAAAACGTGTGAAAGTGATTAGTAATAGTTGAGACAGGTTTGTTGTGAGTTAGTAAGTAAATTTAGACAAGATTGAAGCTGATTTGTGTGCTAAAAAGTGAAAAAGGTTAGCTTAAATCTGCAAGTTCACCTTTGTGCTATTTTTCATAAATCTTGGGTGTTTGATCTTTGAAAATCTGTGAGTATTAGTGTGAGTTAAGGTTGTATTTGGTTTGTATGACAGATTGTGAGTTTGTGTGTTTAAAATTGGAGTTTGAAGTTTATTGGATTGCAAGTAATTAGCCTTTATACCACCAAACCTAAGAAAACATCACAGAGACTTAGCAGTGCTTTGGTGTGCTTTGATTTGCTTATTTTTGTGGTGCTAAGTGTTTAATTCTTATTGTTGTGACTCCTTGTGCTTAAATAAGCACAAGGGTGCCCAATTGCTCCAAAAATAAACTCCAAATAAGCCAACACCAAGCCCCTCTTGGTGATTCCACTTGTGAAGAAAAAGGCAAGAACACACAAACCTGTGTTCTAAAAAGTTAAATCAGGCCACGTTTTTTTTTATTAATCCTGCTCAATCTTTGGCCAAAAAGGTGTATTGGATTGGTTTGTCAAGTTAAAAGGTTGACAGTTTGGTTGTGAGAAAGTAAAAAAAAAAGAAAAAGAAAATCGTCCAAAAAGGGGGTTGCACACCTCGAACCCTTGACCACACGCTCACAACACACACCTCTTACCGCTGCCCTAGGGACTTTGACTGGTAAGAGGTTGTGTTGTTTTAAATATAAAGGGTTTTCTTTTCTAGCTTATTTAAACAAACCGTAGCTTATTCACAAGTTTCCAGCTTATTTGTTTAGACTTTTGTTTCCATTTTATTTTTCCTAGGATTAGAATAGGTTTAGGGATTTTTCTGGCTAAAAGTTTTATTTTTTCTTTTATTTAATCATTTAATAGGATTATTTTTAGTTTTATATTTAAAAAGTCAATTAAAAATATTAAACAGTAGTTTAAAAATACAAAAAAATAGTTTTTAGGTTTTTATTCTTATTTTTGAGGTTTACATATAAAAAAGTTTTCAAAAACTTAAATTTTTAATTTTATTTGATTTTAGGTTTTTTATTAAACTTTAAAAATTAATATAAAATTAATTAAGAGGTTTTAGAAACTTTAATTTACATTTTTGTTCTAGTTAGAATATTTAGGATTTTTGAGAATTTTTTAGAATTTATTTGAGAACTTTTAATTTTTTTGATTATTTTATTATTATTTTATTCATTAAAATAAAAAGTTTTATTTTTCTTTATTTTTCATTTTTCCTAGATTCTATAGCATTAATTAAGACTTTTCCCATTTGTAGAATAATTTTTAGGCTTTTCAATTAATTTTTAGAATTAATTTAAGATTTAATAGTTTTTAATAGTTTTTAGGAGTTTAAAAATAGTTTAATTTGGTTTTAAAATTTTTAAAAATAGTTTTTAGTTTTATTAGGTCATTTTTGAGGTTTACAAACTATAAAACCTTGTTTAGGGCTTTTTAATATTTAAAAGTGATTTTTAGGGCTTTAATTAGCATTAAAAAGTCATTATTAAATTAATTAAAAGGTTTTGGCAAGTTTGAATTTTTTGTAAACTCTTAGAATATTATTTGGGATTTTTAGTAATTTTTAGGAATTTTTAGATTAAAATTTTAAATTTTGCACTTTTTTACGTTCTACGTCGTAACTTTCTAGTAGTGTTTTTCCTTATTTTTCTAATTTTTCGTCTTCGTCATTTTCCCTTCTTTTCTTCTCATTAATAATCAAAAACATAATCAATCATTCATTACACAACACACGTGCCTCCTCGAGAGAACGAACTCACCTTCTTAAGGGTCATAAGTGCTTGGTTTTCCTAAACCGACGCTTAACGCTTACCACTATTTTACCTCCTTTTCCTAAAGGTGTGTAAAAACACTACATCAAAAATCAATTTGCACCATCTACACATTGAATTAACTTTTGAAACTCAAGATAGTGCATCTACATGAATAGAAATGCATCTAATGCAAGTCGTTGCATCTCAAATGTGTGGTTTTAGTCTCTTCTTACCACTTCTTATTTTAAGTTTCTTCTCACTGGATCCTTACTCTCTCTCTCTCTCTCTCTCTCTCTCTCTCTCTCTCTCTCTCTCTCTCTCTATATATATATATATATATATATATATATATATATATATATATATATATATATATATATATATATATATATATATATATATATATATATATATATATATATATATATATATATATATATATATATATATATATATATATATATATATATATATATATATATATATATATATATATACTAGTTGCAAAACCCGCCCGATGGGCGGGTATGACTTATGATTATCGTTTACATTTATTTATTTAGTTAAATATTGGTGTTAACAAATTTTATTTTTCGTATATTTTTTAAGCATAATAAAAATGTTCGTCGAATTGTTTCTATTAGTTATATTACTGAGTATATTTTATGGTTTTGTAGTAAGCGTATTAAACTCGTATTAACTTTATTTAAATTGTATACTACCAAACATAAAAAAAAACTTATACATGAAACAATCTAAATATTAGAAGTAGTGTTTTATTTTTAATAAAAGGATTTATTTTTTAAATTTAAAATAGTTGAAGGGGTATATAAATGAAAAAAAAGGTGATAGTTATTGGTACATCAAGTCATTTCACTCCTTTATCAAATCAATTGGAAATTTCAACCTCTGCTCACTCTTTACATGGTTATTAGAAACGCCACATTCGTTTTTTGATGTCAAATTTCTCCTACCAGCATTTACAACTGCATAATAAAAAGTTAAGGTTTACATAACAGTGACCGACCGGTATTGTAAATATTACAGTGAGCATAATATGGCTTAGGTATTGAGAGGAAACGCTAAATGCCAACGAAAAAATAAAACTTTTCCTAAAAGAATATGATGTATGAATCATGTTCCATGACTCACAGTCTAATGATTACATGTATAATATTGTTATATGCAAGTGAAAGATAAAACTTATATTAACAAAATCATGTTGGTTTTGGTTTGAGTCACGATAAATATATAACTCAATTTTCCCAAGGATAAATCTAACCGATTTTCCCGACATTTGAAAAAATGAATCACTTTAACCTCTAGTATAAGCATTGTATTATTTGGTCTAATGTATTATTAGATCATGCAAGGCGTTTAACTTAAACACATTAAGACATACTATTATTTTGAAGAAGCAACCAAAATCAAATAAGATGAAGCGAAAAAAAAGTAGAAAAACAGATGAGAATATACACTATAACAAATAGGTTGAGTAAACTTTTAATGATATTTTTCACATTTTAAAATGTATAAATTTAAAAAGTCAATTCGTTTTATCCATTCTGTTATTGGTGTGAACGAATTTGAGTGTAGCAAATACTTTCAAGATTTATAATAAACTTCACATTTTAAAGTGTGAAGATTTTGAAATAATTTTTTACACTTTCAAGTATGATTTTTAAAACAATTTTATCACACCTTTATGTGTGAAATTTTTAATAATTCACACTTTTAAGTGTGAGAATTTTGAAACGATTCGCTCAAAAGTATAAATATTTTATAATTAAAGTTTACACTGCTTAAAGTGTGAAGAAAAAACATAAATAAATAACAAATTTGTTGTAGTGATAATACTGATTTAAGTTTATTTGGATACCAAACTTTATTTGGATACTAAGGGATTAATCTCCACCACTCATCTTCATCTTAATCTAATAGATAAGATTAAACATAAAACCAATTTTCTCTTTTTTTTCAAACATTAATATCTTCTAAACCGTCAATCGTTATACGAAAAAAAATATACCATTACGACGGGCATTTAATTATCTTTCTACAGATATGCTATATGATATACTTTCGACAAATTTTTTTTTTTTGTTTTTTCCGTAATTTATCATATATGATACTAAATATCATATATGATATAACTCTGGTATCATATATGATATAACTTATCATATATGATATAAACCAATATCATATGATATAAACCAATATCATATGATATAAACCAATATCATATATGACTCTGTAATAATTTGTAACATAACAATAATATCATATATGATAAAACACTATTATCATATATTATATTTTACGCAAATTTAAAAAAAAAACGATTTTTTTTTTCTTCAAAAGTATATCATATTGCATATCTGTAGAAAGCTAATTAAATGCTCGTCGCGATGGTATATTTTTTTCCGTTTAACACTTAACGGTTTAAAAGATATTTAAGTTTTAAAAATAAGTGAAATAATTAAATACTTTTAATCTCAACCATTAGATATGGTGAGGATGGATGGTGGAGATGAGTCCCTTAGTATCCATGATAGATATGGTATCCAAAATAACTTGACTCTAATAGTATATATTAAGGATCGAAAAGTAACTTTTAGGATATTGTTAAGTGAGGGTGTTCACTTATACACGTAATTTGAGTGCATGTGTTCTATAGTGTCTTTTGGTCTTTTGGTGATGTTGATTTTTATTACACTTGATGAAGTTGAAAGCATTTTTTTGAGCAAAAGTTGAAAGCATTTTCTTTGGAGCAAAAGTTGAAAACATGAAACCCGCCAACAAAACCATAGGGATGCCTTTGTTAATTGAGATAGTCGACATTTCCCCCCAAGACCAGGGTTGTATGTAGGGGTGGGAATCGGGTCGGGTTAGTTGGGTTTGAGTTATTTGGGTCGGGTCGAATTCGGGTTGCGGGTAAAAATAATTTACTCGAACCTGACCCGTATTAAACTCGGGTTAGTCGGGTTCGGGTCAACTCGAGTATGGGTAAAATATTAAAAAAATATTTTTTTTATATTTTTTTAAATAGAAATTAATTAAAATTTATTTAAAAAAAAAAAAAAAACTTATTCGGGTTAATCGGTTTGACCCGAACCCGAATTAAGTATAATTTTTTTACCCGATGTCTGACCCAATTTTGAGTTCAGGTTAGTTGGGTTCACACGATTAACCCGAATTCAAATTTGAACCCGACTAACACGACTTGAATATACTCGTTCGGGTTGGAATCACAACCCTTTGTTGTGTTACTGTCTTTCGTAAAATATTCGTGTTTTTATTGCTAGATAATGCATATATGAATATGACGTTTAAATCTTGAGTATGTCATTATTATGATCATGTGAGGCATTACGATTCCATAGGGTATGTCGAAGAAATATACTCAATATACCAAATTCATACAGCATCTGCGGTAGTAAAATAATAGAATTCAGTCATTCATATGTTTTTTTTTAACGGCAGTTTGGTGCAGCGGAGTATCTTGCGTGCCACCGAGACACCAAATCTTTCGACCCGAGTTCGAATCATCTCACGAAGAGAATATCAACCCCACCATTAAACGGCTTGAAGACATTGCGATAGGATTCAAACCCGGTTGCCAATTATGAGAAAATCCCCCATATGGGGAATGACAGGAGTCATTCATATCTTGATCAATTGAGAAGTGAAAATTCTTCCCATTTACTTGCTTATGAATGATGATAAAAGTTCCTTACAGAATATGCACCGAAAAAAGATAAAAGAAACATATCTCACCCCTTGATTTAAACTCAATCCGACGGTCGTAACAATTTACCATTTTATTTTATTGTAATAATAAAGATATTCTCGTAATTTCATGTTTCCCTAAAACAACTTCATCAGCTCCATTTCGAGTCTCATTTCATCATCTCAAACACACACATACTCCCCAATCAAAGCCTAATTGTTACCCCAATCATATTAATCGTAATTGATGCTATAAAATGGATTTAAAAGATGAAATAACCTATCTAAATAGTTGTCTATTTCTGATCAAAATGAGCTTCCAAACATGGAGTCTGGTATGCTTATTTACTTTATAATCAATAGATCTTTACTTATTTCTGGGCTTATTTAAGATTTTTATTTTTTATTATTATTATATTATACGAATTAATTTTCTTATTTTTGGGTGAATATTTGTCTGATAAAGATTTATAAAAACTCACTCGTGTGATTAAATGCTAATTTGCTTGTTCATTAGGTCTTGGCATAATTTCATTTTAGAGTGATGAAGCATTAGGAATTTGATGCGTGAAAGGTGTTAGATGAAATGCCTAAGAAAATGATATGAGGTTTAGCTTTTGGTAACAAGCATTATTTTAAGAAAAAACAACTTTAATTGACTTCGAGTTGTATGTAAAGTAATTGATAGTTTGACACATTGAGCTAGACTCGACACCATTATTTCTATTGAAATTGCTGATGAGGAAGGAAATAAGTTTAGGATTACGATGTTCTGTGTTAACTTTTGGATTAAGATGTTTAGTGCTATACATGCTAACGCTATTGCTAAAATACTTACGTGTTTCATTTATGTCGTTTAGGCGATTAGACGTCAAAAAGTTAGTTACCAATAATAAAAAAGATATGAATTTTGAATATGTAAAAGAGATTATGAGATTAATGTATTATGGAGATTACTTTATTTAGTCAGTATGCATTTAAGATTGTTCATGTTTGCCCAAAAATCTTAGTTGCTGAACATTAAGATGGTTTGTTGTTGAGCTTGTTGTTGCTCACACTCATTAGGGGAAATCTCAAAAAACATTGAACTTTTGAATTACATGTGTTTTTGTTTGAATCACGTGTAATTTTCCTTGAATTACATGTGATTCGCTGATAATTACATGTGATTATCACATGTAATTATCACCGAATCACATGTAATTATCACCGAATCACATGTAATTCAAACAAAATTACATGTGATTTAAACAAAATCACATGTTCAGAAGCCAAATTATTATATATATATATATACATTACATTACATGAATGAGAATACATTTTTTATATATTGACAATTACATGTGATTTAAACAAAATCACATGTGATTCATCTAAAGTGGGTTTATTATAAGATGTTAAATTTTTAAAATGTTTGAATTACATGTAATTATCATCGAATCACATGTAATTCATGCAAAATTACATGTAATTCAAGCAAAATCACATGTAATTCATACAAAATATTTTTTTCATTTAATAGACGGTTATTTTCATATACTTATAACGATTTACAGTGTTGAAAATTCTCGCCCAAAAAATTACACGTAATTTTCGTAAATCGCATGTGACATTACAAATTCAAATGTGATTTTTTTTTAAAAATAATAAATTCAAACGTGAGTTTTCGAAAATTACATGTAATTTTTCGAGAATCACATGTAATTTTTTATGCGTAAATTTTAAAAAAAAGTTTGCCGAAAGTGTATAGAAGTGCATATCTATAGAAAGATAATTTAATTCCCGTCGCGATGGTATAATTAGTTTTCCGTAACGATTAACGGTTTGAGAGATATTTAAATTTTAAGAAATAGGATAAAAATGGGTTTTTTTAATTAAATTTAAAAAGATTAATATAGACCATTAGATGGAACTTGAATGGATGGTTGAGATTGCTTCCTTTTTTCTTTTTTGGATGCATGTTCCTTATGGAACTCGCCTCTATGAATGATATCATGCTAAAAATCTGGTTATATGCTCTTATACTCCCAAAAAATGGTTATCTCATTCTCTATACAACTCCTTAATATATTCTTGATATTCCGGTGGTGCTCTCAAAATGACTTGGCCGCTAGAGCAACATCTGTGATACGTGGGCCCCGGGGTCGCGAGTCCCAGTACAACGCACGGCAATGTCGACAAATGCGTTCGCATTTTCCAAAGTGGACATTTCCACCGATATTCCTGCATAATTCCAACATGATTAATTTATATAAAATATCCCGAATCAATGCTAAGAACATACATTTTCCACCTACACATATTGGCAAAACATATTAGAGATGCATTTTGGAACAATGCAAGTAAAAATGGGTACTAACGTACGAATACAACATAACCACAAATATAAAAACATATCTGAACCCAAAAAGTATCAGCAAATAACAACAATGTATAGCTGAACCCATAATGCTTTCAAAAGCAGAAAGCCGACAAAGATAAATAACATGTACAATGGATTTCTAAACAAACACGCGTAGAGATGTACAGGATAAAATTTTAGCCTTTTGACCCCTTTACAAAACTTGCAGGCTAACTCCATCTGACTTATGAGAAGTACAAATTACTTCGGTCATTTTACATGGATTATTCTATTTGAGTAAGCTAAAGGGTAATATATACTACAACAATTTTGCATCCTAGGGACGACTTATTCGTCCCTAGGGTGTCACTTTTTCGACCCTAAACCCCTAGGGACGACTAAGTCGACCCAAGCGGTTGTGCCCAAAAAATCGTCTCTAGATTTCTAGGGTCGACTTCCCCTTATAAGTTTGTAGTTGATGCACACAACACTAAACATATGACATTGGTGAAGGAAATGCTCGCGACACTACAAACAAAGAGCACCAGCAAGTGCAACTCTAACAGATCATTGTGTTAGAAAGACTAAAAGAAGTGATTGTGATTAGTCACATGATTCAATTTAATTTTACCTTTACAACTCAAAAGCTGGTATCATTGTGTTACGCCAGATTTTTAGAAAGCGATGCAGTTCATGACCTGTATCATTTGACTCGATGTTCACCTAGAAACATTCTCTTTTTGTGCATATTTTCATGACATGTGTCATTTGAATCAGTGCTTAACTTAACTACATGCCACCATTTGCAAGAATTGTAGTTGCTAGAAACCAATGATTGAAACCTTTCTCTCATGCCACATATGAACCTAAGATAATGTTTATGCTGTTTATACATTTTGACATAATTAGCTTTTTTGAAGAGTTTATATAAGAAATACATAAGCTGTCTCAAGAAGCTCAGTATACATAGCAGTGGGCATATGATCTATTAAACTTTCAAAGAAGCTAGGTAAATACGCTAATACATACACCTCATAAGAACATTAGTCAATAACGCTAAGATACAACTATTCCTTAAACACAGACAACATATTGACTTTTGAGAAATTTAAAAACTAACTGAAACTTTACCAATTAATGGGCTGTTTGTTTGAGCTTATTTTTAATAATTGACTTGTCTTATATTTCAAAAGCTTGTAGTTTACAGCTTAAATTTTTAACTTACGAACTTGTTTACCTAAAAGAGTGTTTGTTTAAGCCTTTTTATGGAATTATGAGCTAAACTATTTTCAGCTTATGTTTCATAAGCTCCAAAAGCCTTTCATAAACCATTAGTCATAGACGACAAATAGCTTGTTGTATGCAAAAAGTATCTATTAAATAATTCAAAATTACATTAAATAGTCTTTAACATCTATGGTCTATCTCATACATTTAAATCAAAAATACCGAAAACGTGGATATCAGTTATTAAATAAGCCACCGAAAGTGAAAGAAAACTGAAGAATTTAGTATTTACTTTTTTCTCTTATTTGTGTTGTTGTGATTTGAACTATCTGTTACAACAGGAAGTAGTCTAAAGGACCCTAGAACGGCAAGTATTCCTTAAATAGATAAAGTGAATAATATGAAAAAATACAAACAGCAGAGTTAAATCTCATCAGATAGCCAAAAAATAAGTTTTAGCTTACCCACTTTTTTTTGGAACGGCTTTAGCTTACCCACTACTCGAGTGTTTGTTGTCGCTCCTTGGCAACTCGTGTCCGCTCCTCCGCTGCCCGTCACTTTGCAGCTTATTGTCACTTCTGGCAGTTTGTTTCCAAGTTACAAATTAAATATATGCACCACATTCCCATGTTCATCAAATTCTCTTCCCAATGCATCCAAATAAAGAACATCCAAATAAAGAACAGGAGCCTTGGCAGGCTTGGGTTGAATAATAACCTCTGTTGGCATCTGTCCTGGGAACATGTTTATAAACATCTTTGGTAGTAAGCTCTTGTGCACGTTTTACAGCTTCAAACATTTGCACAGTAAGTTTAGTGGTTTGAGGTATGGTCCCACCAAGTTACTGTGTATACCTATTACTCGCAGCTTGGGGAGGCGCAGGGGGTATTCCTGAACTGTATGAAGCTTTATGGCTGTCTTTTGCGGACATCTGGCCACTCCTTTCTGTGCTTGAGCCGACACCTTTGTTTAGTGTGTGTATCTACACGATTGTTACACTCTTGAGTGCCTTCTCTTTATTCTTATTCATATTGAGGTATGCAAATAGGGGAAAACCGCAAACTACCATCGCTTTGTCCGAGATCACAGCCGACGGCTTCTTTTTATCCGCAACCGCAAACCATTCAACCCACCTGCTTCCGCCTAAAATTTCCTAGTAAATCCAAAAACACGTCAAACCTTATAATAAATATTGCTACCAAATCAGCTTCAGCTTCAACATGACGCATTTTCTAAAATACCTTTTGATGTCCATGAATTCTTGCCAGTATTTTGCCTAGACCAAATCTGATGGTGTATAACAGGAATCATCAGACACACTACCAGTATTTTGGGAAGCTGGTGGTTTGATTGGGGTATCTGGTTTAAATATAGACCAGATAAGGAATTCTTCTAGTGCAGCCGTTACTGTACTTGCTCAAACCCAGTCGCCGTTATGTGCATCTGCTCGTGAAGCGGATTGAGTAGTCAGGTAGTTGCTGCATGTTTTTTTTGTGTATCTTATAAACTGAAGTTCACGCCCTTGTTTGTATATCAAGATGCATTATTTGAACATGAATATTTCAATAGTTAATATACAGCAAAATCCATCGAGTAAAATGAGTGGTAGAGAGCCAAACTGAATATCTTTATGGTCAACGTGTAATGGGGCCTGTTTAAATGATTGAAGTTTCTAGACATAGTAAATGTGTAAAGTATGATTACAAACATTGTATCATTCTGATTATAAACTGATTCCATTTATTAAAAATTTAGGAGGTTATATTAATAATTACACTAAGGATGACTTTACACAATCTGCTCCTAACATGTCTGAACCGTGAAAGATATAAAACATAACCCCAATCGACCTATTTTTAAGTAAACGAATTGTAAAGGCCACCTCTATTGCCAAGCACAAATATATTATTTTTTTTTATTTTTATGTAGGGATCGATAATCAACCTAAACAGATAACCTCCATTAGCCACGCCTATAATGTTGGTATAATAAAGCCACCAGCTCAACAAAACCTGGACCTATCATTAGGTAAATAAGGGCATCTATCTTGAAGTAGTTATTTTGGGACCATATATTTGTTTGTTGTTGAGTTGAATACAGATATCTGGATGCAGTGGAATTAGCACGTCTGGTCATGTATTGGCTTCAAACAATAAATTTTGCGTGTTTCTTTTTGCTTTTCGGGTAAATGGTTTATACCCCGGTAAATACAAATTTAAAACATAAAATTTTTGTGTGTTCCATTAGAGTAATCTGATCTTTTATAAAAACCAGTTTGACACACTTATCTTTTAAAGAAATTTGTTGATCTGGTTTCTTTTAAAGAAATCATTGTGTGTTCCATTACAGTACTTACTCACTTCTTAGCCTTGTACTCACGATGAACTCTCTTGAGCTCAATGGTTTGACGAAAAGAACTAATGGTGGTGCTGGGGAGAAGATGAATTAAGTGTCTTTTGTTGGGTGTCCAATCTGGTGGCACGATGGTGGCCAGAGCCCGTCAAAGCAGCGAACAGAAAAGAGCAGATATAATAGACTTTTTAATAAGCTAATTGTGACATTTCAGTTTTATATTGGTAAGAAAACAGTATTTGACTTACAGCCTTCTGGATGGCTTCATTGCACTGTCGATGAGGATTTCCTTGAGGCTAGGCAGCAGCATTTGCTTCAAAGAGTGTATGAAAAGAACACAAAGTAACAGTCACTGTCTTGTCTTATTCAATGGATTAATATAAATAGAATATAACAAAAATATGTAAAAATAAATAATTACCTCATCCTTTTGACCAGCAAGAGCCTTTGCCAAAGCACCAACTTCAACCACCTTTTTAGCAGCAAATGCGAGCCAAGATTTGATCTCGTAAAGCTAGATTTCAGAAGATTTATTTTAAGTCGTTGGTGATGAAAAGAATATTAATTCTGTGATGACTTGTAAAAGTCTTACTTGTTGCTCAACAGTATCACCGGAATAGCAACGTATCACCTCAAGAACAGAATTTTCATTGTTGTGTGAGAGTCTACTATGACATAGAAGCCATACTGAAAATATGTAAATTTATATAGCCCCAAGGATGTAGTACATCCAATTTTGAGGCATTCTTCTTGGCTTATCAGAATTTCCAAAGAATCAGCCATATAATGTAACCTTTAAATTTAAAAACTTGTGGAACTAAACTTAAATACTTAAAGTGCCAAACCTTTTTCACCACAACTGATGTACTCCCATACTCTTTAAAGTGCCAGTTATCGTGATAAATCAACTAAAAAATCAGTTGGTGGCAAGGATGAGCTAGAGTGATCCAAGAGAAGGTACAAAAAGACACCTGCAAACATTTAAAGGACTTATTTTACAAATGTATCTTTTGGTACTATCGCAACTACCTGTTATTACTTTTATAGCTCAGAACTTTAATTTGCAATTAGTATATCACTTGTTAGTTGTCACCGGTCTTGTAACAATATCAGCATAGATCTTATGTTCTGGTTCTTCTGATGTAGGTGTATCATCTTCTTGTGTTTTATGTTTTGATATCTTTAACAAAAAAAAATGTACTTAAGGAACTCTTCCAAGGTACAGAATCCGAGTAAGGATCTTGTGGTCGGGAATGAAGTTATAACTCTTTTGATATTCCCAATCATACCGGTAATATGATACCATTCTTCATAGATAATTGGCTAAAGCTTAAGTTACTACAAAAGCATTAAAGCAGCGATGTCTTCTGTTGAGAAATTTCTAGTGCAGGAATATGCGGTTCGATAATCAACATACCTTGGGAATACCTTCAGGTCCGCCAAGAGTCAAAGTTAAAGATAGCCATGATAGTTTACGGAAAAGACCTTTAATTTGTACTTCGAGCATAACTTACTTTTTGTTCAGGAACCTAGGTCGAGCTCTACAGCGACATGTGGTGGATCGATTTCGCAGAAAACCTAACCAATGCAATTGAAGCATAAACACATTAGTCTAATAACCCATCTCACTAATCATAGCTTGGAAAATGTATCCTCTGACAGTTGACACGTATACGTAAACCCGGATAAAAAAATGCAATTTATAGCGAGACTTCAAATAGCATTGCTCTCATTACATGGCTTAGAACTTCTTGCCAGCGATGTAGGCACTGGCCATCTTTTTTCTCCTGGAATTGATTCAGCTACACAAGACAAGGAAAATGAAACGGATATAAGATCAATATTATCATTACTATTCACTCTAATCTTATCCGCCTTTAATCTTATATGGATTAACTAATATTCATAACTAATTAAAGACAGAAGCGAATGGCTTATAAAATTATATATTTACATTTCAAATGAAAAGAATACAATACCGTTTATACCTGCCCATATTAATGTATACAATTCTGTTTATACATGGCCATATTAATATATACAACCATGTTCATACCTGTGCAGGTAACAATTTTTGTTGCATCCCCATCTTCAAGTTTGTTCCAATTACTCACTGACCCTCTGTCAGCAGATAGGACTCCCTAATTTATAAAAAATATCACTTTATTCATCTTCAATAAAAACGCATTAAACTACCATGTTAACCATATTGAGGGTACCATATCAACACCTTTGATCCATTTGTATCTGATTCTGCAGGGTGAACACTCTTGAACTGCTTTTTCGTTAGTTTTATTAATAGTGAGGTCTGCAAATAGGGGAAAACCGCAAAGTACCGTCGCTTTGTGCACCATCCCAGCCGCTGGCTTCTATTTATCCGCAACAGCAAACCACCATACGAACCACCTGCTTCTGCCTAGAATTTCCTAGTAAATCCGAAAACACATCAAACCTTTTACAAATATTACATTCAATAAACATTCAGAATCTAAAAGCACATGGTTAAAAGTTTAAGATTCCTTTGAGATGATAATCAAAGGAAAGAAGATTATCTCAATACCTCCAATAATGTCTGTCGTGATACTTATAGCCCGAGGTCGTACTTGCGATTTGCTACCAATTCAACTTCACCTTCAAAGTACCTTCAAGCTTTTTCCAAACAACTAAATTAATCATAGCAAAAAACTGCAACAAAAATAGAAAAAAAAACTGCATTATAAAATTAATCATAGCAACATATTATTAATACAATCAAATTAATCAAAAATAGAAAAAAAAAACCTTTAAAATTTTAAAACCAACTCATCAATAAAAATCAAAACTTTATAGTACAAATGTTCAACTAAAATCTTTTAAAATCAATACACGTTTCAAGTTTCTTGAAAAAAAAAATCAAGTTTCTTGAAAAAAAAATCATATATCCAATCTAATTTCATGGTGTGATGCATGTGAAATTATTGCTGTGGGTTTGTGTGTGTTATTTGAATAACTTATCCTAATGAGGCCTCCATGTTAAGTGACTTTTGTGTGTGTTGGATTGTGTGTGATATGAAGATACAACAATTATATTAGGGTTTTCTGTTAATGAGAAGTTTATGTTTTGACGATATTAGGGTTTTATTTTAGATCGTATATATTTTTTTTTTATTTAGGGATAATATATCTTTCAAGAGTTTATCTATTTTAATTTGCAAAATATAATCCAAAAATAATTATTAAAAACGAAAATTGCAAAAATTATAAAAAAAATGATGACGTGGATTAATGGATGCTTATGTGGCATATCCCTCCTCTTATATATAATGTAAAGATATATATATCTTTATATTATATATAGGTATAACTATGATTTGATACCACACCTCTAATCCCAGTCATATGTGACATGGCACCTATTATCCAATAGTATTTCAGAAATCCCTAAAACCTCTCAAATTTTCACGTTTTTGGTGATTTAAAATCGCATTTTTTTAAAATGCGTTTTGGAAACGCAATTTTGAAAATCGTGTTTTTGTTTTTGATCCGCGTCCTTTTTCGGTATAAAAAAACTTTTTATTAAAATATGATTGCGTGACTCGAACTCCTGACCTATAGGTTATTAAAAGACTAACGTAGTTTACCACCATGCCAACCAGTTATTTGTGTTTTTCTATTCAAAAAGAAACTAATAAATTCTAAAACAAACCAATCCATTTATTTATACCGGATATACTCTATTATTTAAACAAGATAGGTATCTATCATATATTCATCCAAAACATACGTAACCTATTATTAATCAAAAAAACATAATTCAAAACCCTAAATTCTAAATAAAACCCTAAAAAAGGCACCCCTTTCAATTGTTTTTCCCAGGTTAATGATGAACCTTACAGAAGGTACCTTCTCCTGATTTTTGAATCATAATTTTTGAAACTGTGTGTTATTTTCAGGTTAATGAAGAACGTTTAAAAAGGTAACGCCTCCTGCTTTTTAAATCGTAATCTCAAAACCTAATGAAACTGTCTTTTTGTTTTTGTGGTTTGATCTCTTCAAACATCTTTTTCTCTATGTGTGTTTTTTTTTGCAGGGTAGTATATTTTACGTAAAAAATGGTAATTTGGTGAAACAAAAATCAGTTGAGACGAAGTTATTTGTGAAAATAGTGATAAGAAAGTGCTTAGGCTATTTGAATATGGTCAACCAGATTTAGATTCGGGAAAGTATGTTCTTAAAACTAATTGGTTGAGAAAAATGCAACTGTGTCCTTTTATTGTTATACAGAGATAACCAAGGAAACACATTGACGATCGACCGACCATGTGATTGTTGTTAAAGGCCAAATTCTGAGAGCTTCGCAGTCCTGAATCAAACAGTTCAAAATATAACATAAAAAGAGTAAAATAAAGAAGAATTTAGGTTGTTAGGTCATTACGAGTGGTTGTTAATATTAGCACAAACTTGATCTGGTTATCACTCTACGTTACTTGTGATCTTAATATGTTATATGTTTATATGTAATGTGCATTTTAATGAGGCGGTTAGCTCCCAGTGCTTCTGCACTGCTAAGCCACATACTAACATTAGCGAACCACTTCCTGGAAGGCTTCTGCTTACGGTTTATCGATATTCTGTTCTTGGTCATGTGCCAATCCATATGACTTTTGTGTTCTTCTTGCATTTTAAATCGAAGACCACACGTTTTGCATTGCCTTGCAAGATCAGCATATAATGCAATTATTGCAGACTCATGGCAATTCTTGAGAACATCAGCAACTTTATTAATTCCAAATGCTCTTTGCAGCATCGACGATCAATGCCAAATGGAATACCCGCAAGCAGCAATGGAGATCTTTTGCAACTACAAGAGTATGATGCAAGACAGAAATCACAGCAAAGATTCCACCTATATGAAAGGTGGGTTAGATCAACATTTGGCATATTTTTTCCCAAAAAAGAAATTATCACAACTTGATACAAACAAAATAAGATTCACCTATTTTGCAAGGCGTTCCAGGGGTTGTTCCTGAAACTCAGCCTTGTTGTTCTTTCAACCTTATCGTTGTTTTTTAGAATCTTATCATTTTTTTAGCGGCCAGTTATGTATTCAGGAAGCAGTACATCCGAATGTGGAAAATTTCGATTTCCTCATCAGGTTAGCTAAAGCAACTCAAGGTCAATTAGCTAAATCCGAGTCTCATAGTAGCATGTTTGCCAGTTTTTCATCAATTTAATATGATTTTGTATCAGCTAATGGGTGTAACTAATGGTAAGGTTGATAATGTCAATCATGCTCATGGGTAGGCACACGAAGATCATGAATATGGCCAGTCAGAAACACACAGAGATCATTATATTATATTTGGATTCGTAATATTATTCTAAGATTACAGGATTACGTTGAAATTTGGACTGGAAGTTAATTTGTTTTGAAATATCTATTTTTATAATCACATAAATATGTTTAAATCCTTTCTTGGGAAGGTTACTATGGTAGCTCGAAGGCTCAGATGGGATGCCTTATGAGAACCATGAAATGCTTGGTATTGTTAACGATGACAGAGTTGCTTGGCCTGGGTCTAAGAGCAAACTGACCATTTCACAGTATGGAAACCTTCTCAGTGGCTGGATTATTGGTTCGTAGCAGTAAAGATTGGTCGGACTTATGAAAAGCATGCAAAAGATATTTGGGATACGCTACAACAATCATATGATCCCTACACAAGATCTCCAACGGGTAAGTCTCTATTAAACATTGCCTACCTGATTTTTGAAACTAACTAATATATTAATCTAACTAATCATATGAGGTTCAATTGTGGGAGTGATATGAAAACATTTAATGAAACAGCTATACCTTTGAGGTACACGACAAGAAAGTTTATGTTTTATCCTAAAAAGAAACTTCTGGTAACAATTGAGAGTGATCAGGGTGCGTTTACAGCTGAACTGCGTGAAAGTGAAAAGAAAGAGTGTTTTGAAGCTGCTGGTCAAGGAGAAAACGGTATAATGGAGCTTAAGAATGCTGGCGATGATGAAGATAAAGACGACCCTCTTTCTGATGAGAATAGGCTGATAAGTGGGTGTCTTGCATTAGGGTTCTTGATCCGAGATCAGCTGAAACAACATGTCTTCTGGAGCTTCAAGACAACGAGGCTGCTTTCAGTATATGCAATATAAATTTCCATGATAAGGAGTATGGAACACGTTTAGCTGTGCGTACAGAAAAAGGTCTTTCGTTTTGGCCGAAAAGATCTTTGATTGCTGGATATATTCATATACTACATATATCAGTTTGTAAAAGATGGAAGATCGCTTGAACTTCTTTGCACCATGTTGGTTTTACATATGTCAATTCTGGCAAAAAAATACTTGGGGTTGATCTGGGTTAGGTTCTTCCTGTTCAGATTACTTCAGTCATAGGTGGATCACCATCCATTTAGTTGGGTTCATAAATCAGATCAGTTATTAGTTGACCTGTTCAAAATTAGACACGCCTATGTTTAACCAAAGTTATTGCCTCTTCAATAACATCCATGAGGTGCCTACACATTCAGAGACCATGCTTATGTGATTATGTGTTTTTTTTATAAATTAATTTGCTTACTTGATTATTGTTTTGTTATCATCACTATTTTTAAAAAGTTTTTACAATCAGTTTTGAAGTGGAGATTTGCTTTGTGCTTTTTCGTTAGAAAGAAGGGGGCAAAAAGATGAGATACAACAGAGGATCCATATTGGTCGACAACGTACCTGCTTTTGAAATAGAGGAGGTGCAACACTTTTCAGGTTCAGAGTTTGCAAGTATCAAAGCGAAGGGTAAAACGAAAAGACAACATATGTAAGATATGTCTACAATTACCATAGCTTCACAAACATGGTAGCAAATTTGATATTGAGAAGTAGTGTAACACCAAAAAAATAACCGTATTGTCAGATTTGAACCCACTACAATATGCTAAAATTCAAAAATGGCGTATGTTGGTTCCATGTAATAACGGAACAATACCATCCTCCTAACAAAAAAAGTTAGTGTCTTAATTTGTTTGACTTCCCTAGAAATTTTGGACACCCCTATCAATTGAATTTCTAGAATCATTTTATAATAATAATGTTAGATTGAAGATCCTGATGGTACATTTGCTATTCATGTTAGAAGATTCACCTGAACTGAGAGATGATGCGTCACCAACTGGTCAACAGAGACACGAAAATAAAGTGTCAGCTTGAAACTTTAAAGTTCATGCATCGAGAAAACTAAACATGTTCCTTTCTTCAGGTCAGAATGATTATTGATTTTTGCATTCTGCTTATTGAAACACACATTAATTGATTTCAAACGCATCAAGTAATCTGTTTTTGATCTTTTTAGAAGTAAATAGTGACTCTTTGTTGTGCTTGTGCATTTTACACCTGACAATCGGAGAGAGCAAAGAGTTGCTTGCACCAGAAAAAACAGTATGTCACATAGTCACATGGAACGGGGATCGCTTCGGTACGGGATCGCGGTACGGGATCGCAGTTCGCTATTTCTCAAAATCCGGTACGGAAGGGGGTAGGCTCATTCCGGTTCGCTTCGGTTCGATGTACCATATATTTCGGTTCGCTGTACCAAATACATTGGTATGACGTGCACAATATAAGAAAATCTTCACCCTTCTCATTTACACATTTAATATTACATTAGAGGCGGAGCTAAATTTTCGTTAAGGGGGCACAAAAATAAATTCTGCAGCCACATACAAATTAAAAAGGTTCACAGTTGCTGGTTTTTCTTACAAAAGAAGTGCAAATGCTAAATAATAGTAGTAACACTTTTTAGACGAACTGAAATGAATAAGTCATTAAACTTGAGGTGTTAAACTGTATTTTGTAACAAAAAGTAAAGCTTTAAGTCATTAAACAAATATAAAATGCACATTATTGGTTCTTGGTCATCTTCTTCCTTACGCAAAAACCTCCATTACGAAAAAAGCTTCGATCTCTAAAATTGAATTGCGAAATCACTTTTTCATAAGGTAGGTCCATCATTTTCAAGGCCTATAAATCGCCGATTTTTAAAGTGTTGGATCGCGATCCGGTACTATTGGGAACGACAATTGGGTGCGATTGGGAACGACAATTTATGGGTTTCGGTTCGCGATCCCTGGCGATCCGGATCGCGACCGTACCGCGAATGGGATCGCTCGTACCAGATCGAAATTCGCCAATGGTTTGGCGATCCATGTGACTATGGTATGTCACAGGTTGTAGCTCTTTGGTTTGAGCCATCGTTGCAGGGACATTGAGGTGAAAACCTGCAACAATCAGTCCAGAAAATCGTGTATTATTACGGATGTTTTGACCCATTACAGTTCCCTTTGATGTTTCCACATGGGGAATTTGGATGACATCAAGGAATAGCTAAAAAAGATGTAAAACAAAAAGCTCAAAGGGGAAGACCAACAGTAAAGGCTGCAACTCTTATTTCTCCTCACAATGTGACAAACGCTGGTCAATCAACACTACAAGTAAAGAGAATCACACGAAAGTAGATAGTTTTACCAAATGTTTCTACGTCTGAATGAAAGGGTATAAACCACCACATTTTGAGCAGGACAAAGATGTGAGCCGTGATGACCTGGATGGTGTCTTCAATGAATCCAAGGTTATATTTTCACTTTTCATTCTCTTTTTGATAGTCAAATTTTGTATTCAGGAACATCTTGTAACAAAAAAAAAAGCTGACTCTATGAATCTCTTTGAGCTAATATCAAGATCACATATTTCTAAATCGCATTATAAATGGACTTGAACAGATTTCTTTTAACCAAATGTTATGTATTTTTCAAATATTATTGCATTTTTATGAAAATTACCCAAGTCAAACACTATTATACAAGGTGCTTATTCTTTAGCAGCTTATAAGTACCTATCAACAACTAGAATTGGTTTTGTTCGATGTGTGTAATATTTGTACTAGAAGTTTAAGAGATGGGTGTGATGGCTTGACATTATTAGGTTGACTATGGTTGCTTTCACTTTCTGGAATAAATGTAGATTTTGGATCGTTTGCAGAGTGTCTACCAAACGTCCCTTTTACTCGGATTTTGTCCAAACAGCCTGTTATATAGTTGCAGCCACTAACAATCTATACGAGACGGTTTCAGTAATTTAAGCACACAACATGGACCAAGTGTTCAGCCATTTGGGTTTAACCTTAGTGGTCGGGTGCGTCCCGAGGTATAGCTGGCTAGGATTTAAATTGCCTATGTGGTTCGAGTTCGGTGTGCATCAGCAACCTTTCAATTTTCCCACAACTTAGCACCAATTTACTTATTCAATTTCTGGTTTTTTTATGTGATTGCCTGTTGTTTATAAAATTGCCATTAAATGACAATTTTGATGAGAGTGAATGGTAGTCCAAAACAAGGTGGCAGAGAAGGTTTTGATAGGTTTAGTTGTTTAAGTGTATATGCAATGCCGAAGGAGATACTTTAATCACACAAATGTCGCGACTGTTGGAAAAATCCCACATGCTTTAACCGTTCCTGGCTCTGATTCACGAGCTGGTGCACACATTCAAGCTGATCCTACAGTACTTTTCTTTTATTAGTATTTCAAATATGTAATTTATGCATGAAGATAACTTTATGTTATAGACATAAGGAGGACAGCGACTTGATTCTATATAGATACATATCAGCAACCTTGAGTCCTTGACTCCTGGAAATAATACAATAAAGTTTATAAAACTTGAAACTAATTATTCAATACAGTTAATAATCTAGACCAAACACCTTTTAAATTTTTGAAATTCCAATAAGGGACGAAAAACTATTAGCTTGGATGCCATGTTGGAGTTCGGCATCTAATCGTTGACTACCAGGAGCTGCTGTCACGCCTAGGAGACTTCTGTGATCCATGCTACCAGGTGTAACTCGGACATTTGAAACTCTTCCAGACATGTATGGCGTGAAATCAGAAGGGCTACACATTTGCAACAAAGAACTAGCATCATCTGCGTCTAGATCAGGAAACGGACTGTTCAAACGTTTCGAACCACCCAGATGAGTCGATTATAGCTTAATCTATTTCCCACCTAACTCGCTCTTGTTTAATTCACGCGAAGCAGCTTTTGCAGCTCTTATGTTGTAAAACTCTATGGACTTGTGGCGACTTCCTTGAAGATTTTCTAAGATCTCCTTGACCTCACTATAGACGCCAAATATGTGACGAAGTTCATCTTAGAAACACTAGAATCGATGTTATATATCATAATATTGCCTTGATTAATATCTTTGTCTGAAGGGTTATCCTTTGGAATAGAGTAAGGCATGTCAAGCTTTCTACGCTTGAGTGGTTTGTTCTGAAGAGCTTGCATAACACGTCGAGCTGCTCTTATATCTTAGTACGAAATCATCACAAAGCCACGGTGCTTGCAGGCTGTGTAGGGAGTGCGGATATCTCAGTATTGCTCGAACAAGAATAACTCAGAATCATCAACATTGTTGTTAATATTTCTGACAAAAAGCGTCCTCGGAGGGTGTTCTCCATGTGGATGTTCCCCAGTAGCAGCTGCAATGCCATCTTCTCCCAATTCCATTCCTCCGACACTGCTACAAAAGTCCAAAACAAATGTTGAAGGGAGGACTTCACACCGCGCTAATGATATACATTAAGTTTTATCTAATTATGTTACTTTGGTTTCAATTGACATATAGTGCTACTTTTATGCTATACTAGAAATATATACCATGATCTTGGCGCTATATGTTGTCCATTTGTTTCCTGATTTGAGGTTATATCTTTCAATTTTTGAGCATCCGGCATCTTCACCAGCAACTAATTCTCTTTCTGTTTCCTCCGACCTTCGTAAGGTGAGCGGGGGCAGGCTTCCCACAAAGCTCACATCATGCCTTTAACTTAGTCACATAATCGACAATCGGTATTATATCAAGCGCTCCAAAGCTCCTTCTGCATATGGAATTTATATTTAAAACGTCACTTCACACTTGTATCACTTCCAGTAAATTTATATTAAAGTAAAGCACTTCTAGATTTGTGCTTAGGGGGCTATATTTTTATAACTAGAAGATTGATACATGTAGATGGTAAATTATGTGTTATTAGCTTACTTTTGATTATCGTTTAATGGCTTATATGCATGTTTCAAAGTGCTTTTGGTAAATGTTGGTGATATGCTGGAACGATGGAGCAACTGTATTGTAAGGAATAAGCATCATGAATATTGCAGCGTCTTCTACAAGAATTACAATTCCCTTTCGGCTCTGACTCCATACGAGGTATGTATTTTTATTGCTACTGCTTTTATGCTTACTCTTTGGGATGCCTTCGGCTGATTCTTTTTGTTGGTCCGTTGTTTCAGGTGTATTGTGTAGTTATCTGCGTGAAATCGGCTGCATTTGTTGAAGTAACCTAAACAAAAGGCAAAAGGACTCCACATACATGCTGGTGAATTCAATATCCGTTGTAGTACCATTATAGATTACAAATTTGTTACATACATACATGAAAGTAGCATAAATGGGGTCAACTAATTTGATTATGTCAATCAGACAGATACATTATTCTTGATCTTCATCTTCATCCACCAAGGCCCCCAACTCTTTATAAATACATCTTACATTTTCTTGAAAATCCATCAGTAACCACATAATCTAAACCCAACCACCATTTTAGAAAACCCATCAATTATCAAGACCCACCATTAGTATTAACCACCATTTTCATTATACTTTCATCAAACATAAATCTTACCTTTTAACCCACTAAACATAACTTCTGATGAATTGAAAAAATATATGCATAAAAAAGACACAATATTCATGTTCGATCGTTTAAATGTACATAGAGTATCTAATTTATAAGGTTCCAGTTAAAAAAAATAAACTCCTTTAAGCTCAGTTATATATAGTACGTAGTAGATATTAGGATGCTTCATGTTTGAATAGATGAATTTTTGTATAAGTCTCCTCCCAGGGGTGTCAATTTTTTCTGACCCGACCCGAACCCGACCTGAGCTTATTCGGGTCGGGTTACTCGAGTTAAAATTTCAATTCGGGTTAGTCGGGTTCGGGTCAGCCCGATTGACCCGAATAAGAATGTTTTTTATTTATTTTTAATTTTAAAATATAAAAATAATAAAATTTCTATTAAAAAAAGAAAAAAAATTTATTTTTTTAAATATTTTACCCGAACTCAGGTTGACCGAACCCGACTGCACCCGACCCGACTAAACCTGACCCGAATAGACCCGAACCCGAGTAACCCGAGTTGAATTCGGGTCGGGTTCGGGTAAATGATTTTTAGGCTTGACCCGAATTCGACCCGACCCGATTAACCCGAACCCGACCAACCCGACCCGATTCCCATCTATGTAATGCTTAAGAAAATGACTGAATATGAGGGGCATGATAAAGTTGAATAGTCGGGTGAAGTATTGTGTTGACCTTAAACTTTGTATAGCCAGACGACGTCCATGTGAGTCACAGTTGTATACTGTAGTCCAAAAAGCATTAAGAATCAGGTTCACTTCATTAGTAAGTAAGCCCATTGGACTTTCGTTGTATAGTTGATGTTTGTGGATTTTGATGTTTAGTGAAATCCTCCATTCTTTGAGACATTGCTTGAATGGATTAAATCAAAGTCAACGAAGATGTGCCTTTGGGTCTTGATTGCACAGTCAACAAGTGGTTGTTGACCGGATTATATTTAAAGTTAATGAGTTATGTGTGAAACAATAAAAGATTATGTGCATTGTCGAGGGAAATGTGATAGTGTGATGTTGAAGATTTGATTAAATATGGTGGTTGGGTATTTAGTTTTTTTTTTAATTTATTTAGTTTAAACGTCATATAGAGAAGAGACTGAATCGTTTGTGGCACAGTCGGGACAAAGAGAAAAAGAACAAATTACTATTGCCCTTATGTGGGATAAGTTAATGACGGTTCATGAAGGCAGTTAAAGAGAGGAACCGACGGTACATAATGTTTCTCACTTAAAGACGATTGATGCATTCTTTTTTGTCAAATGACGAAATCTGTCGGTCAACGTATACAACAAGACGAACGATGTAATTTACTCTTATTCTACATCGTATAACTTCATATTGACATAATGGTTGACCAATGAGTTTAATTCGTGTCTCAACCTTTTATATCTGTTTATATTTCTGACTTTTTTATATATTTTTTGAAGTTGTAATTGTAAATTGTAATTAAGGGGACCTATATTCTTTTTTGTGCGTTTTATTATTTGTAGTCTTCTAAAGATGAAATTTATTTTGATCTTTCAACATGCTCTTTGCTCAACTTGTATTACATCCCGGGCCTATCAATTCAGCGTGTTCGTTAACGATATGGATTATCCTTGCTTTTGTTTGCGTTAGTCGGCTTGGGTTGGTTTTTAGGAAAAACCAAAACTGCAAACGCATTTACTCACCAAACACGCATATAAAAGTTAAGATAATATATTATATTTCCCAACCAAATAAACATGAATTTAAAACTTAAATTTACTATTTGTTTTTTATATTATTTTAAATTCATATTGTTATATAATAAAATGGTCATCTTTGGTTTGGTTTTTACGGTTCGATTTTTGGATGAAAACCGAAGCCGAACCGTAAGTTTCTTATGTATTTCATTTATTATTTACTATCACGGGGTGGCCAGCGCAAAAAAAAGAAAAAACAAACCATAACCGAAAATAAACCACAATTACTGGATGGCCAGTGACCAAAAAAATGGAAAACCAAACCATAACTATAAATACACACATTACCAACAAACATAAATAAAACACAAAATGCGATTTATACTTCTATTAAAAGTTTTTCAATTGTTTAAAATTTTATATTATTCAGACTTTAAAAAATTTATAATATAAAAATTAAAATTTATATTCAGTTTCAATTTAAAGTTTATACAAATCAATTTTCAACATAATTTAACCGCTACTTAAGCGTAAACTAAAACTAAAATATAAAAAAAAATAACTTATACAAAGCCTAAACTATAAGCGCACAAACAATAAACCCTCCGGAACAACAACAAAAGCTACCCCGCCCGTTGGGCGGGTTACGACGCTAGTGTATATATATATATATATATATATATATATATATATATATATATATATATATATATATATATATATATATATATATATATATATATATATATATATATATATATATATATATATATATATATATATATATATATATATATATATATATATATATATATATATATATATATATATATATATATATATATATATATATATAGAGTTTGGTTAATGTGGTGTAGTTGTTTAAAATTGTTAAAGTAGGGAGTATTTTAGACCATTGGATGTACTATTTTGTTTAAGATCTACCAGATATTTGATTAATGGTATTCTTGTAATAATCTTAAAATCAAAAGGTTATTATGTATCACACAAAATAAAAAAACAAGTGGTTATTTGTATTAATTTAAACCCGTTACATATTATACCAACAATTTCGAGGTCCATAATTTTTTCAACACACCCCACCATTGCCGCTTACAATAATTGCACAGATTCATCTAAAAAATCCTATCAATCAAATTGCAGTTTTTGAAAGTGTAGCAGTTTCGATTGATGATCAGTATAAGCAATCCTGCCATTGTTGCTACATCTTTTTCAAAATCAAATCAGCAAGAGTTTTTATTTGGGGATTCGATGTACCATATGATCATAACATTAAGTGATATAAATAATGAAGAATATAGAGCCAGGAAAATGCATTGGAGTTTATTTCCCTGTTTTATACGGTATGTTGAACATCAATCATTGTAGATTCAACATTTGATTTTTTTTATAATGGTACATGAAACTATACTAATTAGTATTATTTGATCAGTTAGAAGAAGTAATGGGTTGAATAATATGATGAGGAAAGATGAAGGAAGTTTCGAGCATACAATTGACTTAACCAAAAGTCAAGATGAAGATTTTGAATACAAGCTGCGTTTTTATTAAAAGTAGTACGATTGGATATGTAGGCTATTGTACCAGTGCATGTTGTTTGAAGGTATCATTTTTTTTGTGTGATTTTTAAGATGGTTTATCTAGTGTGGTAAGATTGTGTATCACTCAATGTTGGTAATGATTTGTTTTTTTGGTATGCAATTAGGTGTATCACTGAAAGGTGTTAACTTGGATGTGTTAGAACTCTTGTAGCTCGTGTTTTTGTAGGTTATGAAGGTGTTTATGTATCACTGTATGTAAATATAGATACATTTTTTTGGTATTAAATTATGTGCCAATTAGGTGTTTCACTAATGGTGGTAAATCGGATGTGTTACAACTGTAGGTAGGACTTTTTTTAAAGGATGAATGTGTTTGTGTATCACTGAATGTAAAGCGTGTCTACCATGTATCCTTTTTAGGTTCTGATGGTGTTTGGGTGTTGGTCATGGTTTTTTGAACTCGTTTTAATTTATACACATGAGCAGCCTTATTAAACGAAGGTTTTCTTTATCTTGAAAAAAGCTTTTTGTTTATACCAGGACTGAAAATGTATCAACTAATGTTGGAGCCATATATAATTGTAGCATCTGTACAATAGATATGTTAAAAGGTTTCTTGTGTATCAGTTTATAAGGGTTTACCTGATGTATATTTGATGAGGTAGATGTTTTAGTTGCATAAACAAAGTGGGTTATCAAAAGATTATATATTTATTGAAATGTATTAGTATTATAAAAAGTTTTTTAATTAATTACAAAAGGCTATATTTTTTACAAAATGTATCGATGGTTGTATGTTAATGTAGCAGCCTTGTACTATTAGAGCATTATTAATGTATCACCTTTATTAGTTACAAAATTGTATCGACGGTTGTATGCTAATGTAGCATCCTTATACTAATAGAGCATTATTATACTATTGTAGCGTCCTTACAGTTATCAACTTTGTTTACCAAGTTATAGGAACAATTTTGTGGTTATTATGTTTTGTGTAGGTTTGGTCGATGATGAAATTGCATTCTGGTACACCAAATTGTGATGTTAACCTCAAGAAAAGAAACATCGGGGATGTTGGAGGCAGTTTGCGTATGGTTTCGGCGCGTAAGGTACACGATCGGAATGTTGGTAAGGTGCAAAACATCAAACGCATACGTCCCTCGAAAAAAAATTATGGATACGGGTCTTGTCAAATACTTAACGGTGGCTGTGAAATAAGGTTGTGATGAAGGTATGACCAAGAAAGTATTTGATAAGCGTAGGTTAGTTTTAGCTTGATCAAAGTCAAAACGAACGGTTTTGCTTGAAGAGAATGTGAAAGAAAAGGTTTTGAATGCTAAGAACCCTAGGGATGGTAATATTCCTGATGCCGATGTGGTGAGTAAATCAGGTTGACCAAAAAAAGGGTGGGACAAAAAAAGAAGGGGAAAAAAGGTGATTGACAATAAGAAAGTTCAGGGTGATGATATTGGGGTTGATGGCGTGTCAAAAAAAGGGAGGCGTGAATAATCGGCGTGAATAATCATAAAGATGATGTGCTTGACGGTACCAAAGCTGTGCTAGACAGGATACGTTTGCGTGTAGCGTTCTTGTCACTTCACCAGCTGCTAAATAATTGATTGTACAACAACATGAAGACGTTACTGTGAGAGGTTCGGGGCAGTGTTAGGTTTTAAAATAAAGGATGTTCTTACATGGCTAAGTTACTGGCTGCTGGATTAGCAAGAATGCAAAAACCATTGAGAGAGCAGGACACGCATATAATCAAATTTAGTACATATGGATTAGCATAAAGTATGTGTGTTTATAGTGTGTGAATTGTTAGTTTAGACTATTTAACCTATATTCCAGGTCATAAAATTTGTATACGTGACCTGAAGATATGTTATTGTGTTACTGTTTGAGCAATGACATGATTTCTTGATACATTTATATTTTCATTTGGTATCTGGAATTAGTTCGCCAAATACAGTTAGATAGCTGGTGAAAACACTTTGTTAATCTTGTATATGATTTGTAGACTGATAATGTGTTGTAGTATCATGGGTGTTTGTCGGGCGATATATGATTGGCAGGGTAATGGGTGTTTGTCGGGCGATATATGATTGGCAGGATAATGTGCTAACTGAACCGCAACCATGTTCAATAGGCTGCCAGATAGTAACATTTGTTGACAATTTCTATTAAGATTAAAACACTATAATGGAATGGTTCACGCCAAATACACTGAGATAGCAAGACAAACAAACCTTAAGGGCAACATATTATTGGCAGTCTAATGTGCGGAACTTTGATAAAGAAGTAATCAATAATGTGGGTGATACACAAAAAGAAAATTCTGAAGAAAGGTATGAAAGGGATACATAGAAGTAATGACATAATAAAAGACACATAAATAAACCTATTATGGGACGTAATTTGGATCGTCCATCGTTGAACTACTGGCTAAAGCATCATTCTTTGTTAGACAGTTACGTGAATCATGAAACCCGTGTGTCTTACACATCCTGCAAAACCGTTGAATTCTCTTTGTTTGAATAATTGCTATCTCGGCCTGTGATTGAATGCCTTTTGAAGATCTTTCACCTTTATTATGTACGATAGTAGGCAGCCTTATGATTACCTCTGGTGGTTCCGTGATGCTAAGCGCTGTCGTGTATACCTCATTTATGTTCAACTCAGGTAGGTCCGGTACATCAATGTTTATTTTCGCCAACTAATGGGTTGGCGAGTCGACAACATCAACAGGCTTGCCAACATTCTTGACAAGCAAGGCATATTTTGACCAGCGTTGCAACAAGTAATGTGACCAAAAAAATGGTTCTCACTTTCAGACCTGAAAGTTGTGTGCATAAGACTAGACATACGTTCATGACGAAAGAAAGAAGGTATCAACTTGGACCGAAGTTCAAACATATCCTCCAACCATTTGTTTTCAACTTGACCAAATTATTCAATTATTAATTTCCACTTTTCCCCAAACTTAGCTGGGTAATCTTGTCGGTCCAAACAATATTGCATAGTCTAGTATTAAAGTCCATGTTGCTGCATAATGTAGCACCCACCTGCATGAAATTTCGTAGTGTTACACATTCATACAAACGATATGAAACATGACAAATAGTGGTCATTCAGAAAGCGAAGTTTTGCTGATTTTGGTCATTCGGGTAGTAGTAATAATTAGATTTACTGGAAAGGATAATGGTTGTTTGTGACTTGTATTTACATGTATCAAACAACAATTACACAGGGGAAAGACTCATAAAATCGGCATTAACATGAGAAATAGTGCTTATTCATAAAACAATGGTTTGATGATTTAGGCATTCATGAAGCAGGGTCAATTAGATTTAATAAAATCCTAATAGTTCATATGTATCAACCAACAATTACACAAACGCCCCTTTTCCCAAACACCGCTCATTAACACCCATCAGTAATAGAAAAACAAACACAAATTCGTTATGCTTATACGCAATTAACACATTCATTCTTGAATCCGGAACATTGTTATGCTTATATCTGCAATTAACATGAAATAAATTAAGAAAATATAAAAGAAAGGATAAAATGAGTTAGTATACCTTCAACATCATCATGATTTATAATCAGAGGTAAGCTAGATGAACTCATATTTGTAATAAACAAAATCGAATGAAATGTTTGTGAATGACAAAGAATGAAGAATAAAAACGGAAACTTAAATCATGACCGTGATAAATAATGAATATGAAATATTGAGAGTTATTAGGATAATGAAGATTGGATAATGTAACATACGGTGGAAGGAGATATGAATAGATTCCTAATATACCCTTTTTAATACGATATATAAATTAATTGTATTTTTTATTTTCATTTAATGATGTTGTTATCAGTTGTTATCATCTTGATCGAAATAATAGATCCTATGGCTTAAAAAACTTTTCATTTTAACAATTATAAAGCTCTAAACCATTTTAACTAGAATCTATATATATATATATATATATATATATATATATATATATATATATATATATATATATATATATATATATATATATATATATATATATATATATATATATATATATATATATATATATATATATATATATATATATATATATATATATATATATATATATATATATATATATATATATATATATATATATATATATATATATATATATATATATATATATATATATATAAGGTGAGTTTATTTTCAGAACCAAAAAAATATACAGAACTGCGAGAACCAATATCAACCAATCAGATATTTTTGCATATTCTATTTAATTATTTAACTCTAAAGGGTATTATAGTAAAAGTGCATTTTTATTTTCTTTTTGAATTCTTTATAAGAAAAAAACGTTTTGTTGCTAAATTTTAGGAATTTAATTTTATTATTTTAAATTTTAAAATAATATTATTTTCACCATGCATATTTAGCAAGGTGCATCTGTGTTGTGTAGATAATGCAAAATTGCATGTCTTTTAAAACTCTAATTTTTTTTTTCACAGATATTTTACACAGGTGCATGGAATAACATAAAGAAGTATTTCATACTTTTTGTATTCAACTTAAACAAAAACATTACATACAAAATTAAAAATTTTGTGATATACAATCCAAATAAAAAATTCTTAAAGGAAAAAATATATTGTCATGCATGCACACACATTTTCTCTCGTGGACACTTTGAATTTCTTTGTATGTATCTCGTACATTCGTGTTCATCCATACGCACTTATATATATGTAACGAAATTCTTTCATGTGCACTTGTATCTATGATGTGCACTTGTGTCTTTACTCTTTGAGTCTTTATGATACCGGTACCTGTAACATACAACAAACAAAATATTTAATCTTAAAAACTAACAAAACACTTGTGCACAACCATTTCTTATATCAAATTATCCAAAGGAATCTAATAATAATATGTACGTATATATACATGCACACATACATTGTCACTTAAAAAATCTTATCACTTTAACGATTCAAACAATTTATCGCTTAAATAATCCAAACAATATACATGCACACACATAAGAACCTAATCAAAGTTCGATGACAAATTATCACATATTAATAAAAATGATTACATGAACAGTGGCGAGGTAAGGGAGGGTCACAAGGGTCATGTGACCTTCCTAGCGAATATATTATAGTGTAAATTTTCAAGAATTTTCGGGTTTATTTAAAATTTGACTCTTCTAAGAATCATCTTTTAGTGTAGTTTATAAAAAGTATCAAACTTTTACCTTATAAGCTAAACTTTCTGGCTCCGCCCCTATAAATGAACCATTTAGATCTAGTTAGAACACAAAAAGAAAATCGTAACCAAACTATTTTGTTGTAATATAATTACCGGAGAAATTATAAATTCAATTAATTAAACAGTAGCTAAAAACATGGAAATCTATAGAACATGCACATGTATTTCTCCTAATAATGCTAAACTCGAAGACACAAACAAACGCATGCACATGTATTTTGAACAATAAGAACACAAGATCACCTAAATTCATATATGAAATAAGTCAAAAAATAAATACATTTAATAATACACATAAAAATTTATACCACACATAGTAAAATTTGCTTTTCATTATAAAACATAAAACTTTTCATGTATCATTAACCAAAGTTGCTAATCTGATATTGTCAAAAATTACTACGGTTAATATGAATAGTGCTTAATTGGGATTTACCTATGCACCACCTGCGTTGCTGCCAGATCTGCTACCCGCACCACCTGCGCTGCTGCCACCTACACGAGCCGCTCACGTCGTGGCAACCCACCACCAGCACCCACGACAGCACCCACGACTGCCAAAGGCCGTAGCATTCTTGACAGAAGATTTTTATTATGTTCGAAACTATTAAGAACCAAAGTTAATGATAATAGCATGAGAGAAATTATATAGATCGAGTAAATCATTCAAAACTAGCAATCTCCGTATGAGACGTCCTTTTGAAACATTTTTAAACGACAATATTTAACTCTGAATCTAGCATGATTTGAAAAAGAATGATCCTTTAGGTAATATACGAAGAGATCGACACTTTTATGTTATGTGGATTGTTCACGGAGATGCTAGAACTAAGCCATGGATATCATATAGAAGCATGGCGGCCAAGTTTTTGGTGCAAAGGAGAGTGGGCAGTTTTGATTTTAAATAAAAAGATAGATCGTGAATAGGAGGTTTTGGTTGTGAGATGCTATCTTTATGGAACACTTAATTTCCAATTTTGCCCCTAATTAAACTTTTTAATTTAAATTAAGTTTTATATATTAACAAAAATGCCATCATGCAATCTCATGTTATACCTTGTGTATTATTAGTAGTAAAAAAGTGGTTCTCGCGGTTCTGTACATTTTTTTGGTTCTGAAAATAATCTCACACTATATATATATATATATATATATATATATATATATATATATATATATACACACACACACTAGCAGGTTACTCGCACAATTGAGCGACGGGTATCCCGTAATTATATTTTTTGCGAGCGATAATCTTCATTACATGTAACTTTTGGATAACGACTTTACGCATGACTAAATATTTAGTAAATAAATTTATTGTGAGCCAGTTAATATTAATTTTTTAAACTTTAATTATTTTTGAACATATTTTTTTATTAAATCATTAATGAAGATAATCATAATGACGTCATTCAAGTTTTGTAACCGACATGTTATATTAACTTGTACAATATGAATATAGGTTTGTGTTACTTAAATAGTAATTACTTAAATTTCTAGTATAAATAGCTTGTACCATATGCATATGAGTATGCCAATACTACAAAAAGTGACATAAAGCCCTGTTAGAAAGAGGCATAGATCCCTATTTTGGTGATGGACTCAAAGGGGAGGAGACACTATTTGAGGAGCAAATAGAGCCCTATTTAATAAACTAGCGCTATTATGTATTATAGATCTCGATTTTCTGTCAAAAAATATGGCACTATGTGAAAAAATAAATCTTTTGATGCTGCTACTCTAGCACCATTAGATTACTTTTTTACAAGCTGAACAATGCATTCATTCTAATCAAGAACAGTCACTAAGATTACAACTTGAGTTCATACAACATATTTGAAAAAGCTAGAAACGAACTTAACAACTACTTGAATAAAAGTGAAAGTGAGAATTAAACCATTGACGTTACTGTTAAGTCTCATTATTTAGCATTGTCTTTCGGCAACCTGACCAAATTAAATGGGGTTTGATGAAGTTGATGACATCTCAAACTGATTTTTAAACTTGAGAGTCAACCCATATGCAGAATAGATACCAAGTCTTAACTTTGCCCATCCTAATACGTGCTATAAACCGCAACAGTAACCAGAAAAACACCGCATCAACCACCAGCAAATGATAAACAAACATACTTAACGTTTATTGCGAAGTCCAAATCAAGGAGAAATAACAATTTGATGAGACAAATTAATGTAGTACAACTAGAAACACACCAATTAAGAGAGAGTTTCTTTTACATCAATCAGATATAGAGACGTAAAGAAACCAGTTCTAAAATCACTTTCCAGATTCCTACACAAAGTTATATCTAAAAAAATATGTTATAATTGACCTATCAATCTATCATAGAGTACAAACATAAGTCAAATAAAGACATTTGTAGTGAATTGGTGATATAAGGGCTTTGAAGTGTATGAGCATAGCTCAAGTTCAATGAAGTGAGCCTAGAAGCAACACAATTAAGGTCGAAAGTTGTCTAAGTAGCAAACTGAACTGAGTTTTCATAGCTATCATAAACGTTTTATTATGCTGTGTCCATATATGAAAAAAGTAGTAAACCAGAGTGTGTTGTCATATGATAGATAGTATAATGGTCATGTATTTGTCAATTGTTTCTTTCTTTTACATCCTACTGTACATATATGTTCATAATAGTCTTGGACAAAATTTAGTTGTGATTGATATTTTGGTGTCTTGATGACTTTGTCTATCTATGATAATGTGTGGCATAAATACTACGTATTTCATGTACTGATTTGTTAACTTGTTTTCATATATGTGATGAAAATAAGTGATTATGAATTAATAAATACAAAGTAAGGTTGTGCTAACAAATTGCATAATGAAATGGCACCGATGAGTTAACAGACACTTATGTTATTATTATTTTCTACATATGTTCAACTCGATAACAACCCAACAACCCAACCCGATTTAACCCAACCCGTTTGGACCCAAAAACTGATAACCCGATAGATTATAGGGTCAGGTTAGGGTTAATGTTTGGGACACCAAAACCCGTATCAACCAGATATGGTCAACCCGATAGCCCGACAACCCGACCCGATAACACCCCAAGTCAAAACCATTTCATCTACTCTATCCGGTATAGTTTCTTATATAACCCATTCTTTTAAAGCAACCGTGTTATAGAGTACTTGCTGTTATACTTACCTATATATGCCTACTCAACTAATCTTAAAGCATATATCTTATACGATAGTTCTAACTACCGTTAGCGCATTAACCACTTATAATCGTTGGACTCTTCCCTAGAAATCCAAACAAAATTTAAAATCTTCACTTTGTTGAAAAGGTTAGATTTTAACTTCGCCCTATAAACTAACGACCACAACCTCATTTAGGTATCTTATCAGACGTTGGTAAATGTTTTTCTAAACTATTCCAGCATAAACAATAAGCCATGTATGATAAACTTAATATAATTAGTCAATGTAACTTTGAATCAACTAGACAATATTCTGAAACATTACCATAATCTTAACCAAACCAAGAAACAATGGACTCTATTATAACCAAACACGTTGATTATAACCGAGAAAACTTCTACTATAAAATCTTACTATACCAAGCAAAACAAATAAGAAAGCAAAAGTAAACAAGAAGATCATTCAACTTAAACAAATCTTTATCTACCTTATGGGGTTCCTTTATGTTGACCTTGTATTTTTCCACATTGACTTTATCTTCAAATGAATAAATTAGTTCTTGATTTCAGTTTTGTAATTGTGAGATTCCACTCCTTAGCCATATCTTCAACATCATGGTCCACCAAGGAATAAACCAAGTAAAATCTTCTTCCATCATATACACTACAATATATTAAATAAGCCAATGATAGTCCAAGCTTTTTAATTGACTAATTATATTATAACAAGATCTAACGACTAATTGATTAAATATAAATTAACTCACCATTAGCATCAATACAATGAAATTCAAAAATAAGATCGGATCTTTGTCACCAACATATTCTTATTCATCGAGCATCTGTTAGAAAGAAAAATGTTAATATATTTATTTTTATGAAAGAAAAGTTGGGTTCAGATCTATAAGAATGGTGAGAGACGTGTGAATGTGGTGAGGAGAGAAGAGTGAAGAAGTGTGAATTGATAAGATTGAATTATTTAGTGAAAATTGAAAAGTTCAATTAAACCCCGCTCAAAGTTTTCGTGAAAAATGAAATTTTTACTTAAACCCGACCTAAAGAAATTAAAGAGATAGTGCCCGGTTGTTAATGAAATAACATGGCTTTATTTAGGACATGATAATAGGGCCCGGTAGTATAAGTGTGAACATGACTTTATAAGTGAAAAAAAATCTAAAATGTAGCAAAGATCTCCATTTTACAAAAAAGGCTTTATTTAAGGGGTTTTATTTTAGTTTTTGTAGTAGTGTGTATTACTTAAGTTATTAATATGAGAGAGATACTAATGTATTTTATATGTAGTATAAATAAAGATATATATATGGTAATTGTGAAGCCAATTCATCCTTATCATACTTTCAAATATTTAAGTATACGTTATAGCTTATTTCATATATCACGATAAAGAAAAACCTAAACTTACATAGAAATTTAAAGTTGCCAAGATGTAAATATTGAACCTTAAAGCAAGAATGTTGAGGTATATGTCTCATGACTTACCAGTGTCCACTTCAGAATCTAATCAAGAAGTCAAAATATGGTGAGCTATGACTCACAAAGGACAAAAATAACCTACAATGAATAAACATCATTAATAGGATGAGTGTAACAATATTCTAAAAAAATCCCAAGATAAATAGTCGTAGTATAGTTACAACACGATATGAGAATAAAAAAGGAGATGAGATATGCACCCACACGGCTTAATGGCTGTTGCGGAAAGGAAAGAAAAAAGGGTTTAATGATAATTTTAAAATTAAATGATAATAAATATGTATTTTAAAGTTTTATTTATATATAAATTGAGTATTTTGACATATTTGAAATTTTATGTTTTGAATTTGGAAATATATGTGTTTTTAAAGTTAAATTGAATATATATGAAATTTTGAACTAAATAAGAGAACTATATGAAATTTTGGACCAATATACATGATTGGCTTTATAAAATACAAAAGCTACATCTTCGTTTAGTTAAAGTCACGAGTATCGTCCAAGCTGGTTGCGTTTATAATTATTTGAACCAATAATATTACTAATTTTTTATACACGTCAATCTTTAGTCTATAATGTATTCATAAACCACTTAAGATTTAATGAATTTTACTTATATAAACATGCTCTTAATAATACAAATTTTACAATAATTTTTTTATATATTTAACATATACAAAGTGATGTTTAAATCAAACAAGATCAAGCTCGCGCTTCATCACGGTTTATTGGATATTGGATTGCTAGCAAATGATATATGAGAAGCATTATTCGAAATACCATAGGTGGTTAAATGTTTTGCTTCTGGAGAGAGCTTCCTTAATCTTTTTTTTCCTTTGCCTCTAATTCCTGATGTGGCAATATTGATCATTTGGTAGGCGCTGTTGTTTTTGTGGAGTATGTTCCTTTAGCTGAGGAGAAGAAGCACAAGAACTATGACGATGTAAAATCTGGCCAATATTACCTTGAGGAGGAAACCCTTGTTTAAACATTACCATATGCAAATAAACACTAACAAACTAAGCTAGCCGTCATGATTCTATGAACACTCCAAAAAGTGATAGAATTGCATAAAAAACAGGTAGACCTTGTCTGACTTGTTTTGTGTTTTATTAAGGGGGAGAGTTGCGTTGTAAAACCCGCATGCTTTTATCATGAACAGTACATTAATAATCGTACGTACATGATTAAAACTTTCCTTTTATAACATGAACACGTATCACGAATATTAATTACAAGAATTACGTACGTGTTATTACACGATAAGTATTAAATACGTGTTAGTACACGATAATTATTAACAATAATAATTATAATCACGAACATAAAATCATGATCATGAAATCACGAACAGATAATCATGTACTTACATAATTATTAATACGACGAATGTCGTGACGTATAAGTAATTATAATAACATGAATAATTAATAACTACGTAACACGTAATCACGAACATTTAAACTATTATTATTATTACGTATTTTAATTTAACACGACAAGTCATTATGTATGTAATAGTTACGTTAAACGTATAAAGAGAACCATGAGGGAAATTCACGACATTCAATACTCGATTACGCGCGTCTTTTAGAAAGACGCGATTTAATTAAAAGTGTTAGTGTTTGTTTGGGGGCTATTTAGACAAAGAGGGAAAGAGGAGGGACTTGGGCTCAAAGCCCAAGTGTGTTGCTCAGCTTAAACAAGAAACAGACGGGGGGGGGGGGGGGGGGGGGGGGGTGTCTTTACATTTGGACAAAACAAATAAAACCCTAAATCAACATAACAGCCGTATGTTTTTTTTCTTCTTTGCCTCCTTTGCTGCCGACGGGTATACATCAAGAAACAAGGGCAGTCGTGTTTTCAGATTCGAGAAATCAAGATGTTGATTCATGTATGTTATTCTTAAAACCCTAAACAAGTAAGAAACCCTAATTCCTTTTGTTTTATGTTGTTCTTTGGTTATTTGATCACTGAATTCGATCTTAAAAGATTAAAACATATTATTTAGAAGTTAATAAAAGGGGGGGGGGGGGGTTCGTTTGTGGTGTTGCTGTGGTCGATTGTCACACAAACCGAGACCCTTCATGGTCTCGGTGATGATTTCTGACTACCAACCGCAAGGAATGTGGTCCTTTTTGTCTAACAGTGGCATCGACGGCCTAGCAGGAGGAACCACTTCTACGGCCAGTGGTGGAGTTGGCCTGGCAGTGGGAACCCAGACCCTAGTGGTCTCTGTGGGAGCTTTAAACAAGCAGGGGGAACACATAACTGCCAGGGGGAAATGGCAGTTTAAGGGCTGTTTGGTTAACAGTTTAATAAAAACAGTAAGGGGGTGTTTGGCTGTCGGTATTAAAAAGACAATTAGGGGCTGTTTGGTTCGGCTTAAATGTTAATACGACACGGGTTTTCACGGGTTCGGGTTACGACACGTTTGAATAAATAATACATGGGTTCGGGTTATCATTTTTTTTACAAGTTTAACTAGCTTTGCATGTATATTAATTTACAAGGTAATTAAAAAAACACGACTTATAATTACAAGATTATTATTTATAAGTTCAATTAAATTAATTTGACATGTCACTTAAATTAATTTAATTATAACATGACTTAGATTATTATTATAATTAATAATACATGATTTTAAACTAAGTATTTATTATTTAATTTAGACTATAGGGATTAATTAATTATTAAACATGACTTATAATTAAATAATTATCATGACTTAGGTTATATTAATATCAATATTAACACATGTTTTAACCTAAGTATATTATACAGTTAATTTAATTAAATCATGTTTATATTTAATTAAATCTTATAACCTATAGTTTATGTAATTTACATGTTTTAATTAATAAACTATACTATTAATCACATGACTTAGTATAATTAATCAGTAAAATTAAGCTTATATCATTATCTTATAAATTCAGCTTATTTCTATTTTTAGAAACTCATTTATTTTAAGCAGCTAATCTAATTATGAAAACTTTCTATTTTTAGAAACTTATCTATTTTAAGCAGTAAATCTATTTTTGGAAACTTTCTATTTTTAGAAACTTTCTATTTTAAGAAACCTGTTATTTTTAGAAAGTTACTTATTATTACACAACAAGTATAATAATACAAGAAATACAAGTAATACTTAATCAAAATATACATAATACACGATAAACACAATATAACGTTAAAATCAGTAAAACAAGACATGAACATATAAAACAAGCTAAAACATGATATAAAACCAGATTCGTACTCAGTAATCAGAATACTTATACATGTATCCTATGTATTTATGTATCCTTAGTGATACCGAAGTAGGACTCTCTTCCGTTCGTCTTCTTCGTTCACTGGACATAAGGTACGGAATCTTCGTCGTTTCAGTATGGACATTCTTTCCTTATTAGGATTCCCCGTATGCAGCAACCTGTTTTCCCTAGTATATGTTTTATATGTTTTGATTGCTTATGTTTAATTAGAATACCTAAAGCCATATACATGCATGACCAGTTTCACCTAGTTATGGAGGTACCATAACCATAACACTGGAGGCACCAGTGTTATGACTTCCCCACGGCGGAGTGATTGCTCGTGGCGTCCCTTTCAGCTTTTGGCCATTTATTATATTATCAGGTGGGGCGTATGGGTGCATCCTAGTTTACATGTTTTCAGCAGATTATTCAGTGTGAATGTGGTGTGTGCCTTGCATCCTTCACAAGGAGCTGATCCCTCCTACCCAAAACCAGTATATTAAATTAGAGGCAGCCTTTCTAATTTGCATGGCGAGGTCACCCCTCCAAGTATTCATGCAAGTTGATATTTCATGACCTATATTGGCTAATGGTTAACATGTTAAACAGTTTTCATAAGATAAACATAAGACTTTCCAAACTATAAAACCAGTTTTATGAAGTTATACCAGGTTTTCCAGGACATATACATTTCCGCTGCTATATGTTTTACATGTCCGTTACTTTCCTTTCCATGTCCCAAAACGGCAGGTACCCAAGGACAGACTCGAGCATTTTAGAGGACATGCATAGGATGGAAGCTGCCATAGACTTCTCCTCCTTTTGCCTTCATATACTTATGCTTGTTTAAGTCTTTCATTCATTTCATTTACTTTATTATGTTTTGGACTTATGTTTGGGAACCGATGTTTGATTCCAGTTTACCCTATGGTCATGTATGTTTTACTACATATTACCTTGCATGCTTTGATGACACGCCATAATTACGCGTAATGGTCCACTTATCAAAGTGGGGTGTTACAATTATGGTAACAGAGCCAAGGATTCGACCTGTAGGCTCTAAAACTCGACCTGTGACTAGTGGGTAGTCACCAGGAGCTTCCTAAGCCAACGCTTGTTATTCCACGAATTGATGTTTTCAGCACATTGTTGTTTTAACCATGATGTTTTCAACACCTTGATGTTTTAACCTCGATGTTTTCATCGATATTGTTTTACTAATATGGATGGACAACCGTCATTCATATTTAGTTATGTGTCATTGTTTCATGCATGACGTTCCTCGTGAACTGTGACTATGTGGACTAAACCCCAATAGTTCATAACTGGTTACATAAAAAAATTTTCTGATAAGTTTTGACAGATGATTTTCACTTATTTATATTTCATGTATCATTGTTGCAGGAATTATGACTAAGTAATGGTTGGTACAGGACTGGCCCTATTTAGTCGCATGTGATTTTATCGAAACTTTTAACTTTGGGACCGACCCATAGGCGTCCTCTCGCCATGTCTTTTGTTTTAGGACCGACCCATAGGCGTCCCCTCGCATATATAAAGGTTTTTATAAACTACATCATGTATTCATGCACTGTTTTTCAGGCATAAAATTTTTCTCATGATTTATTGGCATAAAAAAAATTTCATGTCCCCTCATAAGTTACTATGTTTTTATGTCAAGTATGTTTTCATACTGTCATGGTTATTTTCAGTTTCATGTTGATTATGTTATACACTCCTTCATGTTGGGTTGTTCCATGTTTCTTCATGATGAATTCGTCTTCACGTGACTATGTCTTACGTCTCTTTTGTTGTTTTTGCTTTCATGCAAGACACTGTTGGAATTCATGTAAATTCTACTTTCATGATAGTCATGGTTGGTTTTCATTAATTATGCTTTCAGGAAAAATCATCGTTGAAATTCGTTTAACCACACGTTAGCGTTTCTCTATGCAACCATAATGAGGTATATACTGGCATTGCCAGGTTATCATGATGGTCTTTCTAACCGTTTAACCCGTTATTTTACCTTAAAATCATGTCAGATGATCGACCCCATACTGATCATTGCATGTGCATTCCATGTGTACTCCATGTACCTTATCCCATTGCGCATTTTCACTTGCTGATACTCTACAAATTGTTGATGCCGCTCATAGCTTGGAGATGTTACTAAAGGTTGATGCTGCTGATGTTTGGAGGCGCTACGAGATACAGATGCTTTTCACAACCTGGAGATCCTACAAGACGAAGACAAAGGCGTCAGAGCAAAGCAATTGGATGAGAAGATGCTTCACCACCAGACGAGTTCCATCAATCAATGTCCCAAATTCTTAGTTACATGTCACACGTAATTCAGTTGTCGTTTCAGTCATATGAGTGAAGACCGGTATCAGTCGGCTACTCAACTGAATACTTACATGAATCACAGTCATGAGAATCCCGTCATGGAACTGACAGACAGGACGATAGTAACCACTACTATGACAGCAACTACCCTAGAAATAGCAACCGAAGCTCCGGCCACGGACATGATCAGACATAAAAATGACCAGTATTCCAACCAATCCGTCAATTCTAGCATAATAACCTAATATTTGTAGTTCTATTTGTTTCACACCTCGAGACACATGTCAAGACATCAGTCAAGACACATGTCTCATGTATGCTTTCAGAAGACACATGTCAAGACACCAGTCAAGACACATGTCATGCGTATATTTCCAGGACACGAGTTAAGACACATGACTCACGTCAAATTCTGGAGCATCCCTAAGAAATTCAGGGTACCCTCCAAAGGGTATACCCATTTCGTTGTGCCATGTATTAATCAGGCCACAAGGATTTCAGTACCAGCACCGGCATATCAGTGAGAACTATCACGGTTGCTCGATTGACACTTCCATTTTCTTGCACCCATATTTCATATATTCATGACCATAAAGGACGCCATACGTATTCCCATGTATACGAAGGTTTTCCTTCAGCCAATGATGAGATCCAAGCTGCTAACGCATTACCTCGGACAGACACGAGTTGAATTTAATCATAATTATGGACTACGAACAGCACACGCTGCTACGATTCATGATTTTGTACAGTAATGTTCAGGCTCCTGAATACATTCAGCATGGTTTTCCATCAGGAAAATCTTTACAAATTATCTATGCTTTACAAACACGTGCTTTGTTAGCCATGATTGCTAAAATTTTCTATCTGTCAGTTAAGACACGACCACTGAAATTCCTTTTACGCATAACCAGACGAATATTCCAAAATCTCCCTATACATTCTAGAAGAAACTTCAAGGAGAAGGACGGTAACATGAGATTATGTGTCGACTACCGTCGATTTAAACAAATCACCATTCATAACCATTATTCTCCTCCACGTATTGACAAGATCGGATTCATTTAGGGTGTTAAGCACTTTTCCAAGAACGGATTCATGATCATGCTGCCAACAGTGACGAGCGAAAGAGCAGGACATGTCCATGACTGCTATTCGTACACGACTCGGTCATGTTAGACTCATGATGTTGTTTTAGTCTCATAAATGCTCCAGCAGCATTGTAGGCTTAATAAATTGAGTTTCCATGAACTCATAAACAAATTCATCAGTGTTTTCATCTATGACAACCTAACCTTCTCTAAAGTCTAGAGAAGAGCAGGGAGATCATATTTGCACTATGTTGCAAATTCCACGCCAGGAGAAATTTCACCCTGAAGTTTTCAATATAAATTCTGGTTGATTACAGTGACACGCAGAATCACATGGATTCTCCCGGTTAATATTACCATGACTCAGCTTATGCATAAAGGTGAGAACCCTAGACTACATTAGGTGTTCCAGGAAATCCTAAGATAAGAGAAGTCTAATTTCGGAGACTTATAGTTCCACAAATTTCTATGTATCAAGTTCCTACGAAGCAAGATATAATTACGTTCATATCTAAGTACCTGACGTACCAACAGGCTAAGATAGAACACCAACAGACTAGGATGTTTTTCCATCACCAGAACTTGTGAAAAGAAATGGGACAAGATCTTCATGGATTTTGGATTACCAGATTCACGCAAACTCAGAAAGAAGCATGATGCTATCTGGGTTATTACCGACAGTTCAATCAAGTCTGCAGAATCCTTACGTCCGCAAGGATTTTAGAACCAACAAATTGATCGGACATGTTCCAGCCAAGGCTCATCTGATCACTTAGTAATCCATCAGCTATCGGGTCAGACAAGGGTTCGCAATTGTGCTCCTTATTTACGTCCACATCCTTGTTCTAATTTAACGACTTGCTTTCACGCTCACGTTCATGACATTATTCACGTTCATGATCGTATCTTGGCTTACGATTTTAATTTCATCTTTGTTCTGGGAAGTTTTGCAAGAACTAGAGAGACCAGACTCAAGATTAGTATAACTCCCTATCCTCAGCTAGACGTTTCACGTCACAGTCCACGTCTCACCTTGTAACGTTTGGCACTACCGCAGTTGTATTCCATGTTCACGATATGTTTCACATGTCATGCTCATTCCACGTTCCTCATATCACGTTCACGATATGTTACACGTATCATGGATCACGATATGTTTGCTCATACTACACTCGTCATATCTCCACTTATCACGTTCAAAATTTTTCACGTATCACGTTCAAAATTTTTCACGTACTACGTTTCAATATGTGTCGCACATTGTTGCTAATTATCAGTTAAGTTCGATTGTTTTGCACCATAACGTTTCAGTATCCTTGCACGTTGATTTTTATTCCCTCGATCAAATTCAGGGGATCTATCTTACGTTGATAACCATGAACTTCTACGTATTTTCAAGTCAAGGTCAGGAGGACCAAGATTTATCATTGTTTCAAGATCTTGAGAAGGAACCGTTCCAAGCGGGAAGCCACTTGCAAACGGACAAGTTCATCCGGACTTCGTATCCGTTTTCTCTATCAATTAGATATGTCCTTTCAGTCACGTCACGTTCATGTCCTTTCAAGACAAGTCACGTTTACGTTCCTTCTACCATGTCGCCTTCATGTCCCTTTTATCTTACATACCATCTCAGTTTGATTCGTGTATGTTACACTTCCAGTTACGTTATCTATAATTCGGGGACAAATTATTCTTTTTAGGGGGGAAGAGTTGTAAAACCCGCATGCTTTTACCATGAACAGTACATTAATAATCGTACGTACAGGATGAAAACTTTCCTTTTATAACATGAACACGTATCACGAATATTAATTACAAGAATTACGTACGTGTTATTACACGATAAGTATTAAATACGTGTTAGTACAGGATAATTATTAACAATAATAATTATAATCACGAACATAAAATCATGATCATGAAATCACGAACAGATAATCATGTACTTAAGTAATTATTAATACGACGAATGTCGTGACGTATAAGTAATTATAATAACATGAATAATTAATAACTGCGTAACATATAATCACGGACATTTAAACGATTATTATTATTACGTATTTTAATTTAACACGACAAGTCATTATGTACGTAATAGTTACGTTAAACGTATAAAGAGAACCATGAGGGAAATTCACGACATTCAATACTCGATTACGCGCGTCTTTTAGAAAGACGCGATTTAATTAAAAGTGTTAGTGTTTGTTTGGTGGCTATTTAGACAAAGAAGGAAAGAGGAGGGACTTGGGCTCAAAGCGCAAGTGTGTTGCTCGACTTAAACAAGAAACAGACCGGGGGGGGGGGGGGGTCTTTACATTTGGACAAAACAAATAAAACCCTAAATCAATATAACAGGCGTATGTTTTTTTTTCTTCTTTGCCTCCTTTGCTGCCGACGGGTAAACATCAAGAAACAAGGGCAGTCATGTTTTCAGATTCGAGAAATCAAGATGTTGATTCATGTATGTTATTCTTAAAACCCTAAACAAGTAAGAAACCCTAATTCCTTTTGTTTTATGTTGTTCTTTGGTTATTTGATCACTGAATTCGATCTTAAAAAGATTAAAACATGTTATTTAGAAGTTAATAAAAGGGGGGGGGTTCGTTTGTGGTGTTGTTGTGGTCGATTGGCACACAAACCGAGACCCTTCATGGTCTCGGTGATGATTTCTGACTACCAGCCGCAAGGACTGTGGTCCTTTTGGTCTAACAGTGGCATCGACGGCCTAGCAGGGGGAACCACTGGCTGCGGCCAGTGGTGGAGTTGGCCTGGCAGTGGGAACCGAGACCCTAGTGGTCTCGGTGGGAGGTTTAAACAAGCAGGGGGAACACAGAACTGCCAGGGGGAAATGGCAGTTTAAGGGCTGTTTGGTTAACAGTTTAATAAAAACAATAAGGGGGTGTTTGGCTGTCGGTATTAAAAAGACAATTAGGGGCTGTTTGGTTCGACTTAAATGTTAATACGACACGGGTTTTCATGGGTTCGGGTTACGACACGTTTGAATAAATATGCATGGGTTCGGGTTATCATTTTTTTACAAGTTTAATTAGCTTTGCATGTATATTAATTTACAAGGTAATTAAAAAAACACGACTTATAATTACAAGATTATTATTTACAAGTTCAATTAAATTAATTTGACATGTCACTTAATTAATTTAATTATAACATGACTTAGGTTATTATTATAATTAATAATACATGATTTTAACCTAAGTATTTATTATTTAATTTAGTCTATAGTGATTAATTAATTATTAAACATGACTTATAATTAATTAATTATCATGACTTAGGTTATATTAATATCAATATTAACACATGTTTTAACCTAAGTATATTATACACTTAATTTAATTAAATCATGTTTATATTTAATTAAATCTTATAACCTATAGTTTATATAATTTACATGTTATAATTAATAAACTATACTGTTAATCATATGACTTAGTATAATTAATCAGTAAAACTAAGCTTATATTATTAGCTTATAAATTCAGCTTATTTCTATTTTTAGAAACTCATTTATTTTAAGCAGCTAATCTAATTATGGAAACTTTATATTTTTAGAAACTTGTCTATTTTAAGCAGTGTATCTATTTTGGAAACTTTCTATTATTGGAAACTTTCTATTTTTGGAAACTTCTATTTTAAGAAACCTGCTATTTTTAGAAAGTTACTTATTATTACACAACAAGTATAATAATACAAGAAATACAAGTAATACTTAATCAGAATATACAGAATACACGATAAACACAGTATAACGTTAAAATCAGTAAAACAAGACATGAACATATAAAACAAGTTAAAACATGATATAAAACCAGATTCGTACTCAGTAATCAGAATACTTATACATGTATCCTATGTATTTATGTAGCATTAGTGATACCGAAGTAGGACTCTCTTCCGTTCGTCTTCTTCGTTCACTGGACATAAGGTACGGATTCTCCGTCCTTTCCGTATGGACATTCTTTTCTTATTAGGATTCCCCGTATGCAGCCAACTGTTTTCCCTAGTATATGTTTTATATGTTTTGATTGCTTATGTTTAATTAGAATACCTAAAGCCATATACATGCATGACCAATTTCACCTAATTATGGAGGTACCATAACCATAACACTAGAGGCACCAGTGTTATGACTTCCCCACGGCGGAGTGATTGCTCGTGGCCTCCCTTTCAGCTTTTGGCAATTTATTATATTATCAGATGGGGCGTATGGGTGCATCCTAGTTTACATGTTTTCAACAGATTATTCAGTGTGAATGTGGTGTGTGTCTTGCATCCTTCACAAGGAGCTGATCCCTCCTACCCAAAACCAGTATATTAAATTAGAGGCAGCTCCTCTAATTTGCATGACGAGGTCACCCCTCCAAGTATTCATGCACGTTGATATTTCATGACCTATATTGGCTAATGGTTAACATGTTAAACAGTTTTCATAAGATAAACATAAGGCTTTCTAAACTATAAAACCAGTTTTATGAAGTTATACCAGGTTTTCCAGGACATATACATTTCCGCTGCTATATGTTTTACATGCTTATATTATTCATTCCATGCTTGTATATTCGTGCATTGAGCGTTATGCTCAGCAGTTACTTTCCTTTCCATGTCCCAAAACGGCAGGTACCTAAGGACAGACTCGAGCATTTTGGAGGACATGCATAGGATGGAAGCTGCCATAAACTTCTTCTCCTTTTGCCTTCATATACTTATGCTTGTTTAAGTCTTTCATTCATTTCATTTACTTTTATTATGTTTTGGGCTTATGTTTGGGAACCTATGTTTGATTCCGGTTTACCCTATGGTCATGTATGTTTTACTATATATTACCTTGCATGCTTTGATGACACGCCATAATTACGCGTAACGGTCCACTTATCAAAGTGAGGTGTTACATGCGTGACATCGGATACTTCTTGATGATTATACATATAAATAGAAAAAAAATTATCGCAAATATTTTTGGCCAATAATTAACGAAAGAAGATACACGCTAACCTTGAGTTTAACTTGATCAGGTGCATAATTCGTATCGATCACATCTTTCTCTGTAACTAAGCAGTCTTCGCCTACATTAAAGAAAAAATCATTTGGTCTATAAACAAAAGAAAATAATAGAAACAAACGCGTATACAATCATCTGCTTATTGGGGATAAAATTGACTTTATAACATAGTTTTAATCTTAAAACGTTTAAATCATAACTTCAAGTTATATACAACTTTAACTAGCAAATATTGTCTCACGAATGATCTGCATATCTCGTTTCGAATATATAGACAAAACAACCTACAAGAAGAGATACACTAAACCACACAAAAAAACAAACAACACCTTTAGGTAGACCAACTACAACCATAATTTTATGGTTTCTTATTGAACTTCAAATTTTGTTGCTTAAACAAAAAATCATGGGTCCTTCCTGTAATCCATATTTAATAACTCCAGTTTATGAAAATGAAGTAGTAAAGGAATGTGACCAGCCGTGACTTGAAGGCTAGATTGAAAGAAGAAATGGATGTTCAGTTAGATGTGTTTGTGCTCAGCAACAATTGCAAGAAAAGCAGTGACAAAAGAAACGGCTATTACTAGGCGTATACACCACATATGTTCGTATTATTTTGAGCATGAATACTATGACTTGTTGATGATTTTAGTGTCATCAACTATTTTAGTTAATCAGAATTTACTAGAGATCAATGAGATTTCATATTCAGCTCGGACACGAGTTAGAGGAAGTGCAAAATGCACACTCGTTGAGCTAATATGTTTTCGCCCACGACAAAAATGCAGGGTCAAAGGGCAGAGCCTCTTGCTGGGGTTTAATCGGTATTCAGGAATTACCTTATTTTCCCGCCATAACCCAACCAACATGTCTGTTGATGAACAGTTGTAACTGTTCGTTTGTAACCTCTTGAAACTGCTATAATTGTCATTTTGGTCTGTGAATAAACAACCATAAGATTCTCATAGAACATAACGATTTTTCACAATTTCTCTATGCTCTTGCTTTGATCTCTTGTGCGTAAAATCAAAGTGTTTTCTATTTTAATTATCCGATAAAGATTTCGTGTAAATCAAACACCAATAAAGTCAACATACTTTATACTGAAAATGAACTCAACACGATTCAAGTGGATATCAAGAATCATCACCAACACTAACCCTTTTTCTTACCTGACTAGCGTGAATTAATGCACTAGTATACAAATATGAGCAACTCTTTATCTACTAGTCGACTATTGGTCGTTCAAAAAAAGAAAATTCAACTTTTGCTTCATTATAGTCAAGTTCTGCATTTACGTTTGGCGAGATAAGCCCAGCCGAACGACAGAAACCAAATGGAGAGTACCTAAGTCAATTATTAAGGGTATTGCTACACAAAATAAGGGTACCGTTGATAATCTATATAACTAATCATGTTCAAAATAATTCGAGTATGTACATATATATACCTCCACACACCACATGCAGTAGTAAAGTATCGCTAGAACAAAACTGTCTTTCATTTTTATTCTTTCGGGTTGAAACGATGGGTGCTGGGGGACGAATGAACGATGTTAGTAGAGTGGAGGAGGAATCCGTGAAACGTTTATCAATCTCAAAGCCACCGTCTGAGCTCGGTGACATAAAGAAATCCGTATACCACCACATTGTTTCAATCGTTCTGTTTTACGGTCTGGTGCAACTCTTTTACGTGACTTAATAATAGTTGGTGCTTTATACTATGTTGCAGATACTTTAATTGCTGTACGTAGCGGGCCTATTTATTGGTACTTGCAAGGTGCTTATCTCTAGGTTTATGGCTCCTGGGCCATGATTGTGGTCACCAAGCTTTAAGCGTCATAAGCGATTACCAATGGTTAAACGATAGCGTTGGGTTCGTTCTGCACACGTTTCTTTTTACTACATACTATTCATTTAAACACACCCACCGTTCTCACCACGCAAATTGTAGCTCCATGGAGTAAGGAAGTGCATGCATCCCAAGGCGCAAGTCGGATACTTTGTTTTCAGAAATTCTTAACAACCCAGCGAGTACTGTTTTCAGACTTGTGGTGAATTTTCTTTTAGGGTATCCCTTATACTTCATTGCCAATCTATATGGAAGAGAATATAAGGATGGAATTGTTAACCACTATACCCTTTTAGTCCTCCCTTTAACGTGTGTGAGCGTTTTCAAATCTTTTTATTTGATCTTGGACTTTTAGGCGTTGTGTATTAGCTTTACCGCGTTGCATTAGTGAAGGGGCGCAATGGGTAATGAACATCTACGGAGTGCCCATTATTGTTATGGGTGTTTTTTTCATCTTAATAACAATTCTACACCACTCACCCTGCAATCCCTCACTACGATACAACCGTCTGGGATTCGCTAAGAGGTGCTTTAAGCACGGGTCGGTCGACAGAGACTTTGGGCCACTCTTGGATCATTCTTTCCATAGTAACTCGTAATCATGCCATTCACCAGCTTTCCCAACCTTGCCATTCTATCATAACTCTGAAGCCACCGATGCCGTGAAACATATCTTAAGTGAATATAGGAAGTACGACAGAACACCACTTCTCCGGTCTACATGGGGAGAGTTCAGGGAATGTATCTATGCTGAGTTTCTCTTATAACATATCAAAACCGAAACTTAATATAAACAAATACTATGTTATGTATTCTCTTAGATTCATAAATTAGAAAAATTGATATAAACAAATGTGTTTTGATTCTCTTGTTATGTAGAAAACTTGTTTCGATTAGATACACGAAACGTAGTTAATCAAAAATTGAGGAGTCAACACTTGTCCAACGCGATCCAATGGTCTAGGATGATCTACGTGGTAGTCACCCGTCGAAGGAGACGAGAATGACACCTGACATGACATCCTTGCTATGCTAAATATAGAATTCTTCTGTACGGTTAACTTGAATTAGCGAGATACCCTCAATAATATCCGTTTACTAATGTGATAATGACATGTCTTAGTTGTTAAAACGGCTTTTAGGATAATATCTCAGGACAACCATTGTCTGGATATTCCGTTCGTTCTAGGCTAAGAACGCTTATGTGCTTGATTAATGTTTGCCTGGAAACTCACTTCCTAAGGGAAGTATGACGGGCTTCTAGCCGTTGTGAGCTACGTATAAGCTTTCGCTATTTGAGTTGAAACTACTATATATTATCATAAAGGTCGTACGTATGTCTTTTATAGTTTCATTTTAGTTAAGTGCAATCGATTATATTTTTTTTTCTGGACATCTAATGAGTGGTTGAAAATATAGTCGAAGATTTTGAATTTATTTTCTTTTAAAGTCTATCATTCTAAAAAAAACTTAGAGCATAGGGAATCGTCATGCTGTAAAAGTGGCGTCATAGTAAAAAAGTAGTGCTATAGTCAAAAAGTGGTGCATGTCAGCAAAAGAGAATATACCCCTTAGATTCTAAAAAAGAAAAAAAAAAAAAAAAAAAAAAAAAAAACTCAACCGCGTTGGCTGGTATGGTCGGCGCCAGACCAACGGCACGAGAACACAAAGTCCAACGCCAAAGCAAAAAGTCGCCGTTCGTTGGCGCTGAACAACAACGCAACGGTTCCTCCCCTCTTAGAGAGGAAAACGAGAGGAAATCAGTCATTTTAATTGGAAAGAGACGCGAGTGGACACACTTTTTTTCCACAGGGAAGCTGCCGGCAATTTTGAAAACCCTAAACTGTGCCTTTGATTTATTCAAAGAGAATTTTTCCATTTCTGTAATCAACAAATAAGTGTATTGAATTATTGATATTGAGTATTGACTATCAACATCAGCAACTCTCTTTCTATTGTCGAATTTTCCAACTTTATAGTGAGGTTTTGTATTTACGTTTGGCAAGACAAGTGGCTAAGGCTGGTCGCTATAACCACGTGTGTGGACTCACAAAAATAAGGCTGGTCGTAATAACGGTATAACCACGTGTGTGGACTCACGAAAATCCTGGCCATTTCGGTTTTTTTATCCAACGATCAGCAAATGACTTTTCTTCGCTATAAGACACTAATCCTTTTAAAAAATAAAATTAAAATTTATTTATAAAATAAAACACGTAATAAATAATAAAAAAACATTACATAATAATATAATTATTAATCTACTAATCGCGGATACCAATCAGTAACATAAAGCAAATTTTTGATTTACAAATTTGTTGCGGAAGCACAAGACATCAACACGAAACACTATCAGATTAGTGAAAAGCTTAAAAGAAAAAACTTAAGTTAATTGGAATTTGAAATATTCAGTCTTACTTTTCATGATAAACGAGTAAAGGACCATCTACATCACATTTCATTCGATTTTATAGAATTATGCCTTTACTTGCCAGCATTTTGGATTTATCTTACTTACCCAACTGGCTCATGTTTACACTAGTTTTCAAGGTTATCACTATTACCGATCCGAGTCAACGTTACATTATCTTTCAACACCACGTAACTAACAATCTTTTACCGTTTGTTTATAGCTTCGGTTGGTTCTTTCGGTTCGTTTTGAGTTTTATTTGTTAGTCGTCACTAATATTTTTGGTTGAACAGGTTGATGTGGTCTGATTTTTAAAAGTATAAGTATTATCATCTAAATTATATAAGGTTTTATATGTTTTATTAGTTTATATAGTATATATAATAACATATATTTTTATTTTATATGCATTTTTTTAATGAACATTAAATAATGTGTTTACTGAAATAAAAAGTGTTCTAAAAATAATATTAAATATGTTTACTAGTCAATAAGTGTATGTTCATATATCTATTAATTGTACATACCGTATAAATATTTTATTTTAAAGTAATGAGATGTTTTAATAGAATTAGATTTAAGTTCATTTGGATATCAAACATATCTGAGATATAAAGGGACTCATCCCCACTTTTCATTTTCGTATTATTTAATAACTGAGATTAAATCCTTATTTTATACAGCAATGGTATTTTTGTCATTTCACTCATAAACATTTTTCTCATTTCTTTCTCAAAACACACACATCCCTTTTTTTCCTATCTTTTTTTCTCTCTACCTTGATCTACTTTTTCTCTCTACATCGAATCCAGCAAATCATCCCGGTTTATCACCACGAATGACCAATCCGTCATCTCGAATCGATTAATCTATAATCATGAATATAGATCAATCCATCATCAGGTTTGATCAATCCACCATCTCGAATATTGACTATGATGATCGATACATCTTCAGGTTTGATTATAATCTATTCTTATTTTTAGCTAGCTTGATTTGAATAAGCTTATTATCATCATTATAATTAAGCTTTTAATTAGCTTATTTTGATCCAATTGGATTGATTGATTTGTTTTTTATTATAAGCTAACTTATTAGGTGGTTTATTTGAATAAGCTGATTTGTTTGAATAAGCTTATGAATAAGCTGTTGAAATAGATGAGAGTTATGAATAAGCTCGCGAATTAGATGATTAGATTTTATAATGAGGTAAAAGCTAAACAATACCAACTTACTTTTTAGAACGTGCTGACTTTAAACATTTACTTTTTTATCTCGTGACATTAACAACGAACATTTAAATTTGTTACGACTATACCAATATAAGTATAAAACGACTATATTACCCTTATCATATTTCACATAATTACATCTTTTTCTACATTTACCATAACTTCAAATTATTAATATTATTTTGCTGCTTCTCACTCCTTTGATTCTACTTCTCTCTCTAAAAATGCATTATCTATAAGTCTATAATCAAAGCATATTACTTGTTCGATTTCAATCTCAGCTACACAAAACACTTATTTCCTTCTAAGTTCGAATGAATGAAATATTTAAATACATTAACTATGTATGGTAACAATGTGATTCACTCTTAGTTACTATTGTAAAGTAGGTAACTTATAAACATAATACACAGTAAGCAAATAATATACCTTTGTTATATGTTTTTTTATGAAAAATGGATACTTGGATAAAGCATGTATGGTGGCTTAAAAACTCTTGCTTTTTCTATCTTATCTTCTTTCTCTATAATCTTTTTTTATTTTCTTTCTGAGATCTTTGAAAATCAAAATCGCAAAGATAAGCATTCTGTGTCCAGAAGATGTCAATACTGTTTTTATATGTATCGATTTCAAGAATCCAAGTAGGTATTGGTTTGTCTTGATTTGATGTTGTTTCTTTGGAACCGAGCCACAACTGTGCAACCTTGTATAAAAAGATATAATCTTTAAGTTTGACTATTGTGGGTTGCGGTTTAATCGTGGGTTTCATGTTTTAGATAATCTTTAAAGGACGGCAAAACTCAGCCTGAGATCTGAATCTTGTAACAACCACGATGACAGATTTACATGATGAGAACAACATAGTTTGTGTTTCTCAGTAAATCTATTGGGTTTGAGTTTTGTAAATATGTTTTTGGTTGATATAGATGGTGACATAATTATTAATTTGGTGGTGTTGGGTTCTTCATATTCTGGAAAAAAATCAAATTGTTTGATGAAAATTAAATGAAAGAGAAAAAAACAAAGGGTATTTTTAGTCATTTGAAAGGGCAATACAGTCAATTCATGCTTATATTGGTATAGTCATAACAAATTTAAAAGTTCGTTGTTAATGTCACGAGATAAAAAAGTAAGTGTTTAAAGACGGCATATTCTGAAAAGTACGTTGGTATTGTTTAGCTTTTACCCTTTATTAAGTTGAATTATAAGCTAGCTTATGAGTTTTTTTAAGATTTAGCAAGTTTAATGAATAAGAGAGTTATGAACAAGCTTATATTCGTGTGAATAAGTTGCATTATTAGGAATATTTATGTACCTAATGTAAGCTTAATTAAGCTTGATGTATCATATATGCTACCTCATTTATCATATATCATATATATGATATATGATGTATAATAGGTGTATCATATATGATACATGAGGTATCATATATGATGTTTCTTACAAACCACAAGTTGCTGATGTAAGTTGATTAAGATTGATGTGTCATATATGATACCTCATTTTATCATACATGATATTTATATAATATGTGATATATGATAGATATATCATATATGATATATGAGGTATCATATATTATGTATCTAATAAGCCATAGAAAAAACCAGACTTTGATAATGTATACGATTTTTTACACTTTTGACCTATTGTGCATATGATATTGCCTACTACGTAATTCAATTGTTGATAAAATGGTGCATAATATGTTATTCCTCTCTTTTATTAATGCAGACTGTGCGAACACAACAACGAGCATATATAGATGTTGCAATTGCCCGGTTGTAGCAAAGCATGAGGATGTGCACGCATATATGTAAGGATAAGATGTATTCGTTTCGAGGCCAAAGAAGATTTAAAATAGAAAAGTGTGTTTTGTTGAAAATAAAAAAGAATTGAGTGAAGATGAATAATAGTAGTTCTAACAATAAGAATGTTTTGGTTTTAGTTAAGAATTTAGTAGACTCTTTTGTTTTTGTATTTTTTTGTTATGAACAAGTGTTTTAATCATGATTGGTTACATTATATTTAAACAAATGTTTAGTCATTAATTTTATGCTCTTAAAAGCACTCTTTTTTATTTTTTGAACAATGTTTAATCACTGATTCAGTATGCTCTTTTGTTTTAAGTGAGCAGATCTTTTGCTGAATTTGTCAAACTTCTTTTGAGTATTATATATGATAATGAATTATCATATATGATACTTATAAAAAATACTATTTTATTTTCTAGACAGTTGTTTAATCATGAATCCAATAAATTCTTTGTTTTAATCATGAATTCAACAGATCATTTGTTCAATATGTCAAACTTGTTTTTAGTATCATATATGATACTGCTTTATCATATATGATAATGCAGTGTCATATATGATATATGATAAGAGTTACATGTATTATCATATATGATACTCAAAAATAGGTAAAAACTATGCTTGAGGAATATGATAAAAACTTTAACAAAATAACCATATTACCTAAAACTTAATCTACAAATGTTTCGTTATTTTCATATTCAACATAAACGATAATGGTTGAGTAGTATCACAAAGTTAAACCAATACATCACTATACACAAGACATAAACTATTCACATGTTTAAAACAATGGATGTTGATTTCGGTTATCAACATTTTTGATGCAAACTTGGCGCTTGTCTTTTTCATTTTCATGCACCTGATCTTGTTATTTTTAGTTGATAATCTGATGTTCCACTTCTTGGCCTTGAGATAATTAAGTTCTTCAAAATGCATTGAAAATATATTTCACTACACAAATAAAAAGATTTGAATTTAGTTCCAAGCGCATTATCATATATGATAATATACACATAACTAACTTTTAATTACCTACCAAAAGATGACATACTTGCTTGCCTTTTATTTTTAATCACAATATCATATATTATAGTGTTAAGTTAACTTGCAAGCAGATTATCATATATGATACCTCTATATATCATATATGATATATTTGTCATAAATGATAAATAGAGGTATCATATATGATAAATAGAGGTATTATATATGATACATCTGTACGACATAAGTTAAACTTCAACTTCGCCTAACGCGTATTTCACATCTTCAACGAACACTTATATAGCTTCAACAATATTAATGTCTTTTGTGTACAACGTTAGATATTAAAAAAAAGACTTCCTACACATTTAACAATGTGCATATCGACTACAAAATTTCTAACCATCCATCTACGTGCCAAAATATAAATTCATTTGTGGCACATTTCACATGTACATCCGTTCGTATTATAGTTATTTTAGCATACAAATTCAATTGGATACGGTTTATATTAGCATAAATTTCATTGAATAAGGGTAAATTTATAAACTTGTATATATCATATAAGTTAAAAAAATATATAAATAAAAACAGATCGAGATAACTTACATGATGTTTATGATCTTTAAAAGGATATAATCGATTTACGAAAGAGTTGATTGATCGATTATATGTTCGCGATGATGGATTTAGATCTTACCATTTATGTGTGTTTTTAGTGTGTGTTAAGAGATCAAAGGTAAAAAATGTAAATCTGGGAGACGGGATGGAGGGATGTGGTAGGTGGAGTGGGTGAGGTGTGAAAAGATTAAAATACCTCTATGTTCTTTTTTAATTAAAAAAAAGAGTTAATATAAGTCATTGATCAAAATTGGATGGAAGGTGAGGATTGATCTCCTTGTATTTAAGTGATACAAGGTATCCATTATAACCCATCTCATAGAATTATTAATTGTGTACTAAAAAGTTACAATATATTTATTTGGTTGTATATTGTTTGCATTAAACAGTGTCATGTAATATATTTTTTTTATATGTCATATGCATCAAATCTTTTACAACATGCATGAAAACTTAAATTACTTAAAAAATAATAACAATAGAGATATTAATATGTTTTATAAGATATTAAGATTTCGAATGTATCTAATTAAGTATTAAATATCTTATGTAAAACATAACTATATAAAAGAAGATATAAGGTAGGGTGGGTGTGGTGGTTTTTTCGATTCGATCTTTTGCAAAAAGTCAAAAACTACCGCGAACATTCGACTTTTATGAAAATAAGAACCACCCAGTCGGTTTGTTATTTAAAGTAATTCTTTTGGTTTGTATTTTTTTAGTTTTTTTTTCTTTTTTCGGTTTGGTTTAGATTCGACTATTGAGTTTTGTCCTCGCCTCTATTTTCATTATACAGCATTGTGCGACATGACACGTGCACGTTATTCGTTCCTCTCTACATCAACAATGGCGATGTATTGCATTGTATGTGTGGTTCGCGACATTCGTGATAGGTGTCTTAAGTGGGCGGGTAATTTTTATAGTGTTTTTGTTGAACCAACATGGAGTTAGGTAAGATGTTTTAGTTATTGTGATGTTATTAGATGTTTGATCTCACATCAACGATTATTATTTTACGTAGTACACTTTGCACTCTTAGAGGCCACGGTACCATAACTTGGCATCGGGCATTATGCTTATGTGTCATCGCGTTAATTGGCGTTATCATGTTATGTCAACACCGTTTTTTCTCAGGTTCTCTATCAACGCGCCCTTTTTACTTCTTCTTTTTATATATTTTTTGTGGTGGTTAAATAAATAAAAAAGGAAAAATAAAATGAGTCTAAAAGGTATTGTTACTTTAATGTTATGATAAGGGTGATGTTATAAGGTGTTTTTGTTATTTTGTTAAAATTGATGTAAGGTTAAATTGACAGTTTATTTTTGATCTTACTGTGTTATAGTACCGTTTGGTCTAAGTCTTACCGAATCAAATTATGGCACGATTTGTTTTCCTACTCATTTGTCTCATTTTTCCGAGTCAAAGATCCCTATTTTCATATAGTAAGACTTGTGTAGTACTTCTCTCTATAAATGTGTGCACAACGGTTCTATCTTTCCAATTTTAAGTTCATATATAAACTAGACCCCGATTCCTAACTAAGTATTGCAGATTTTTAAATCATGGGAGCGGGAGGCCAGATGAACGCTTCGAAGACGGAAAAGGACGTACTCAAACGTGTTCCTGTCTCCAAACCTCCATTCGGGTTAGCTGATCTAAAGAAAGCCATTCCACCACATTGCTTCAAACGCTCACTTATTCGCTCTTTCGCCTCCTTCTTTCGCGACCTCATTATAATATACTCCTTGTTCTATCTCGCATCATGCATCCCTTTGCTCCCCAAAGCCCTCGCGTACGTTGCATGGCCACTATACTGGCTTGCTCAAGGTACTATACTTTTCGGCTTTTGGCTCCTTGGACATGATTGTGGCCATCATGCTTTTAGCGAGTACCAATGGGTCGATGATGCTGTTGGTTTCTTCATCCATACGGTAACCTTGACACCGTACTTCTCCTTCAAGTACAGCCACCGAAGCCACCATGCACACACGAACTCGTTGGAGTACGATGAGGTGTACGTTCCAAAACGAAAAACGGATACTTTCTACTCCGAGATTATGAACAACGGACCAGGAAACGTGTTCACTCTTATCCTACGAGTCACCCTTGGTTATCCCTTGTACTTGGTCTTTAACATTTATGGTCGTGATTACGGAAGTTTCTCAAACCACTTCTGGCCACAAAGTGGTATCTTCAACGATAGCGAGCGTGGTCAGATCGTACTCTCAGATGTTGGCATCATGGTTGTCCTCTATGCATTCTACCGAGTAGTATTAACAGAAGGCCTAAAAATGACATCTTTATTGTATGGAATGCCTTTGATAGTAATGGGTGGTTTCTTTATTATCTTGACTTACTTAAACCACACTCACCCGTCGATTGCTCACTACGACTCGACCGAATGGGACTGGATAAGAGGTGCTTTATCGACCATCGATAGGGACTATGGGACGTTGATGAATTGGGCTTTCCACAATGCAAATCCGAACCACGTGATTCACCATTTGTTTCCAACCATCCCACTCTATCGAGCAAGTGAGGCACGTGACGCCGTGAAGCCTATCTTAGGTGACTACTATAAGTTCGATGACACACCAATGCTAAAGGCACTTTGGAGAGATACCAAGGAGTGCATCTATGTCGAGCCCGATGAGAGCTGTGAGGTCAAAGGTGTTTACTGGTACTACAAATAATTTGATCCCCACTCTACATATCACAATTGCCTTTTAAACGGGATGTTTAGAAACAAATAATGGGATTGGCAATTCATCTTCAATAATCCTTATGTAATCATCGTCAGCCTGTAGTGTTACATTTTGATATTATGTAAGCCGAAGCCAGCCTGATGGCTTTATTATTGTCTGGTTTCTTTTAATGTGAATAATCTTTATATGGTTTAGAGGTAAAAATATTAGTAGAACTAATATTTAGATAAGTTAAAAGAAATTTTAAGTGAAAATAAAACACTAATGTAAAACTAGGTAATGTACAAAAATATAGTTTTAGTGAAATAGGTAAGGCTGTGTTTTAGTTGTAGAAAAGTTTTTTTAATTATTTTTATCAAATTTCTTTGAGAATGGAGTAACTCATTTTTCTCCCAAATTTTTTTTTGGAAAACTAAAAAACTCTAAACTTAAGTTCTCTAAATATTAGTTATAAAATGTGAAAACAGTTTTTCTGTTTTTAGTTAAAAAAATTCAAAAAATACTCATATTAAACAAGTTTTCTGTTTTCTTAAAAGAACTTCTCATTTTCAACAACTAAGCACATCCTAAAATATTTAACAAAAAAGAAAAATCTATAATTATATCAGAGTTCGAATAAAAAACTAAAAGTAGTAAATTCAGAGTTAGCGACATAAAAACAAGGATTGGTATAAAAACTAGAAAGAGTACCGGTTTTCTCAATAATTATAATTTACATAATATGAGAAAGGAAACGGGCAACAAGTTGCGTCGCTAACCCTTTTTCTATAATAAATCCAAGTCTACCTCCCCCGATGCAACTTTTGGCAGGCCATGGTTTGGATAAATGTGGGTTTTCTTGTGACAATCCTCAAATTTCACATATGTGTTATGTGGTATGATTATATGAATATGAAAATTCACTAAAAAAATTTGCCTACGAACCTTACTTGGTAAGATGAATGTGTTCTCACAATCTGAACTGCCATTTCAACATATTCCTATATGTTGTAAACACAATGTATATATTAAGTTTAAGTTCTAAATGTAATCTAATAATTACATTATGAATAAAAACATCTCAGATATAACTATAATGCCCTAAATTTTCTTAGAAACCCTAGAAACTCTAGAAATGAGTTGTAAATTCAAGATTTGTGAAGTATGAATGTACAACACCTATGAATAAATAATCAAGGATTATGAACAAGTTATAAACTATCATTTAGTAGTATAATTTCATCTTAAAATACTAAGTACAAACCATTTCAACTACGTACAAGAATTAAGGCCTAATGACCTAGATTAGCACCTAAAATCTATTTCACAGTGAATTGAAGCCTAATCTTTTGTAATCAATTATAAAACTCAACTAAAGTATCATACTAAGATTATAATTTCACTTCAAGTTAATGTAAAAATAATTAATGTACAAAGTACACGTTTTTAAAGCATGGAATTCTAATTAAGTCTATTACCTCCTAGGATATGATTAACCTATGCAACTCCTCAAAACACCCAAAAAATAAGGTTTAAGATAAAACCCCAATAATGAGAATCAGCACAAATCGAGCTCTAAGAATCAACCTAGGGCTCTGATATCATGTAAAAATGATATCAAAACCAACCAGATCAAGTATGAATCACACAATCAAACACCCTTTTGTGATTATATTTTATTATAACAATATACACAAGCAGATGAGTCCCAACACAAGTGCTCATCAAACAAATACAATCATAAATCAAGACAATCCTCACCAGTTAGATTCTATCAAACTATACAATCACTCATACTTACAAACCCTAATAACAAAAGAAACAAGATCAAGATGATCTAAACTGAAACTTATAGAAACTAAATAAAACCCTAATCCAAAGAGAATGCGTATGTGTTTGGTAGATGATGAATGATACGGATGACCAAGTGATCCAGCTTATATACCCAACATTTCCACTTTATTCCTTGCACAATCAAAAACCAACAAAACAAGCACAATACAAAAATAGGCAAATAATATTTATCAATAAGTCTTCCAACTTATAAGCTTGTGTACAAAGTTATGTATAACTTTTAATAATTAGTAGTGAACAATTAAATTGAGACATTGCAGAAAGAAAATTTGGACAATTAAATTGAGACTTTTAACAATGTACATGCTTGACATTCTGAAATACAAAAAATTATCAAAAAAACGTTACAAAAAGATTTTCTGAAACACAAAAGCCCATGTATACCAAATAAACTAATGTTTTCAGACCCGGGTCAATCTGGTCGGGTTAACCGATTGACCCGGTTCCGGCCAAAAAACGTGTCATATTGACCCGGATTTCACATTTTTGAAACCCGGCTACACCCGCCGGGTTTGGGGTGACTCGGGTCAACCGGGTTCTCGAGACCCGATCGGGTTTTGATTTTTTCATTTTTTTTTAAAAAATGTTAGTTTTACGTATTGGCGACGGAATTTTATTTTTACGTATTATATTGGTTGATAAACAACTTATATCTTCAATATACGAAAGTTTTTATTGTTCTTATATAAAATTTTGTTAATTATTGAAAAATGTGATAAAAATTATTATATTAGAAAAACGAATTAACACGAGTTGACCCGAGTCGACTCGGGTCGACCTGGATCCGTTGACTCGATCGAGTCGATTTAAACCCTAAGTTTCAAAATATTTCTAGAAGGAATCATTTTAGGTGTTTTGAAGAGTTAAGTAGCCTATTCCTTCTAGAAAATTAAGGGGAAAAAGTTCATTTTCTATTTAACATAAGTTGTTTGTGCTTTAATCTATAAATATATATATTATTGAAATTCGAAGAAAAAAATTTGTGTACACAAACATTATACTTCCTCCGTCCCATATTAATAGTCCAAGTTAGGGTTAATATACACAAAAGTTACTAAAGTTTGCCAAAATATTTGATTTCGTTACTAAAGTTTAAAACGTTACAGATAGATTACTCAAATATACGGGTTTGTTTTATGGGTTACTTAACGTTTAAGAAAGTTATCCTCAGGTGACTCATAAGGTAGGCAACCGGATGATTTACCAGTTCCTTTTCCACGTCATTAATAAAGTTTAAAACATTACAAACAAGTTACTATAGTTTACGAATTTATTAAATGGGTTACTAAACCTTAAAAAAGTTACACTCAATAAATAATTACACATATATATTTATTTCGTCTGTCTTCCTTCGTTTTTGTCTATTTTAGTACATTTTGTATTTTTTATACATATTTCTTCGGGCCATTTACATTCATTTCTTTAGCAAATTTGAAAATTAAGTCAATATCCTTACAAATATATTTCAATATTCTTTTAAAATACTAAAATACACATATATATCAAAAAATATATTCTCACCATTTATACATTAACTTAAAATGTAAAATATTACATAAATATCATCTAGCATGGTGTTTTACCTTTCTATCCTTATCTGGATTTAATCACATATCTAATTAAACTATGTTTGTTGGGGATGAAAATTGCAATTAGAAAATATCTACTATTGGAAATGAATGACTTTTGTCGTCGAGCGGTTTAAATTAGTGATATTGATTGACAATACGCATAAAGATAATTAATTGCAACCAGTTACCATGTACATAACTACATGTGATGTTACATAACTATAATACATTTGTTAACACTGTTGAGTTAATTGAAAGTTAACAACAATTTGTTCAAATTCAATCAAATTGCAGTCAAGAGTTTAAAGCACAACATACACGAGTAGTTGATTTATCAATTGGCTGCTAGAGCCTATATGTTTTTTCAACTTCTTCAGAAAGGGTAAATAAGTAATAAATCATGATTTATAATTTTTATTTAAAATTTAAAAATATTAAATCTATTTAAAAGTAATAAAAATAAGTGTTTGGATATGTATGTGTATTTTTAAATTTTGTAAAGATGTTAAAGTAATTATAAAATTTACAAGGATATTGATTTAATTTTAATGCTTTGCAAGAATAAATCTCCTTATTTCTTATTATGGGAACCGAAATTTGTATTTTTTATAAAAACATTATATATTTTTACCCATTTTATTCGTATTATCTTGTGCATTAAAAATAAAAAACACTAGATATCTCTATCTTTTTTTTACGATTTCATACTAGTTTTATGTTTTCTATTTTTTATAACTGTGTGCATTTTCATATGTATTTTTACATTTTCTAAGTTTTTATTCATTTTTGTATGTTCTTAACGTTTTTTATGTATAAAATTGTAAAACAAAAGTGTAAAAAACGTTAAAAACGTTCAAACGTGTAAAAACGTATAAGATTTGAAAACGTTTTCGATATAATGTTTAAAATTTCCTTACTATAAAATTTTTAAAAAAACTTGAGTAACCTGTCTGTTATGTTTAAACTTAAGTAACATAATCGAACTTTTTAGCAAACATTAGTAACATTTTTGTCTATTAACCCTGCCACGTAGACTGACACGTAGATGGTTTACCGGTATCAATAGGTTAATACATACGGAGTAACCTGCGTGGCTGGTAAACCAAACTTTTTTGTCACCTATCTGTTAGGTTTTAAACTTTGATAACAAAATCAAACCTTTTCGTAAACTTTTGTAACTTTTGTGTATATTAACCCTCCAAGTTACTATTTTGGGACGTCCCAAATTCATAGTCTAGTCCAAAAATAGATAAGAAATATAGATTAGCTTTACCATAGCACCCTCACTTGAGAGTATTATTACAAAAAATGAAGAAGTTTTAAATTAATTGGTTAAGGATAAAATTGTTATTGTGTAAAAAATAAGAGAAAGAAAACTGAAAAAATAATATTTTTATTAAATTGTGTGTTTTTTGTCAGTGGACTATTAATATGAAACGGAGTGAGTATATAGTTTAGTACTAATAGTCGATCTTTTTATTCTAGGATTATCCTGGATGTAGGGATACAATCCGTGTACACTTCAACTCTCTCTTATCTTGTTTCGACGAAATTGGGTATGTTAGTTGTTGATGTAGTACTAAGTATTAAGTATAACGACCCTTGTTTTGTATTTATTATTTAAATATCTCTTTTATTTTGTTTCTTAGTTCAGTCTTTAGCTACTTGTATCGCCAAACGTAATGCAAAACCTGACTATAAAGAAGGAAAAGTCGATTATAGAGAAAGAGTTGCTGATGTTGATAGTCAATAATTTAATAATACACTTATTTATGGATTAAAGAAGTGCAAAAATGGTACTTCGATCTCTTTGAATAAATCAAAGTCACGGTCTAGGGTTTTAGAATTGCCGGCAGCTTCCTTGTGGAAAAAAAGTGTGTCCAGTCACGTCTCTTTCAAAATAAAATGACTGGTTTTCCCTAGTTCTCCTCTTTTAGTTTTTCTTTGAATGACAAATTCAAATTCATAATCTTCGACTACATTCTCAACCATTCATCAAATTATCCTGAAAAAAAAAATAAAAAAAAGATAATCGATCTTCTTTGACGATCTCTTCAACCATTTCTTGAACAATACACACCATGCATCCAATATACAATAAACACAAAAGACCACCATCGTTGATGCATGCAAGTCATGTTGTTATTCGCCTGGAATGAAAGACACGCATTAAGATTCTACGGTTCAATCAACTGTAACGATTGAGACTGAAAGCTGATTCGAGATCGTTTTGGGGGAGTCGCCGCGAATTAATGAACTAAATTAATTAGTACGAGAATTGATTGTTTTGGTGTACTTATAGTTAATAATTATATACAGAAGGTTTTTACCCGCCGCAAAACGGGTAGACACATTTTGAACCTTTTTTTTTAAACGAAAAATCTAACAAAACGTTCACCTTCAAAAACAAGTGAATCATAATTTTATGCAAAATCACGCTCAATTAAGTTGGTATGCAAATAGCACTAAAGTAGACAAGTAACTTTTCGAAAAATGATAGGTTTATTTGGTTTGAGTCTATATGATTGATTGGTATGTTTAAAACTCATGAAGTAGTCACCCAAAGTGTCTAAAAGCATGATTACCCAAAAATAAGTATATACGTTGGAGTTTCAACTCGAAAAGCTAAGGCTCACAATGGCTAGAAGCCTGTCATACTTCGCTTGGGCGAATGAGTTTCCAGCAAACATTAATCAAGCACATAAGCGTCCTTAGCCAGGAAAAGATTTTCCGGACAATGGTTGTCCTGAGATATAATCCTAAAAGCCGTTATAACAACTAAGACGTGTGGTTATCACATTAGTGCAGAGATATGTTGCGTGAATCTCGCTAATTCAGGTGAATCATGGAAGAATTATGTATTTAGTATAGCCAATGATGTTATGCCACGACCATTCTTGTCTCCTCCGACGGGTGACTGGCACGTAGATCATCCTAGACCATTCGATCACGTTGGACACGTGTCGACTCCTCATTTATTTGATGAATAACGTTTCATGTATTTAATTGAAATGAGTATGCTTAAGGCATAGAAATATCATTTTCGTAAAATAAAAATGCCCTAGTTCATTTTGGTATAAAAAATTTTTGAAACAAGGAAAATAATAAGAGACGAGCAAGAAGTTAGAAGAAAATTTACAAGAAACAATTAAGAAAGTTGCATGGGTCGCTAAATGAGTCTAGCCAACTTGATAAAATGTTTTAACTTCTACTCAATATCCAATTAAATGTCGAAAGTTTGATCTCATTTAGATTAAAGTGGATCTTGTTCCAAAGAGACCACATGTGTTGACCGTAACATAAAATAGCTACTTAGGCGTTTCTCGAAGGATGCACTATCGGCTAAGGAAAAGACATCCTGAAAACCACTGAGATAAGAATCTGATAGATTCTGCCAAGTACAAACATTCTTTCCAAACGTATTGAGCAGTTGGGAAATATAATGTCATAAAGATTGGATATAAAATTTCTCGTTATTTGATAAGTTATGTAATCTATTTGAACAAGTTTTCTACATAATAAGAGAAACTAAACACATTTATATCGATTGTTACAATTATGAATATAAGAGAATACATAACATAATGTTTGTTCATATTAAGCTTAGGTTTTGATATATATGTTACAAGAGAAAGCTCGAAAACATGATATCTAGCATCCACTAGTTACAAGCACATACATTAAACTGATAGCAACGTAAACATATGTATAGAAAAACTAGCGCATCATTTAGAGTACCAATATATACCCTTTTCTTGTCCATTAACGTCTTCATCGGGCTCAGCGTAGATACATTCCCTGAACTCTCTCCAAATAGACTGCAGAAGTGGTGTTCTGTCGTACTTCCTATACTCACCTAAGATATGTTTCACTGCCTCGGTGGCTTCCGAGTTATGATAGAGTGGCATGGTTGGGAAAAGATGGTGAATAACATGATTACGAGTTACTCCATGGAAAGCATGATCCAAGAGTGGCCCAAAGTCTCTGTCGACCGTGCTTAAAGCACCTCTCAGCCAATCCCACTCGGTTTCATCGTAGTGAGGGATTGCAGGGTGAGTGTGGTGTAGAATTGTTATTAAGATGAAAAAAGCACCCATAACAATAATGGGCACTCCGTAGATGTTCATTACCCATTGCGCCCCCTTGACTAAAGCAATGCGGTAAAGCAAGTACGCAACACCAAGAAGTCCGAGATCAGATAAAAATATCTGAAACCGCTCACTAGCGTTAAAGAGAGGACTAAAAGGGTAGAGCTGGCTAACAATTCCCTCCTTATATTCCCTTCCATAAAGATTGGCAATGAAGTATAAGGGATACCCTAAAAGAAAATTCACCACAAGTCTAAAAACCGTACCCGCTGTGTTGTTAAGAATTTCTGAAAACAAAGTATCCGACTTGCGCCTTGGGATCCATGCACTTTCATACTCCATGGAGCTACAATTTGCATGATGAGAACGGTGGGTGTATTTAAATGAATAGTATGGAGTGAAAAGAAACGTGTGCAGAACGAAACCAACGCTATCGTTTAGCCATTGGTAATCGCTTAACGCTTGATGACCACAATCATGGCCCAAGAGCCACAAACCTAAAAGATAAGCACCTTGTAAGTACCAATAAATAGGCCACGCTACGTATGTAAGAGGCTTAGGTAGCATAGGAATAAAAGTATCCGCGACATAGTATAAAGCACCAACGATCATCAAGTCACGTAAAAGAGCTGCACCAGATCGTAAAACAGAACGATTGAAACAATGTGGTGGTACGGCTTTCTTTATGTCACCAAGCTCAAACGGTGGCTTTGAGACTGGTAAACGCTTCACGGCTGCCTCCTCCACTCTACCAACATCGTTCATTCGTCCCCCGGCACCCATCGTTTCAACCCGAATGAATGAAAGACAGTTTTGTTCAAGTGATAACTATACTGCTGTCGAGTGTGGCGTGTGATATGTGGAGTGTGGAGGTATATATATGTATAGCTCGTTGTACTACTTGTAATTATCAACGACACCCTTTGTCTTGCGTAGTAGCACCTTGATAATTGATTTACCTAATCTCCGTTTGGTTTCTTTCGTTCATGCAGCTGGACTTTTCTTGCCAAACGTAAATGCAGAACTTGACTATAAACAAGCAAATGTTGATTATTCTTTTTTTGAACGACCAATAGTCGACTATAGATAAAGAGTTGCTGATGTGATGGTCAATAAATCAATTCAGTTATTTGTTGAATAAAAAGCAAATGTAAAAATCGTACTTAATTATATATCTTTGATTAGATTAAAGGTATAGTCATGGGGAAACAATCTTTTCGAATTAAGTAAAGGGTTTTGCATCCGAATTATAAAGGATTATATTGATGAGCGAATTTTTTTACTATCAAGGAATGGTCGTGCTATAAAGTGGTGATGCCATATTAGCAAAAGGAAAATAAATTTTATGCTTAAAACTTGGATCTACAATCAGACCTAAACATGTGATTGGTTGATTTAAAAAATTGATTGGTGAAAAGTGATGAGAGAGAAAATATGTATGACACTTGCCAAAAAGTGTATGAAAAAAAAATGTGTATAACATCACTTTTTAATAGCATTGATGATTTTTGATGTCATATAAAAAGTATATACCTATTATATTAAAAAAAAATTGAATCTATCGCGTGAGCTGGTAGCCATGGTGTCATATCTTGGCACCACCCTATGACATCACTACTCCTCTTGCTCTTAAATCATTTAATCAAATTAAATGTTTGTTGTGCATCGAAATTATTAAGGATTATATGCATATTTTTCAAAATTAAGAGCATCTACGACGAGAAGTTTAAATTTTGGTCTAAAAAGTTTGAATAGGTTTATGTTTTATATTAGCTATAATGGAACTTCATGTTATATTTATATGACATGAAGAGGTTTTAATCTTAAACATTTATACAATAGTCAGTATAACAAATGAGTTGACTTTTTACACTTATTATGCCACTTCATTACATTCTGTAAATTTGAAAAGTTCACCTTATCATTAGTGTTTTTTGTGTGAACAAATTTGATGTAACAAATAATTTTACACTTAAATGTGAAGATTTATAAGTAATAAACTACACTTTTATGTGTGAACTTTATAACATTTCATATTTTTATATATGAACTTTTCAATGATTCACACTTATAAGAATGATTTACAAATAAAGTTAACATTTTTTAAATTACGAAGAAAAAATTGTAAATAACGTCTAAATTTGTTGTAGTTAGTGAAAATATGTCTATTAATCCAACAGGTCCAAAATTGATATGACATGAAAATTTTAACTTTTAAAAGTTTATAATATTTTATTATAATGAATGCCTTAACATAATCATAATGATTCATATAACCACAACTTTAAGAGTTATCATTAAATGATAAATTTTGAAAGAAAAACAATCAAGTCTTCGACTATATTTTTAACCATTCATTCGATTAGCATGAAAAAAAAGAACAAGAACAACCCAACATTTTCAACTATCTTTTCAACCATTTCTCAAACAACACACACCGCGCACGACACATTCAATACATAATCTATCACCAACATGCAATCATTGATGCAAACATTTTTTTTTATTTGTCAATCAATTATAACGGTCGAGACAAATAGTTAAAGTTAGTCAACTTATATAATTGATATTGTTTTCGTATACATCATCAAGTTATAAAAAATTTCGTACTATTGATAAACTTATTCTTAAAACTTTTTGTAACAACCTTTCGATAAAGAGACAATGTGTCACGTTATAATGTCATATCAGAAACATATAAAATGCAAGCGAAAGTCTTAATTTATTAAATATCAAAATAACTCTCCAAAGAGTACAAATCTCAAATATGAGGGTATAAAATGCATAACTTCAAAAGATAAAAGTCTTCAAAACATTTCATTAAGACACAAGGGTGACTCTAAGGTAGCTCTCTAACCCAGACTCTTACTTCCCAGCTTCCCACTTAAAATCTACCGCAGGAAAAGAAAACGCGACTGAGCTAACGCTTAGTGAACAGATATAATATAAAAGATGTAAAGAAGAAGATATGTAACGAAATCTGCTAATTATAAGTCATAAAGATATTAATGTAGGGGGTAATAAAGAATATCAAGTAAAGGATAATGAAAGTGTAAAGGAAATGCACATGAGCTCACATAATGTCTAAACATGATACATGAATACACCCAAACAATCATACCACATAATTGCATAAGTGTACATAGACAGCCAAACCTAATGCACCAAAAGCGATATGGTGTGTATTACACACACAACCCATCCACTGAATCACATACCATTAGAACCTGATTACTATCATTTCCAGAGTTTTTTTTCTTTCTTTTATGTGAGTTGGTAGATGTAGTCAGTTAAAACTGTGGAAAATTAAAGCCACCTACAACATCAACACGAAACACAAAGTTTAAGTATGATATAGACAATAAAATTACTATGCGTATGTACTATACGAGTACGTTTGAGAAAATATGTAGCTATTTAATAACTTAAACTAAAATAGTACATAGTGGGCCAAAATGAGCTACTAGTAAATATATTCACAATGTTCGTAAAACACTTAAAAAAATAAGTAACAAATGACATAGGCAACTAATACACATTTAAACAGAGTTGCACGTTTTATGAGAAACACTATAAATCATTACTATTCGTTACACATTTAATTGTACGTGAACTTATGAAATCTGCTATATTTGTATGTTTAGGTATTCTTGGGATCTGACTTAACATTTATAAGGCTACACAGCGAGTATTTTTTTATTTAATTTTTTTGATAAAATGATAACTTCATTCAATAAAACAGCAGTACATCTTCTATTTTCTATCTATTGTATAAGAGGACGACCTGGAACTCTTCCCTTAAGGACAATCTCCTCATTGCTTACAACCCATGTAGCAATATTGTGAGCAGCTATATTTCCTTCTCTTTTGACAAACGACCATTTACACGAAAATAAATCTAGAGCACTGGATAGAATTTGTGAAAACATGCTGGAAATTTGTAAAGGAGTAGACCCGGTACGTAATGCATTAACTAGGCACAAAGAGTCTGATTCAAACACAACGTTTGGGAAACCTCTGCTTCGTGCATGACGCATGGCCCATAAGATAGCTTTCGCTTCGTCTTCCAATGACGAGCTCGCAAAACACTCGGCCCGAGCACCTGACACTCCACTATGGCTCCGAGCAACAAAACCTAAGCCCACCTTCCCGGACTCCTTAATCCAAGCTGCATCACAATTTACTTTCACCTGGCCATGTTGTGGTTTAGTCCATATGGAGCCTCTCATATCGCGAACCTCGCTTGGTGTTTACATATCCTTTTGGTTCGCCAAATGGTATTCTACAAGCAAATGTTTAACAACAATAACTACTGCCTGACTCCTTCCATCCCGTTGACCATGAAGATTGTTATTTCGTCTCATCCATAGCCCCTAAAGAATCATTATGAACGTAGCCCAACTCGATGAACGGTTTCTTAGGATTAGAGAGCATAAGTGTTCTAAAGTATCAGGATCGTTTCTTCCATACAAATAACCAAACCCGCACCGGATCCACACCTCTTTAGCTGTCGAACACTTGTACAAGACATGCATTACATCCTCGCCAAATTGACCACAATGTGTGCAGGTCGCTGATGTTAAAGTGAGCCCTCGGATCTGCAAATTTTTAACAGATGAGATATAATTATGCAAGGCTCGCCACACAAATATTTTGATTTTGTTAGGAACATTTTCTTTCCAAAGAGCCCACTTTGATAAATCCTTCTGACATATTCTGGTCTATTTCATCGGCCAGATCAAGAGCAAAAAAATAAGCCATTTTACTTGAAAAATGTTCATCTGGACTATTTAGCCAGTAAAGAGTGTTGGGCCCCGATTGATTCACAAAACAACATGACATTTTGTTTGTGACGTTATCTGGAAACAAAGAAGCGAGTAGTTCTTTATTCCAATCATCCCCTACAAAATTTAATAGATCTCTAACATAAGTTACCTCACAATTATCTGGTTTAGGACCCAACCTCCGATGGTTTTCAAGCCAAAAATCCTCCCAGACATTGGCACTACGACCGTCACCTATATTCCACTTGCATCCTTTACGAACAAGTTTTTTTACTTGACAAAAAATACGCCAAATGTAGCTGGGTTGATAGCCGACGTTTGCCTCGAAGAAAGTCGATCTTGGAAATAACGAGCTTTGAGAATCCTTGCAACCAATGTGTTTGGTGATGTGATAAAGCGCCATACCTGTTTTGCTAGAAGAGACTTATTGAAAAAACCCAAATATCGAAAGCCAAGCCCTCCACGAAACTTTGGTTTGCACATTTTATCCGACGAACATCATCGAATGGGGTTTTGTTTAAACCCGTTACCCCCACCAAAATAGATTAAGAGCTCTGTGAATATCATCAATTAAGGTTTCAGGAAGTAGAAAGGTATTTATTAAATACATAGGGATTGCTTGAGCTACGGTTTTGATAAGAACTTCCTTCCCTCTGGTTGAAAGAGTTTTCTCTTTCCATCCATCGAGTTTCTTTTTTTTCTTGTCAAGAATAGCTTGAGACACCACTTTCTCGGATTTGCCGATGGTTGACGGAAGGCCCAAGTATTTAGATTGGTTAGCAGCTTCCTGTACTTCCAAAGACTCTATTATTCTGGTGCGAGTGGCTGGATCAACATTAGCACGAAAGGAAATATCATATTTTCTTTGATTAATAACTTGACCACACGCCTTGCAATATCTTTCCAACATCCTTTTCCATTTGTAACATTCCTCGACTGAGGCTCTTGTAAAAAAAATACTATCATCGGCAACGAATAAGTGAGAGATTTGAGGTGCTCCCCTACACACTTTAAGTCCGTGAATACAACCACGCGTAACTGCTTTCCTTATCATGGATGATAACGCTTCTGAACACATTATAAACAGGTAGGGCAAATAGGATCTCCTTGCCGAAGTCCTCTAGTCGGAGTCACATGGCCCGAGACTTGCCCGTTAATGTTAAAAGCAAAGGAAACAGTCGATTCACATGTCATAATCATATTGGAAAAGTATGAAGGAAAGCGAAACTTAGCTAGTACTGCACGGATGAATGGCCACTCCACTCTATCGTAAGCTTTACTCATATCAAGCTTAAGTGCCATTGCTCCCTTTCTACCGCCTCTCTTATTCTTAAGCCAATGGAAAGCTTCAAAAGCTACAATCGCATTATCAGTGATCACACGGTCCGAAACAAAAGCAGATTGGCTTTCATGAATGATGTTAGGCAACATTGGTTTTATTCTATTTACCAAAACCTTTGAAATTATTTTATAAAGCACATTACATAAACTGATAGGATGGAGGTCCATAAGCGACTCCCGTTGTGACACTTTTGGGATCGAAGTAGTTATAGTTTTGTTTATATTAGATGGCAGCACCCCGGTCTCAAAAAAAGAAGTGGCCATTTTAACCACTATAGGACCGACGCACGTCCAAAACTTTTGAAAAAATAAAGCCGGCATAACATCAGGACCACGGGCCTTAGAAGGGGACATTTGTATTAATGCTTCGTATACCTTTGTAGACGTAACTTGTTTTTCAAGAGCAGACCTATCATGATCAGTCAAACATTGATCAATATCTTCCACCACAGAGCTACAACATTGTGGTGATGAACTCGAAAAGAGGTTAGCAAAATAGCTTGATACTAGTGTGCGTAAATCTTCCTCGTTCTCCACCCACATCCCATCCTCGCCTTTAAATACATTATTATGTTTTCGTCGGTTGTTAGCACGAGAGTGAAAAAAACGGGCTTTTTTGTCACCCTCTCGAAGCCACTGGACACGACTGCGGTGTTTCCACATTATTTCCTCTCTAGTAAGTAGTTCCTTAATATCTTCTCGTAGCGCACGTTGCTCATCCCCTGTTGAAACATCAAAATGACATTGAAGTGTTTCCAGGGTTCTTTTTTCAATTTTATTGAGCGTTGAACATGACCAAAACTAGATTGATTCCATTCTGAAAGATTAGTACCACATTCTTTCAAAATAGCACAAGGGTCATGCTCGAGCCCATTAGCGAGACAAGATGCCCATGTATCGGGGACAACCCGATCTAGAGTTTCATCACGTAACCACATACTTTCAAAGCGAAAAATTTTGCTCTTTTTTCACCAACGACATTAATCGACATATAATGGGGGAATGATCAAAAGCAATGTGTGCCAAGTTTTGAAAAGACGCACTAGGTTATAAATCCAACCAGTTTGGGCTGGTAAGGAACCTATCTATTCTTTCTTTAACATTAGCTTCACCACGTCGTCCATTACTTCAAGTGTATTTAACCCCAGAAGCGTTCATGTCTTCAAGATTACAATAGTTGCATGCATCAAGAAAGGATGTCATCTCGCTAGTATTACAACCCCTCTCCCCATCTTTTCGTAGGCATATAGAATCTCATTAAAATCACCAAAACACATCCAAGGTTTACTATGATCTGTTCCTAAGAGGCGTAGAAGGTTCTAAGTACGGTACTTATCTTGTTGTTTAGGCCAACCATAAATGCCAGTTCCTCTCCAAATTGTATTACTATCACCCTTCACTATAAAATCTATGTGATTCTTTGAGAAACTTTCAACAGTCAATTCACACTCTTTCTTCCACAAAAGTAACAGACCACCTGCTCTAACGACTGAGCTAACCTCATTATCACATACTCTTGTCTCCATACTCTTGTCTTCCACAAAAGTAATAGACCACCTGCTCTACAAGCATGTTATATTGCTGAAAACTAAATTGAAGACCCATAACCTCATTATCACATACTCTTGTCGCCATAAGAAATATTATAGTAGGGCTACATTCCTTCACTAAAGAGCGAAGGTGTTGAACAGTCTAAGGGTTGCCCATTCCCTGGACGTTCCAACTAAGGATACTCATTGGTATCGGTGGTGTTGCATCGCAGCACTCGCCGTTAAATTACAGTCGTTATGATCTTTAGACCTCTTTGCGATATCAACATCCATCTTATCCCCATCAACACAAGTATCATATGATCTCTTTCCTCCATAAATCTCATCAATGGTACTACCACTATGTTTATTCTTTGTCCCCCCCCCCTCGATTACGCCTTTTCCATGTTTTTAGTTGTGATGTATTGGGAGAACTTCCTCTGTCTCTAATTAGGTAGCAAGTGTAGCTCCACTTTCATATTTAGCCGTTTTAAATTCAATGTTTCTATTTGTTACCATTTGGCCAGTAGTAGGTAAAGCTATTGATGCAGCTTTAAGATTATTGGGATGCCTAACTTCCTTCCCGCTTGTATTAGTCCTCCTACGTACATCTTCTTCTTCTTCTGCTAACCTACTGACTGTTTTATCTTTAGGTAACCTTGTGTCACCATTTCTTGAACAATTATCATCCAACCTCTCAACACTTGATGTTCTTTGTGAAACTTCACTAGTTTAAGTTGTTTGTGATGCCATTGCCTGACTATCTGGGACTCCTTGGCTTGCTTTTTGACCTTTTTATGCTCCTTGGTCTGAACTTCCATTAGTACACTCTCTCTTATTATAACCCACTCATTTACACTTGCTACAAGTCATTCGGATGCCCGCCCTTGTCATCTTTCCCATCTTAGCCATTTTCTTTATAGCCTCCTCAACAACTTCATCCTTGGAAATTCTTTTCTTCTTCTTTGGTCTACCTATAAGAACATGGTGGTGAGGAGGTAGTAACAGACTAGGGATCTTGCATCTTGGCAAGAAACTACAACCACTTACAGGTTCAACCTTATATTGATATGTCTCCTTCCATGTCTTCAGCCAATAACATGGTGCCACCCATTCCTTTGGTATCCCAACAGCTTCTCCATAAGTTGCCTTGTTGTTCATTGCTGCAACAGCATGCCTACACGGTATGCTAGTTAATCCCATCTCCTACAATCACATTGCTTAAGGTTGAGCTTCACAATACACTGGTCATTAGGTCCTTACACTGGTATGATTCCCCTCCATTATAAATAACACTATAATCATTTGCAGATGCCTTAATGCAGTTAAAAATTAGCGTTGTGGTGGGGGTTAGCAGACCAGTACTTCTATCTATCACTTGCTGCACATTTACAATTCTCTTCATAAAATACTCCCTTATGTATTCCAAACAACCAATGATTGTCATATCTCTGCCATCCACCAACTTACTGTTAAAAGCTTTACATATGTTGTTCAGCAAGATATCACACTTAGGCTCCCTAAATGTCACATATTGTATCAGCAGTCAAGTAATAAAATTAGAAATTGCATATACAAGCAACCAAACAAACATACCAAGTATGCGCAGTCAATTATTAAAATTAGAACTTGCATATTCAACCAACCAAACAAACATACATGAGAAATGTGCCCTGCACCATGATGCTGAAGGAATCTTTTTTAACCAGTCATAAGCTTTAGGGTCAACTGTTTTTACTTGATCCATTGATGCCTACAACTGAGCTATTGTTGATGCCCTTGCACACTTTCAAATAAGCTCCTTCAATTTTTTGTCTTTGTGTTCTTTTTTCATATTTTCATAAATGTGTCTAACACAGAATCTACGCTCAGCTGTAGGAAACAGTTCTGCAATGGTTGGTAATATCTCCTAAATCAAGAAACAATATTTCAATTGGGTGGCACTAACAGTATTAATATTCATTTTAGTTTAGTTATCGTACTCAAATAGTGTCGAATTGATATTAAGTTTCAAGCAAAGACTTAATCGTTTTTGGTTAACAAAACTTGATTGGTATCAATTTTTAATTGGCAAAAAGCACGTAGAAATGTAAAAGTACCATCTAAGATACGTATACGTACTATACTAAAAACATTTAGCAAGTATCACAATTAAGGCATAAAGTATAATTAAACAAACTTTAAACAATATAACAAGTAACTAACAAATTGCAAAACCACAAGGACTAAAAATGCAATAACAGAAAATGTATTATAACAATAAATTAACAACCTAACAAACTTAACAATAAATTAACAACCTAAGAAACTTAAAGGGCAAAAACTGTTAAAACTAAAAGTCAAACTATTATAACATTGTAAAACCCGCATTAAAAACCTATGAACAGTACACGTGAACAGTAACTTACAAAAAAACACGATAAAATTTAAACTTTCCATTTATAATATTAATACACGTGTCACGACAATAAATAACGAACAATCATGAATATTATAAATGTGACACGATCACGAATACTAAAATCACGAATAATAAATCACAAACATGCACGTAAATCAGTTAACACTCGAAAAACTACGGGTTTACCCCATGTGGGCCCCATAGCCACGGCAAGACAAGAGAAAGAGGCCAAGTAGGCCTTTTGGCCCAAAACCAATTTTATTAAAACACATGGAGGATTACTTTTTCTCTCATATTTTAGGTTACAGAAAAACTCTGTCCTCTTCCTCCTTGTTCACCATAGCCACCAGCCACAAAAGCAAGAAAGGGCAAACCCGGACGAATTTTTATGTTTGTTTAATTATTCGTGATCACCTATTCATTCTACGCGCATTGGTATATTCAAAAACCTTTTCTTTTATTTTATTTTCTTATGATTCCATGTTTAAAAATTAATTAATCACATGAACATGTAAACTAATAACTAGGATTAATTAATTTTGGTCAAGGGTACGTTTGGTTGTGGTTTGTGGTTCAGCCGAGGCATCAAGACCCCTAAAGGGGGCGCTCGGTTTGTTTTTATCACCACCACCGAGACCATAAAGGTCTCGGCTTGGTTGGTCTTCGGTCGGCGCAGCAAGGGAACCCGGACCATGGGTCGGGGTGTGTTTGTTTTTGGTTTTTGGTGGAGCCGAGACGCCACCGAGACCCTAAGGGGTGCTCGGTTGGTGTTGTTTGTTCGGACCCACCAATGGACCCCGACTTCGAGTCAGGGTATGATTGCATGTTTAGTTGTTAAGTAGTGTCAACCGATATCCTTTCTAAGGTCTCGGTGGGACTTGTTTATAGCTTATTTGATTCGGCCTATATTAAAACACGGGCTCGGGATTCGCGATTTTATAAAAACTATTTTTATAAAATATGTCATATTAAACTTTAGGTTAATTAATTTGTTTAATTAATTCATGTATAACCTAAGGTATTTATACTTAGTTATTTTAATTAAACATGTATTTTAATTAAAATCCTATAACATATAGTTTAATTAAATTAACCAGTTATTTAATTAACCAACTATAATCATGACTTGTATTGTACTAACTTAACTTCATTTATTATTTATAATTCAGTTTAATTCTAATTATGGAAACTTACTATTTTTGGAAACTTTCTATTTTTTGAAACTTTCTATTTTTGGAAACTGACTATTTATGGAAACCTACTATTTTTAGAAAGTTACTTAGTATTACAATACAAGTATTATAATACACTAATACATGATTAATACACAACAAAACATCAGAATAACTACAGTTAACACAATAAACAGTAAAACATGACAGAATACGTATAACAAGCTAATAACACACGGAACCAGTAAAACACATGTAAATCAGACAACTCATACACGTCCATATTTATTATGTAGTGTTATTCGTCAAGGCAGATTATTCTTCATCGTTACCGTTAGCTTCTACTGGACATAAGGTACGGATTTCCCGTCCTCTAGTAAGGACAATCTCTTTCTTCATTAGGATTTCCCGTATGCAGCCAACTGTTTTCCCCAGTAGTTACAGATTAAATGCTTATGTTTTATTAATTACCTTAGCCATATACATGCATGACTAGTTTCACCTAGTTATGAAGGTACCATAACCATAACACTAGAGGCACTAGTGTTATGACTTCACCACGGCAGAGTGATAGCTCGTGGCGTCCCTTTTTAGTTATTTGGCCATTATATTATTATATTATCATATGGGGCGTATGGGTGCATCCTAGTTACATGTTTCAGTCAGGATTTCATGGCGAATGTGGTATGTGCCTTACATCCTTCACAAGGAGCTGATCCCTCCTACCCACTGACCAGTTAATTAGAGGCAACCCCTCTAATTGCATGATGAGGTCTCCCCTCCAAGTATTCATGCACGTTGTTGACCTCATGACCTGTATTGGCTATAATGGTACATTAACTAATACAGATTTTCGTAAGTAACATAAGCTATTTTTTCAGAATTAAAACCAGTTAACATGACAGACAACTAGGTTTTCCAGGACTTATTCTTTTCTACTGCCATTCATGCTTTATACTCTTTATATGCTTCCATATTCTATGTTTTCCATGCTTTATTATATATCCGTGCACTAAGCGTTATGCTCAGCCGTCTACTTTTCCATGTTCCCAAACGGCAGGTACCCAAGGACGCAAGTAGGAACTCCAGAGTATGTGCATTCGGATTGGAAGCAATCCGGCCTCTTTTACCTTATGCATTTATTCCTACTTTATCATACTTTACTTCTTTTGGACATTGTTTAGTCCTTTCCATTTACAGTACTTATATTGCTTGTTTGTGACTTACTAGACTACCGATGTTTGATTCCAGTATTTCTATTTATGGTCATGAATGTTTAGACATTTACCTTGCATGCTTTGATGATACGCCATAATTTACTGTAGCACTATATCCTATTAAATGGGGTGCTACAATTATGGTATCAGAGCCCAAGGTTACGAAATGTAGCTCTGTAAAAATGACCTGTGACTTACGGGTAGTCACTAGTGTCTTCCTAGAACTGACAGTTGGTTTTCATGCATTCATTCATTTTCATTTTATTTCATGCATTCATATCATTGTAGTAGGTTTATGACTAAGTAATGGTTGGTACAGGACTGGCCCTATTTAGTCACATGTGCTTTTATCGAAACTTTTAACTTTGGGACCGACCCATTCGCGTCCCCGCCCCATGTCTTTTGTTTTGGGTGAACTGACCATAGGCGTTCACTCTCGTTCATATAAACTGCTTCTTTGATTTATACATTGTTCATGCATTCTTATGTTACCTCATTTCAGATTTATAATTTATGTTGCATTTTGTTGTTAAACTGTCAGATGGTGAACAATCGCAATACTCCAGATTTGACAGCAACTGTCAATGCAGCTCTGCAAGCCTTACTTCCCCAACTTTGCAATGAGATCAGGGATGAACTTCAGGCGGAATTCCATGCTCATGGTAATCACAACAACCCTCCTCCTCCTCCACCGGTTACTCCTATGACTTGGTTGGAGAGATTCAACAAACAGCGACCACGTTCGTTTGAACAGACTGACAGCCCCAACGAGGCTGCAGCTTGGATTTCTCACATCGAGAAGATTTTCGATGCAATGGGTTGTGATGGTGTCTACAAGGCAAGGCTAGCTTGCTATAAGTTTGAAGGTGATGTGATGCAGTGGTGGAAATCGGTCAAGCAGTCTAACAGTGGTGACAATTGGGTTGCACAGTTGACATGGGACCGGTTTAAGGAGCTCTTCCTTAATCAGTACTTTCCACATGCTGAACAAGAGAAGCTCAAGAGGGACTGCCACAACATTCGGCAGATTGCTGGTGAAAACAGCAATGAATTCATGCAAAGGTTTCTCCGGTTAGCAGGTTTTCTGGGTCCAGCCGCGGGAACTGTAATAAGAGTAAAATTGTTCTTTGAAATCGTTCTAATCGGATTGACCAAGGTTCAAGTGTGACTCAGTTGTTCTTGGTAAAAAGGAAGGGAAGGTGATTATCTATTTTAAAATAAAAATAAAAATGAAAACTTAGAAAGATTAAAACTAAGATAAAGCCTTTTGAAAATAAACGAAAAAAGATTAAAAATTTGACAAAAAATAAATTTAAAAACTTAAAATTTTACAAAAATGTAAACTTGAAAATAAACCAAGTGAAAAGAAACTAAGACAAAACAATTTTAAAATAATACTTAAGAAAAATTGGCGGGAAAAATTAAAGTTTGAAAAATAAAACAGTAAACTAAAACGAACACTATTCGGAATATGAAAAACAAATGCAATCCGGAATCCTCCAAATAGATACAATCCGGATTACTATGAAAACATACTAATCCGGAATCAGAGTTCTACTTACTATCCGGAATCTCTAAAACTTGCTCAATCCGGAATAAAAGAAAAATTCCTAATCCGGAATAAGCTTCTATGCTTATCCGGAATCCAAACTAACACTTAATCCGGAATAAATGCTTATCCGGGATATATAATGTTACACTATCAGGAATGTTGATTTTGCTTTTATCCAGAATCCAAATACAAGGCCTTATCCGGAATCAGTTGAACTAGTTGCTATCTGGAATGTCTAATTCTACTTCTAATCCGGAATATAAAACGAATCCAATCCGGAATAAAAATATTGCAAGTAATCCGGGAAAATTGCATACACAATCTAATCCGAAATAACAATGTTTATAATGTAATCCGCAATAAGATTTTGTTGTCTATTCGGAATGTTACGGCTTTAGTAACCCGGATAAGTAAAATATTAAGCAAATGATAAAATAAGCTAGAAGCAAATAAGCACTTACCAAAACTTAACCAAATTGATTTTTAGAAAAAGTAAATAAACCACAATTAAAAACTTTTAAAAATACTAAATAATCAAAATATTTAAAATCAATTTTTTATAAAAATATTAATCTACCAAATTAACTTATTTAAAAACTAGAAAAACATAAAAATAAGCAATAAGCACAATAATCTAAAACATCAAACACACCAAATCAATAAGCACAATCTAATAAGCAAATCAATCACACAATCAACATGATTAAGCAAACTACATGATTAATGAAACAAAACAATAGATTATGATTAAGAAAGGAAGAATGAGAATTAACTAAAAAGCTTGATTAAATTGAAGATTAAGATTCAAATTACAAGATGAAAAGATGAAAGATTAAACAAACATGAGAGAAAATTCTAGAGAGAGAAAGTAACACCTACTCCTAATTACCTTACTTAAAAAATAAACTAAAAAACTAACTCCCCCTAATGACATATTAGGAGGGTATTTATAGGAGAATGGGAGGGTGTTGTTGTTTCTCTCTTTCTTCTTGTCTTAACTCGTCTTTCTCGACTTTGTCTCGGGATTAGTCGAATGATAATATAAACTCGTCTTCTAATTTTCTTCTTTTAGTAGACTTGGTTCTTCGACTTTGTTAAACTTCCGTCTTTAGACTTTTTCTTCGATAAATCTTTAGAATAGGCCTTTGACTTCCGTTCTTCTTGCACTTTTGATCTTTTGACTTCGTCTTTTGTCTTTTTCTTCGATAAAAGCCCGTGTTTTCTGAAAGTAGTTGCTGGTTGGTCTATTGGGCACATGTGTTTAGTCTTCTAGAAGAAAAAGGAGCAACTCTTGGTGGACCAGGAGTAGGATAAGCTCGATAACCAGAAGGAGGTTGATCATAAAATTCACAATCCTTAATCAAATGAAATTTACTTCCACAAACAAAGCATGTTTTAAAAGACCTTTTATTCAAATGACATTGTTTCATACTGCTAAATTTATTACAACCAACTCTAGGAGAATCAACATTCCTAGGACTCAATAAACTAGAACTAGAAAAAGTTGAAGTAGAAGCAAATCTCTCTTCACTCTTCCTAGGACTAGTAGCAGCAGGGTCATTTGTCTTGGAGCTTGTAGGTCTTGACTCTTCACTTGAACCACAGGATGCATAGTCACTGGCCTAGTCACTAAAAGTACAAGAGACAAAGTCATTAGTATTAGTAGAGCTTTTTGGAGACTCATGCATCTGTGATCCATCCAAGTCAGTATGCCTAGATATGGGCATAAAAGTTCCTGTAAGAGGTGGAGGAACAGCATGCATTGCTGCAGCTGGTTGAAACCTATTGTAACTAAGTTTTCCCTCCTCCTCTTTGTCAGGATCAAAGACACTTGAAAAAGATAAATCAAACACATCTTCTGAATCAATATATTTATCAAAGCCCAAACCTCTCTTAGTTCTACCAGACATGCTACTATCAATTAACTTTGAAAGATTCTTGGGTGCTTTTTGCCATTTTTCAAATCGTAAAAGTGTAGCATCCAATTTTTCTTGCATGTCTTGCTTATCTTTAATACTGTCATTGTTTAGTTTTTCAGTATATTTAAGCATGTTAGTGGTGTTTTCTAAATCAATGCTTAGAATCCTAATTTTATCCTCATATTTACGTTGAGTATCTTGAAGCCACCTCTTTTGTTGTTCCAATGTTTTTAAAGAACTCTTATATGCTTGAACATCTAAAAAATATTTGTCATTTTGTTCATTTAGTTCATTATATTGAGTCAATAGTTCTGAATATTTATCATGACAGCCAAGAGGAAAATTTTATACCTGAGGTGAGATGCCCATAAGAGCAAATTCTTCTGCTTCCTCGGCATCAGCTAGATTCCCAGCAATCATTGCAAATACATCAGTAAAAGCTTCAGCTGATTCCAAGGTAGCAGTCTGGTGATCATTCCAGTTAACCATAGAGTCAACAGATACCAAAGCTTTCTTTTTATCCTTGATCTCTTGAACCTTGAAGGTTGAATACCTGTTCTTCTCCTGGTCAGTTTTGTTAGGGAATTCCCTACCAAAATGACCTTGCTGCTGGTAGTTATAGCATCTAACCTTGCTTCTATCAAACCTGGCTGGCTCTCTTGGGTTGTAGTTAAATTTTCGACCGGCTTTCTTTTCAAACTTATCAACCTGGAGAGTGAGCATGGCCATCTGCCATTTTAGATCCATTTCATCCAAGTCAAGTTTATCAACCTGTTTGAAATCATCAAAAGCAAGCTGCTGTTGTGGATCAACATCTGCAACAAAAGAGTGAAGAACAGCTTCTACCATGCTACCAGTCTTGGCTTTTGGTTCAGGAGTAGAAGTATGTTGAGAAGACACAGTATAGCTTGGGCTACTAGCATAAGACATTGGACTAGATCCCATGGAACTCACAAAAGCAGAGTTAGCAGGAGTAGGAAAGGAATCACTTGAGTATCCTCTTACATGAGGCTCAAAGGTTTTGAGTTTATAAAATAGGTCATCAAAATTAAGATAGTCAAGACCACCTTTTGCTTTAAGAGAGATGACTACCTGATTCCATGAGTGAGGTAGGGCTCTTAGAAACCTGGCATTGATGTCTCCATTGTCAGGTTTGGACTTGAGTTGATTCAACTGGCTAAGTATCTTTTGAAAACTATCATACCCTTGATGAATACCTTCAGTTTCAGAGATCTTGAATTCTGTGAATTCATCTCTCAGCATGGATCTGCGCAATTTCTTTCATTCCTCATTTCCTCCAAACCTTGCCTTTACTCCATTCCAAATATCTCTAGCATCATCCAAGTGATAAAAGTCACCCATGTGATCATCAAGAAGGGACTGAAGCAAAATAGTTCTTGCTTTGATTTCCTTCTGAACAGCTGTGATTTCTTCATGAGTAGAAGGATGACATTACCATTCTTGTCTCTTCCAGTAAGCTTCTTACTTTTGCCATTCTGAACAATTTTCCAAAGGTCTAGATCAGTATTGGTGATCCATCATTCCATCTTCATTGCCCAGCTATCATACTCATCCTTCTTCAAGAGAGGGAATTTTCCATTTGTATTGGAAACAGTAGCAACAATTTGCTGAGGTTGCTGTGTTTTAGAGGTGCTTGCATCTCCTGTTTTAGTAGAACTAGAGGAAGACATGATTAAAAAAGGATGTTAGTAAAAAAGAAAAATTGATTCTTCTTGTGTAGAGACTCTCCCAGGCTCTGATACCACTTGTTAGGTCCACTAGATATGATCTTGCAACCTGTTAAGGATGGTGAACGACTTCTATAATCACAAGTCTATTCACAGAGAGACTCTAGATAACACACGTAGTATAAGTGCCGAATACAAATACTATGAACAAGAAGAAATAGAAACTATAATGACTTGATCCTTTCTAAGGATTTCTAATATTAATATGAACTAACTAATGTTTGATGAAGGTGTGTTTAACCCTTCTGCCAATGGTTCCTTTTATACTACAAGGAAACCCTAATACAACATTAAACCAAAACGTGTAACTTCTGATATGCATATCCTTTCCTAACATATCTCATGCATATCCTAACAAACTACTCAAAATAATAATGTTTGACTTTCTAAAGACCAGGAGCACGTGTTGCTCCTACTACTACTATGGCCAGGAGGAACTACATACCTCTTAGCATACCTATTACAAACGTCTATTACAAGGTCCTAACACTTCATAACATGAACTTCTTCACTTGAAGTTTTCGAGAGATTCTTCATAATTGGACCACGACTTCTTCATTTTTCTCCAATCTTTATTTTGGATTTTGATATACAACGATCCGCCTCCTTTTAGGACTTGGATCTATTTATCCTCATACCTTGCTAGGGTCTTTTCGGATAGACTTCTCCATGAACTTTACGGGAGTATTTGCTTTTCGTCGTGTGTCTCGATCCTTCATATTGATTTTTTATAAATGATTCTTCACATCACTTTGGATCTTTAGAAACAAAATGTAGCCCTCATGCCTTGTTAGGGATTTTTTGGACTCGCCAATCTTCGCATCCCGCTTCAATAAGTTATGCCTTGGCTATGAACTCTAATTAATACCGAGCAACTTTTAAACGATCTTGTGCTAGAAGCTAAGTAACTTTTCAAATCGTACAACCTTACTTATTGCAATTAAATTTATTAACAAGCGATGGGAGAAAAAGCTCATAATTAACTCACATAAATTCATGAAAGAATATCAAACTTATAATTGACTCTATCATCTCTCGTTCTCCATAATTTAAAATCTCAAGGAATGAGATTCGTGGATTCTTAGCCAATTAAATCAAAGTTTTGGGTTTTCAAGTCATCTATAGGATCTTGCAACTTCTTAGACTTTTTCAAGTTTAGAATTCGCATTTTAAAGTTCCCTTGATAAACAACTTTCTAGGATCAATTATGGGAACTTGCGAAAAGTTCTTGTTCTTAACCCGTAAGAGTTAAGACTTTCGCGTTTTAAAGTTCCCTATATAAAAGCCTATAAAAACTTGACTTAAACACGTTAAGGATACTAGCTAGAGTAAACTCAAATAGGTAAACTCGGGTTGAGTCAAAAGATTCATGGCGGGCCTAATATATCAAAGATATCTAAACTTGTTAAAACCATTTTATTAATTTATTTTTCTTTCGACTTTATTCTTGAAATGGAATATATACATACGATGCAAGAAAATAAAAGAAAATAATTGAAAAATACTACCAGGCCAAAATAGATCAAAAATTTTGAAAAACGTCGAAAAATTAAATTTTCCGGTTAAAATGAGGACAAATTAATAGAAAAGCCCACTTAACTTCGATAGAAGTCCCCCTACACTTGATATAAACATTGTCCTCAATGTTTAAGCATGTGGGAGTAAACTCCCCTACACTTAGGACATTGTGCACTTTGTATAAATCTTGCTAAGGAAGAGACGACTATAGTGATTTCAATGTCAACATATAAGATATGAAATATTGAATCACAAAAGTTTAGGATAGAACCGGGAAGACGGGTACACGGGATCACAGGTCGTCAAATATCATCAAAAGTGCTCTTTAAAAGCTTTAATTCATGCACATCATAAGAAACAAGACAACAAACACCTATGTAGCTCCCCCTACACTTATTATGAAAACGGGTAAAGGATAGATCATTGGATTGCCTCCCGAGAAGCGCTTGTTTTTGTTAATCGAGTCACGAGCCTGACTCGACCCAGAACTAATTCAAGGGAAACATGGTGAGGGATGGAATCATCTCATGAGAGATGTCCTCACCAAAATACAACTTAACACGCTGGCCATTCACCTTAAAGTGTGGCCCATTTGGTTGCGATAACTCAATGGTGCCATAAGGGAATATTATAGCAACGGTGAATGGACCGGACCAACAAGATTTAAGCTTACCTGAAAAGATTTTCAATCGAGAGTTAAAGAGTAAAACTTGATCACCTATGTGAAACTCTCGGTTCTTAATTCTAGAATCATGAATGAGCTTGGTTTTCTCCTTGTAGATCAATGAGTTCTCATAAGCCTCATTCCTAAGTTCATTAAGTTCATTGAGTTGGATTTTCCTAAGATCACCGGCTTTGTTGATATCAAAATTAGCCCATTTCAAGGCCCAATCAGCCTTATGCTCCAAATCAATGGGGAGGTGGCAAGCCTTTCCATACACAAGGCGATAAGGGGTACAACCTATAGGCGTCTTATAAGCAGTACGGAAAGTCCACAAAGCATCATCTAACTTATCAGCCCATGAGGCACGATGCTCTCCCACGGTACACTCTAAGATTCTCTAAAGGCCATGGTTAGAGATCTCGGCTTGACCATTAGTTTGTGGATGATACGCGGTGGAAAGACGGTGATTGACACCATACTTAGCCATGACTCGAGCAAATTGGTCATTGCAAAAATGAGTCCCGCGATCACTAATGATAGCACGAGGAACACCGAATCGAGCAAATAATTGTTTCAGAAAGTTCACAACCACCCTCGCATCATTAGTAGGTAAAGCCTTTGCTTCAACCCATTTGGATACGTAGTCAACGGCTACGAGTATGTACTTGTTCCCTTTAGATGATGGAAATGGCCCCATAAAGTCGATGCCCCATACGTCAAAGATTTCACATTCTTGGAGGAAATTTGAGGCATCTCATCTTTATGTGTGATCTTGCCTTGTCTTTGGCAAGCATCACAACGCTTAACCATGTCGTGTGCATCACGATAAATGGATGGCCAATAAAATCCAGAGTCAAATACTTTTTTCGTGGTGTAATTGGGACCAAAGTGACCACCGGTTGGTCCTTTATGGCAAGCTTCCAAGATTTGTAAAGCTGTGGGCCCGTCAACACACCGACGAATGATCAAATCAACACATTGTTTGAAGAGATAAGGGTCGTCCCAATAGTAAGTTTTCACGTACATAAAGAATTTTTTCTTTTGTTGGGACGATAACCATTCAATGAGAATTCCACTCGCCAAATAGTTAGCGATGTCCGCAAACCATGGGGTATCATCGAGATTGGAATTAATAGACATCAAGTTCTCGAGGGGAAAAGATTCGTTAATCTCAGAATTTGGAAGTTCCCCTTGATAAGGATTCTTGAGTCTACTAAGATGATCCGCCGCTAGGTTTTCGTCTCCCTTTTTGTCACGAATTTCAATATTTAATTCTTGAAGGAGTAAAACCCAACGTAGAAGTCTTGGTTTAGAATCTTGTTTCGTTAACAAGTACTTCAAAGCGGAGTGATCGGTGTAGACAATGGTGGTGGAAAGGACAAGACAGGGGCAAAATTTCTCAAAAGCATATATGATAGGTGTGTAAACACCCATCCTTTTACCACTTAATTACAATAATAACCAGGCCAAAACATATATTTTATGTCGTAAATGTCAGAATTATGCGTGGTTTGTGTTTTTGTTGTGATTTAGGATCAAAATGTTAAAAGGGAAGAAAACACGGCTTTCACGGGCTTTTATCAAATAAAAAGACAAAAGACAAAGTCAAGAAATCAAGAGTGCAAAAAGAACGGAAGTCCAAGGCCTATTCTGAAGATTTATCGAAGAAAAAGTCCAAACACGGAAGTTTAATAAAGCCGAAGAACTCAAGTCTAATTTATGAAGAAATCACAAGACGAGTTTAAAGTAATCCCGAGACAAAGTCTGAAAGGTCGTATAATTTAAAAGATTAAAGACTAAAGACGAAGGATTAAAAGATAATTAAAGAAAGAAGAAAGAGAGGAGGAAGCTTTCTTCCACTAATCACCTCCTCCCCTATAAATAGAGTCATTAGGATTTCATTTGTTTTTGTTGGCTAATAGTGACAATTAGTTCTTCCACCATTTTAATTACTTGCACTTTAAATTCATGTCATTTTAATTAATTATCTTGCACTTTTAATTCCTTTAATTTCAAGTAAGTTTCCTTTTTATTGTTGTTAATCTTTATTTTTATTGTTTATCTCCTATCTACCTTTCTTGATTAATCTTTAATCTTTATGCTTTATGTTCATGTTTATGTTCTTCAATTTTTATTAACTTGATCAAGTGGGTTTTGATTATTTTCGTTATAATTGTTAGTTTTTATTGATTAGGATTGTTATTTTATGATTGTTAGATGTTTATTGATTAGAATCTTTTGGTTGATTTTGGTTAGATTGATTAAAAATCGTCTTGTTTTCTTTCCCCTGTTCCTCGCATCTTCTTACTGTTTTCCAGATTCCGAACCAGCATTTTCTTATTTTTATTCCGGATGAAGCCTTTTCACTAGATATTCCGAACGAAGGGGTTTATTCCGGACCAAGCTTTTATTCCGGATGAACCTTTATTCTGAACCAGTATGTTTTGTTTATTATTCCGAATGAAGGGTTTTACTTATTATTCCGCATGAAGAAAATTTTCCGCATGAAGCTTTTATATTCCGAATGAATAAACATTCCTGATGAGCTCTTTATTCCGCATCAACAGTTTTTTCCGGATCAGTGATTATTCCGGATGAACACTTATTCCGGATGAATGCTTTTATTCCGGATGAACATATTCCGGATGAACATATTCCGGATGAACATATTCCGGATGAAACATTTATTCCGGATGAACATTTATTCCGGATGAAGGACTGTACACCGGATGAATATGTTTATTCCGAATGAAGGGTTGATTCCGAATGAGTGTTTTTCTAGTTTCTGTAATTTCAGGTTTAGTTTATTTTAAGTTTATGTTTTTAAGTTTTAAACTTTATTTTTCCCGCATTTTTCCTTTGTCGCACTTTTACTTGCCTTCCTTTTAGTTTGAGTTTAAGTTTGTGTTATTTACTTTATTTGCCTTTTAATTGCTCGCCATTTACTTTTCGCCAAGTTTTTATCTTTAATTATTTCTTTTACCGTCTTTATTTTTATTGTTTCAAGTCTTTATTTTTAATTAGCTTATTACACCAAACAATTCCCTTTTCGTTACCAAGAACGACTGAGTCACACTTAAACCAGTAATCAATTCGAGAACATTCCGAGAAACGAACTTTCAACCTAGCAAAATCTATGTATCAAATGGCGCCGCTGCCGGCTCTTTTCGTGAAGATTAACAGTTTTTTGTGAGAGACGCGTTGGCTTTTGGGATCCGCTCACTCGTGCGTTATTTTTCGTGTCCAAAATTTTCAAAATAATTCCCAAAAACATTTGAAAAATCATAAAAAGCATTTCTTTTTCAAAGTTTTGCACCAAAATATTCTTCTTACTTATCTATTTTTCTTTATGGATTCTTATGTCCATTGCGTCGGGTGTTGGAGACGACTATATGGGAGCGAATCATGTCAATGGTGTTCATGCGAGCGATGTGGAAGAGACCTTCCTCTCATTTCTGTCGATTCACAAATAGGATTTTTTCCATCGTGTAATTCGATTAACTCATCCTTTACTTCTAATGAACTTACTCCTCCCTATTGCATGTATTGTGGAAGCGATTCTCATTGGCATGTACAACGGCTAAAAGCTCTTTTTCGGTTGTAGTATAATGTAATTGAGTCCCCGTCATAGTCTTGCTAGCGTAACGGATTGGCTGGAAATGTTTGTTAATTCTTTGTCCCAAAACCGCTCCAATAGCAAAATCGCTAGCATCGCACATCAATTCAAAAGGTAACTCCCAATTAGGGGTAACTAAGACCGGTGCCTTAGTTAATTTATCCTTAAGAAGATTGAAAGATTCGATACACTCTTTAGAAAAGATAAAAGTAGTATCTTTTTCCAAGAGGTGGGTCATCGGGCGAGCGATCTTAGAAAAATCTCGGATGAATCGACGATAGAAGCTCGCATGACCAAGAAAACTTCTCACACCCTTCACGGTTGAAGGAGGAGGTAATTTAAAAATCACATCAACTTTAGCACGGTCGACTTGAAGACCGGCTTTGGAAATTTTATGTCCAAGAACAATGCCTTCTTTTACCATGAAATGGCATTTTTCCCAATTTAGAACAAGACGAGTGTCTTGACACCGTTTGAGCATACGTTCTAAATTGGCAAGGCAAGATGAGAAAGAATCACCATAGACCGAGAAATCGTCCATAAAGACTTCCATAGTTTCTACAACCATGTCATGGAATATAGCCATCATACACCTTTGGAAAGTCCCAGGAGCATTGCATAAGCCGAAAGGCATTCTTTTGTAAGCAAATGTTCCATAAGGACAAGTGAATGTGGTTTTTTCTTGGTCTTTTGGATCGATGGGAATTTGAAAATACCTGGAGAAACCGTCTAAGAAGCAATAGTAGTCATTACCTGCTAAACGCTCAAGCATTTGATTCATGAAAGGAAGAGGAAAATGATCCTTACGAGTGGCATCATTGAGCTTGCGATAGTCTATACAAACTCGCCAACCCGTGACAAGTCGAGTAGGAATCAACTCGTTGTTTTCATTGGGAACAACGGTTATTCCGCCTTTCTTAGGCACACAGTGTTGATCCCAAACTTAGATCGATTAAGCTTTGTGTATACGAGATTAGATCAAGTACTACACGTAGAGAAACCTTTGCTTATGATTAAAGTAACAAAGTGTTATGCGGAATTAACACTTGATCTAAAACACAAAGATGTTAAACAAACTTTCACTTGTATTAGAATAATCGTACTTGATTACAATGAAAGAGGTTTAACTTGCGAATACTTATGAAAACTGATATATAACTTTAACCTAAAAGACCTTCTTTTATAGATCAAGAAGTCTTGTACAATAAGCTACGAATCAACTATTCTAGGTAAAGATAATAATAGAAAATACAATGTCGAGCTTATCTTTACCATACACATATAAAGAAACAAATAAACAAAAAGATTCGTATGAAGATATTCCATCAGTGTCAATCTTCAAGGCTGTCAGCGTTGACTTCTTCTTTGTCAACGCTTGGCTGTCAGCGTCCAATGTCTTCTTATCAGCGTTGACATTCTTCTTATCAGCGTCTAGTGAACTGACCCATATTTTATTCCCAACAATCCTCCCCTAAACTTGATATCTATTCCAATGATCAAGTTTCTGAATAAAAACTTAAGACTTAGGAGGAATCTTGCAAAAACTTCTTATGTTGGTGATAAACATATCTAATCAAGTCCTTGGCCACGTCACTAGTATAATCAATCTCCAAGGGTGTCTCTAGCATCTTCTCCAACACTTCTTTGGACAAGAAATAGTCAGCATCCACAAGTAAATACTCTGAAAACTTTGTAGAGCTCAAATGAAATACACCACAAGTAGAATAAAGCCTCCAATGAAGATTACTGAGATTATCTTCAAGATCCTTCCATATGGCAGGATTTGCTTCTCTTGGACCACACAAAGTCAAAAATGTGTTCCAAAGTCTTATTCCATTTGCTGAAGTAGGTGCTTCAGCTGTATACTTGGCCTCTATTAATCTCCATAGATGCACCAAGTCTTCTCTGTCTATGCTTGCAAAGATAGCAATAACTAAAGTGAAAGTATGTACCTCCTTTCCAAACCTGCCAATCTTCCAAAATCCACACTATCTTCATCAAAACTGATGATTGGATTTCTGTCATCTAGAGGTACTACATTAACCAAATCTGAAGCTTCCAATGGAGAAAGCTTGAGATGCTTCCTTATGACACCTTCAGTTGGAAAATACACATCCATATCTTTGGGAAATTGAAAAGGATCTCCTTTCTTTACTGGTCTTTGAGCAATCCTCATTTCCTTTTGAATCTGCATTTCCTCAGCAAGCTCTTGTTTCCTTTCTTCTGAAAGAAACTGTAAGACATTTTGTTCTTGCACCTTCCTTCAAATAGGATGTGCCTTATACTCTAGCTCCTCAAAAGATAAGGCCAGCAACTTCTTGTATGTCCATCTGGGTTGATGGCATCTAAGCAACTTATAATACAATTGCCTTCTATCTCTCTTGAGCCAGGTCTTGACCTCTTGTGCATTAAACCTCATAATCACCTTTATGTCATCTTGTACCCTGAGAAGAAATTCCAATCCCCAAATTTGATCTGATAAACTCATCCCTGGGTTGTCCATAACCTTGTCTTCCCAAGCATGGTACATTCTGGTGATTTCTGGTAGGTCCCAATCAATCTGATTCTTCAAATCACTCAATCTTTCCTTTGCTAGCTCATCCCCATATTCAAGCCTTTCTGGATCTTCAATAATTTGAATACTTGAATCTGAGCTATCACCTTCTTTATCATCACCACTCTCTTCCTCACTCTCAGAAGTAGCAACAAATGGTGATCTACCACTCCTCTTCAAATCTCTTTCCAAAAGTTGTGCAGCCAACTGTTCATCAAATGCAATTTGTGCTGCATCTTTCTTTGGAACATCTTCTTCAACCAATTTTCCTTTACCTTTGTCTTTTGGATCAATAGTAGGTAAAGTAGAAGAAAGAACATGTGTGGACACATCTTTGATGATTGTTGATGACTGGAATACATCAACACCACCTGCAACTTTATCAGCGTTCAAGTTACCTCTATCAGCGCCACGATTACCTTTGTCAGCGCTGGACGTGTCAGCGTTCAAACCTGTATCAGCGCCCAATGTTTCTTTGAAAGATCCTTCCAAGTTTAATGGTGTCACCTTGGATGTATCAATAACTGGGTGCTTCTTCAAGTTGGTGAGTGCTTCAGCAACCTGTAAAGATTCACTAAATTGTGAACTCTTCTCTGAACTCTTCTCACTAGCTGTATGAATCAGCTCATCCTCTTCATCCTCTTCATCCTCCCCTTTGGAAGATTCCTCCATTAGACTCCTGCTACTTGGATTCTCCAAAACAGTTACCCGCTCCCTCAATACTTGGAGTTCACGACCCTGGTTGTTGACAATTTGTACAAGGCTGACATTTTGCTTTTGCAAGCTAATGACAGCAGCCGTCAATTCAGTCAAAGTCATAGGTTCCAATCTGCCCTCAGCTAGAATGGGGATTTGACCTCCCAAAATAGAATCATAGGGCATGGATGAGGTCTTAATGATGTTGGGACTGTCTTGACCAGCATCTAAGCCTGTGTCAATAGCCCCAGCCTCATCCATGTCACCAGCCACACTTGTGGAGGTGGTTCTCTCTGCTACAAGGCTAGGACCACTAGAGGAGAACACTCCAATAGTCCTTTGGCGTTTATTCAACCTAGATTGTAATGGGGTGGAAGATGAAGTAGATTGTGTGGGTGTTGGTTGATTAAGGGGTGTTTGGGATTGTTCAGGAATGGTACCAGCGTTGGGATTGGCTGTGTCAGCGTTGGGTTGGTCAATGTCCATGTGATCAGGTGAAGGTAATGGTTCATGAATAGGCTCAAGTTGGGGTTCAGGGTCTGGTTGTGGTTGTGGTTGAGCAGCCTGAATTACTTCAAGCATGGGTTGGGTAAGAGGTATGGATCTGTTTGTGGAGCTCATTTTAGCAAAAATGGTTTTCTGTTGTTTAGGGATCTCATAAAAAGTGTCATGATCCCTAGAACAATATTCTTGTAAATCAAAGACCATTTGCAAAAATCTTGGGTAAGCCAAAGTCATTTTACTTCCCTTATTTTTACACATCCCTTCAAAAATCATTTTTGAAAAATTATACTTAAGCCCACGTGTTATACAAACCAAAGCACTTGCAATTGACCTGTTTATTTCATTAAAAGAAGTACATTTTGGACTTAAGCATTGTAAAAGGACATGTATCAAATATTTCCAGTCAGAGGGAAATTCCTGCTTATGATATTTATTTAAAGTGACATCAGCAGGAATAGGATAACCCAATTCCCTAAGACCTTGTTCTATTGTTGCAATGGCAAGGGTAGTCACACCATTAGCGTCATCAAGACGCAAAGCTTGGCGAACCAAGGCTTCAGTGACCACCCATGTTCTTCCATGAACAGTAGATGTTAATGTGGTCACTCCATTAGCTGTTGTGGAACTAACATTATTCCAAAACTGTCTAATGTGTGCGACAGGGACTAATGGTGTATGAGAAAGTGCATACCTTAATGAGGATGCATTTAAAAATGCCACCATTTGTGAATACTGAGGGAACAAATCATTATCAACAGTCAAGTAAGCTACCATATTATGTTGGCTCTTGAACTCCAATGTTAAATTCTTTGAGTTGAACTTGGGTGCCATGTTGAAAGCTGTTTAGGTTATGTGATATGGGAAAAATCTAGGAGAAAAGTGTTAGACAAGAAAATATGAATACCCAGAATAAAAAGTTTAACCAAATTTATAGGAGAGATGCATGATTTTGATTGGTCAAAAATGAGGCGGTTATATTCAAAGAGCAATGATGAAAATATTGAATCAAATATAACTTATCTCATGCATTAATTAAAAGTAACAACTCCCCAAAATTACGGCCAAAGATTAGTCAAAAATAACAACTGGGTAGGGCCCACTAGGTGTCAACGGTCAAAAATAGCCCATCAGCGCCCAACGGCTATATTTTCTTGTCAGCGTTTGCCTAAAGCCTTGTCAGCGTCACGATTGGTCGTAACAGCGTTTGGAGAAAAACTTGTCAGCGTCTAAAAAAATAAAAATATTTAAAAAGAAAAAGACTTTAACAAAGTAATTTATCCTAAGGGAAATATCTTACAAGTTGATAATAATTACTGGGCGGCAAGCACTGTCCATTTATGCACACTTGCTTAAGCAAGATAGACACAAATGTCCTCTAGAGTCCCTTGCTAACCAAAATACTTACCAACAAAGTTATTTCATAAAATTCTTTGTAACTCCCAGGTAAACCCATAACAAAAACTATTCCCAAGTCTCCCATCAGACCACAACCAATACTAGGCCAAAAATGTCTTGGCAGCATGCATAGTTTATCAACTTTGCATGCTACAGTGCCTCATGGTTTAGTAAAACTAACCCATACTCACCTGTGGACACAATCTAGAATTGTGATGAGAGTATTGTAAGAATACCCAAGAGTCCTAAAGGTTCCTTAAACCTCCCCTCAAACTATGATACATGAGTTCTCAAAATATATATGAACATTAAAAATTTATGTCAAGATAGGAATATAAATATTCCAACCATCATCCATAAACAAAAACATGTCCAAATAGCTCTTCAAAGATCCATAAGCAACTCTGTATCCAATGGCATAAAGCTACCACCACCTACACATTTAGATGAAAACCACAAAACTAACATTTGTTGCTGACAGCGTCCCGACAACACTTGTCAGCGTTGAAGGAACTCTTGTCAGCGTTAGACAATAATATCTCTAACAACGGCAAAATAACACTTGACAGCGTTACATTTACCTTTGTCAGTGTTTAGAAAAATAAAGTGGAAAAATCTAAATCATCACAAAGACCAATAACAATGCATTATCCTGTACATACTTTTACAAAAAGGTTCCAAAACACATATTAAGTGAGATTAACCATTCCAATATTTGTTACCAAATATTGAAATCTTCCAGCATCAAAAGGTTTAGTTAATAAATCAGCCACATTATCTTCTGTGGCTACCCTATCTGGTTGTATTAAACCTTTCTCAAAGCAATCTCTTATAAAATGATGTCTAATTTCTATGTGTTTGGTTTTAGAATGATGTACAGGATTTTTAATAATGCATAAAGTACTATTATTGTCTACAAAAATCTTGGTATGCATAAAATTATACCCATAATCCAACAGCTGGTTCTGAATCCATAAGACTTGTCCACAACAAGCAGCTGCAGCAACATATTCTGCTTCAGTTGTAGAGTTTGCCACCACTGTTTGTTTCTTGCATTGCCAAGATATTAATCTGCTCCCAAGAAATTGACATCCACCAGTTGTGGATTTCCTATCAAACTTGTCACCACCATAGTCACTGTCTGAATATGCAATAAGATCCAATGGAGAATCTTTTGGGTACCACAAGCCAAGATCTGGATAACATCTTAGGTACCTAAAAATTCTTTTCACAGCAAAAAGGTGACATTCTTTGGGAGTCACTTGATGGCGTGCACATGCACACACAGCAAACATGATGTCAGGTCTTGAGGCTGTAAGATACATCAAGGAACCAATCATTGATCTATAGTGCCTAACATCCACATCCTTTCCAGCTCCAATTTTTCCCCAAGGGTGTTCCCTATCCATAGGAGTGGAAGCATCCTTTTCATGTGGAGAAAAACCATATTTCTTCAAGATTTCAGCTACATACTTGTCTTGGGAGATGAAGATACCATCTTCTTTCTGCTGAACTTGCAATCCTAGAAAGAAGTTCATCTCACCCATTGCACTCATCTTGAATTTATCTGTCATGAGCTTGGAAAAGTCCTCACTCATTTTTGGATCAGTAGACCCAAAAATGATGTCATCAACATAGACCTGCACAAGCAACACATGTTTTCCTTTCTTCTTGGTAAATAGTGTCTGATCTATGGTGCCCCTCTTGAATCCATTGTCCACCAAATATGTAGACAAGGTACCATACCATGCTCTAGGGGCTTGATGAAGTCCATACATAGCTTTCTTTACTCTATAAACCTTGTCTGGATTCTCAGGATCTTCAAAACCAGGAGGTTGCATGACATATACCTCCTCAACAATTGTTCCATAGAGGAAAGCACTCTTCACATCCATTTGATAAACAGTGAAGTTCATGCAAGAGGCATAAGCTAGGAAAATTCTGATAGCTTCAATTCTTGCAACAGGAGCAAAAACTTCTTCATAATCTATGCCTTCCTCTTGTGTATATCCCTGAGCTACCAAACGTGCCTTGTTTCTGACCACAATGCCTCTTTCATCTTTCTTGTTTCTTAGAACCCATCTTGTCCCAATTGGTCTCACATATCTAGGACAATCAACCAGCTCCCAAACATCTTGTATAGCAAATTGGTGAAGCTCATCCTGCATTGCTTCCACCCAACTAGGTTCTTTGAGAGCATCAAAAATCTTCTTGGGTTCTTCTTGTGACAGAAAACATGCAAACAAACATGCTTGTACAAGAGGGGTATCAAACTTCTTGTGTATATTGGCAATAAATCCACCAAGACTTTGATGGGATCTTCTTGTCTGAACTGGAGCCATAACATCACCAATGATCTGAGATGAGGGGTGATCCTTTGCTGTGGAAGTGAGAACTCCTCCTTCAAAAAGTCTGGTGTCCTCAACTTCACGCTCCATGTTGCCAATATCTTCTTCATCAGACTCTCTTTGATCAACATGAATCTCTTCATGGACATTAGAAGGTCCACCTTGTTCAAAATGGGAAGAGAAAAGATGTGCAAAGGTGTTGTCAAAGTCTGAACCTTGTTTGTCAGCGCTTGGGCTAACAACGCTTGAACTGTTGGTGTCAGCGTCTGATCCATCAGCGTCTGAATTGCTCTTGTCAGCGCTTGATTTCCCTTTGTCAGCGCCTGAAGAAGTATGCATGTTTGTATTTGGTGGTATTTGAAAACCACCATTATCTTTTCTAGCAGCAGCAGCAGCAGCATAATACTCATCTGTCCATATAGGAAGTGTAACATATTCTTGTGTGGGAGATGATATAACTGCTGGTGGTCCATCCTCCTTAGCAACCTGTATACCTGAAACATTACCAATTCTCTTTTCCAAAACACTTGAAGTTACCTTCACAATGTCTGGATCAGTAACAGGCATATAATTTAAAGCTCTAGATAAAGGTTCTAAGTCAAACAACCAATTTGGACCACTTTCAGGATCACTGGGTTTACTCTCTAAAAACCTAACATGTACTTTTTCAAGTATACGTTTTTCCTTTTTAATATAAACCCTATATCCTTTGCTCTGCACTGAATAACCCATGAAGTAGCCTTCATCACCTTTTGAGTCAAATTTACCTAGGGCCTCACTAGTTTCTAAAACAACTACATGACATCCAAAAGGCTTGAGAAAGCCAATATTTGGCTTCCTTCCCCAAAGTAACTCATAAGGTGTCTTATTATGTATTTTGTTGACCAATGCCCTATTTTGAACATAACAAGCTGTGTTAACAGCTTCAGCCCAAAAGGCTATAGGAAAGTGGGCATCAGCCAACATGGTTCTGGCTGCTTCAATAAGGGTTCTATTCTTCCTTTCAGCAACCCCATTTTGCTGTGGGGTTCTAGCTATGCTAAACTGCCTAGTAATCCCTTTCTTGGCACAAAAATCATCTAACAACTGATTTCTAAACTCACCCCCATTGTCACTTCTAATAATTTTGACCTCATTACCATTCTTCTTTTCAATCTGGGTAATGAAATTAATCAGACTTTGGGCAGTTTCACTTTTCTTGGCTAAAAAGAAAGTCCATGTAAACCTGGAATAATCATCAGTGATAACAAAACAATATGATTTACCCTTCAAACTTTCTATATTAGTTGGACCAAAGAGGTCCATATGCAATAAGTGAAGTGGTTTAGAACTAGAGTGCACCTGTTTAGACCTGAATGAGACCTTGTGCTGCTTGCCCTTAAGACATGCAACACAAGTGTGGTCATTGTGGAAAGCCTTTTCAGGCAAACCATCAACTAAACCAAGCCTCACAAGTCTATTGATATTCTTAAAGTTTATGTGCCCTAATCTCCTGTGCCAAAGATTACTTTCATCTACTGAGGCTTTAGCATAAAGACATGACATCATTTTATTATTTACCTTAATTCCATTAAGATTCACATTATATATGTCTTTATGCCTTGGTGTTCTAAAATCTATGTATTTTTCCTCAGGGAGCTTATAATCTTTGCTTAACACCAAGCACTCAGTATCTGTGAAAAGAACCTTATTTTTGTTATCACACACTTGTGATACACTAAACAAATTATAATCCAGTTCTTTTACCAAGAAGACATTCTCAAACCGTAGATTGTTGGTGACAAGGGTTCCTTTTCCAGTGATGGTGCCGTAGCCCCCTCCAAAGTATACCTTATCACTATCTTGAATAGGAGTGAAGTTTGTCAGATAGTCTTCCTTTCCTGTCATGTGCCTTGAGCATCCACTATCCCAATATCCATAATCATTGATCTTCTTCTGAATGCCCTGCACATAAAGAAAACACATTAGTTTTCTTTGGGAACCCAAGCCTTGGAAGACTTGGATTCATCTGGTTGTTCAACAAGAACAGACTTGGTTCTCATAACAACCCCATTTTCATCCCTTTTAGAATGAAATTCCCAGTTAACCCCAATTGGTGTTGACATTGCTTTTGAAATATAATGAAACCTGTTGCATGTCATAGAAACACCAGTAGAATTAGAGTTTTGGTCTTGTTTTGGTCTCCATGTTAAGCTAGTGGAAGCTTTAGACCTATTTCCCTGTGGTTGCAAATACCTAGGTTTGGCAGTGTGTCTGTCAGCGCTGAAATTTCTCTTGTCAGCGCCCCGATTGCCTTTATCAGCGTTGAACCTAGGGTTTGCTACAGGAACCCATTGCCTATTGGACCAAGTGTTTGACTTTTGAAAAGGTCTTAGGCCTTGTGTGTTAGACCCTCTAGAAAATAATGGGGCTGGTCTAACAACTTGTGAACTTTTGTTCACAAAGGTATTGGGTCTGACAGTGTTTGACCTATGTTGACTTTTGTCAGCGTTGAGATGGTTCCTATCAGCGTTGACATTGGAAGCGTTGACACATTTGTATGCCAAATGTGAGAAGCTACCACATGTGTAACAAGCTTTTCTAGACATAGTCTTAGGTCTAGAAGCAAAGAAGCCTGTTCTATGATTACTAACTTGGCTTTTTGGTGACCTAGTATTCCTATACATCTCTGCATACTTAACACTAGGTTTTCTAACAGTTTGTGGGCCAAGGTCAACAGCTTTGCCAGTGGTAGGGTGTGTGATCTTAATAGGTTTAGGATCATTGGACTCCACAATATTATGGCTCATGATTGGTGTGGGCTCATTTGGACTTTCACACAACAACCCTCCCTTAACAAACAAGGTGTGGTTAGCTTTCTTCCACTCATCTAGGTCAGTCAGTTTTTGCTTGTATTCCTCAACTGGGGAAGTCACTCTAGGTGGAGGAATAAATTCCTTCTCTTGAAGTTCTGGCAAGCCAGTCCAAGATAAGTCCTTTGATTGGACACCATAGAAATCCCCAGCTGGTGGTGGAACACCAGTATAATCTTTCATCCCAATCCCACTCATATCCTTAGAGTCTCTTTGTTTACTAACACACTCTCCTAGGTATTGTGTGGCCTTATCAAATCTCTGGATTTTAAGACTCACATTATCTTTATTTTTGTTAGCCTCCTCTAACTGAGCTATCAAATCAAGATTAACCCTATTTACTATATCTTGAATATCTTTACTCTGATGTAACTCATGTTTTAAGATATTTATTTGATCCTTTAAATCAAACTCCATTTTCTTATACTCTGCTACTGTCTTTTCTGTTTGGGTAAGAGCAATTTGATAATTAGATACTTTGCATCTTTCAGTACTTGCCTCATCTAATAATTTTACTATCTCTTGATTTAGTTTTTCAGTATTTAAACGACAACCCTTAGAACAGAAAGCATCATCATATACCTCATTATCTGATGAAGAGGAGGAGTGTGCCATGAGAGCATATTCAACATGCTCTTCTTTAACTTTAGCAACCAAAGCTCTGTCCTCTTCCTCATCCTTAGCCATAAAGTTCCAGCTCCAGTCCCATCCTCCAACACCATCAATTTGTTGAACAGCAACCATGGCCTTGGGATCTTGGCTCTTAACCATTTGGCTTGAAGGCTTACCAGCATCAGATCTTCTTGGAGATCTACATTCCCTCATAAAGTGCCCCATCCTATGACAGTTGTAGCACTCAACCTTTGATTTGTCAAATCCAGCAACATCCTTAGCATTAAAGGTCATCTTCTTCTTGAACCGTTTATTAAACCTGTTTGCTCTTAAACTTACAAGAGCCATAGTCCACTTGATGTCCATCTCTTCCAATTGTTCATCACTTATCTGCTCAAGATCTTCATATGTAATCCTTGAATCACTGGGCAAAGAAGCAATGAATGCACACACAGTATCTAGATCTAAACCAGCAGGTTTAATTCTATCAGCGCCAAAGTTGTGTGTGTCAGCGCTTGAGTATAAAGCGTTGACAGGATATGATCCAACGCTGACAGACTGAGATCCAGCGTTGACACATTGAGATCCAGTGGCTGAATGTCCATAGAAGTTCATGGAATCAAATTGGCCTTCACTTTGTGAGAAGAAGGCCATGTTACTACTGGAAGATTTATTATCACTATCCAAAAGCCATTCATTCTCCAACAGTCTTAGTTTGTTGAAGATGTCATCAAACCTGGAGGTCTTGTGGGTGTTATTGACAAGAATGGATCTTGTCTCAATCTTCCATACATCACCAAGGCTTTTGAGAAAAGTAGCATTCAATTCAGGGTCATCAATCTGTGTTCCCATGAAGGAAAGTTGACTTGTGATGTCAAGAAGTCTACTTCTCACACTGCTGAGATTCTCATTGGGTTGAGCTTTAAAGACAGCATACTCATGCAAGAGTTGCTTCTTCTTTTCTTCTTTTGTGTCAGCATTGCCACCATGTGCTACTTCAAGAGCTTCCCAAAGCTCTTTTGCAGACTCAAAGCGTTTGTACTTGTGCTGATTCTCATGACCTAGGGCGTGTTTCATGATGTTCAAGATTTTCATGTCCACCCTCTTCTTGGCTATATCTTCAACAGATACAGCTCTCCCATCTCCAGGCTTTTCCTTCTTATCAGCTTCAGGACAATTAGGAACAGCTGTCCTTGTGGCAATAGCAGCAGCAATCTTTTGTGCTTTGTCGAATGTGTTCCCATATTCGACAATCTCCCAAAGAGTGTAGTCATGAATAGCTATATATTGCTCAAAATTGGACTTCCAAAGCTCAAAGTTCCTGGCATCAAACATGGGAATTTTGATACTAGGATTTGAGGAGTTGTTTTGTAGCAAAGCAGCAGGTTGATCTGTGCCAGACATGATGTTTTTAGGGTTTTGAGAATTTTAGGGTTTTTGGTGTTTTAGGGTTCTTGCGTTACTTAAAGATCAAAAGTTTCTCAACAAGCTCTGATACCACTTGTTGATCCCAAACTTAGATCGATTAAGCTTTGTGTATACGAGATTAGATCAAGTACTACACGTAGAGAAACCTTTGCTTATGATTAAAGTAACAAAGTGTTATGCGGAATTAACACTTGATCTAAAACACAAAGATGTTAAACAAACTTTCACTTGTATTAGAATAATCGTACTTGATTACAATGAAAGAGGTTTAACTTGCGAATACTTATGAAAACTGATATATAACTTTAACCTAAAAGACCTTCTTTTATAGATCAAGAAGTCTTGTACAATAAGCTACGAATCAACTATTCTAGGTAAAGATAATAATAGAAAATACAATGTCGAGCTTATCTTTACCATACACATATAAAGAAACAAATAAACAAAAAGATTCGTATGAAGATATTCCATCAGTGTCAATCTTCAAGGCTGTCAGCGTTGACTTCTTCTTTGTCAACGCTTGGCTGTCAGCGTCCAATGTCTTCTTATCAGCGTTGACATTCTTCTTATCAGCGTCTAGTGAACTGACCCATATTTTATTCCCAACACACAGTGGACGGGACTAACCCATGGCGAATCCAAAATAGGGTAAATCATTCCGACATCTAGGAGTTTGATAACTTCTTTCTTGATGACGTCATGAATTTTGGATTAACCCTTATTTGGCTTTGGATTGCGGGTTTAAAGTCATCTTCCATGAGAATTTTATGAGTACAAAAGATAAGATCAATTCCGTGGATGTCGGAAATTTTCCAAGCAATAGCTTTCTTATGATTTTTTAGCACATCGATAAGTCGAGATTTTTCATCCTCTTTTAAGTCCTTTGCAATTATGACGGGTAACTTCTTATTGTCTTCTAGGAAAACGTATTCAAGATGAGACGGTAATTCCTTAAGCTCTAAATCCGAAGGATTGTCGATGGAAGGCTTAATCAAATTCGGATCATCGTTTTTAACTTCCATAGGAGAAGGTGGAGAAATATGGTCCTCATTGAGAAGTTTCTCAATGGTACGAATGTCTTCTTCCCAATTGGAGGGAGAATCGTCATATTTTAAGTCCACATCCCCTAAACTTGCTTTAAATTCTTTCAAAAGAAAGTCACTTTCTCCAAATGGAGTCAATGATGGAGCAATAGAAGCTACATTCTCAACATGAGGTAAAGGAGAACTCCCGCTCTTACAAGCCTCGTGAAAATGCTCTTCGCATGCTTCGTCGAGCACATCGATGAAATTCACAGACTCGGGCTCATCGGGATGTTTGGAAAGTTTACCCATGTTAAAGACGATTTTATCATCCCTGACCCTCATGATAATTTCTCCCGTGGCTACATCAATCAATGTACGCCCGGTTCTCAAGAAGGGTCGTCCCACAATTAAGGGAACACGGGGATCCATTTCATAGTCGACGACAACGAAATCGGCAGGGAAAGTAAATTTGTCGACTCCAACGAACACATCCTCGGCTATCCCTACCGGATAAGCCACCGATCGGTTAGCTAATTCTAATGTCAAACGAGTGGGGACTAGCTCGGGTAAAGATAATTGCTTCCACACGAACAATGGCATAAGATTGATACTCGCACCGAGATCCACCAAAGCCATACAATTCTCAACACCCGGGAAATTACAAGGAATAAGGAATCGAACGGGATCTCCTAACTTAACCAGAAGTTTTCTCAAAAGAACGGCAAAACAATTCTCATTCAGTTGGGTATTGGCGATATCGAGCAATTTTTCCTTATCACTTAAAATATCCTTAAACATCTTAGCATATTTAGGCATGTGAGCGAGAGCCTCAGCAAAGGTGATATTAAAATTCAATTGTTTGAACATTTTAAGAAAGTTCGAAACTTGAATATCATCCTTATTCTTCAATTTCTCTTTCCTCAACCTTGACGGATAAGGTATATTGGGTTGAGATGAAGGCCTTGGAAAGGAATTCTCACTCACATCCTTGGGTGGAGGAGGGGTAGAAGTGGAAGGTGGAGGAACCGATTTTGGAACCGAAGGTGTGGTATAAACTTGAGGTATAGGTGGAACATAAGGTGTAGACGAAGACATAACGGGTGGTATGTCACAAGTATAAGGTGAAGGACGGTAGGTAGAATTAGAAGGAATGTCGGGTCCTTGGTTAGGTGGGGAATAAGAAGGTTCTACGATGGTCTTACCGCTCCTAGTAGTGATGGCATTAACGTTGGCCCTAGGATTGGTCACGGTGTTAGAAGGGAGGGCACCTAGGGGACGAAGGGTTTGAATCATTTGCGTAATTTTCCTATCGGTTGATTCTTGTATCTCTCTGATGATTCTTGCAGCGATTTCATTGTTCGCTCATGTTAAGTCAACTTTTGTAGAACCAAGTCCATAGGATTTTGCATGTTCATTTGATTATACCCTTGGGTATTAAAATCATGGTTTTTTAATTGTGGTTGAAAACCATTGTTGTTATAGAAACCTTGATTAAAGTTGTTATTTTGAAACCCTTGGTTTGATCCATTAAAATTCCCTTGATTTTGACCATTGAAATTCCCTTAGTTTGAATTAAAATTCCTTTGATTGTTGGAAGAATTCCCTTAATAATTATTTCTTTGTTGGCCTTGGTTCCTTGGTGGGTATTGGGCATTGGTCAGTTGAGGAGGGGGTCTAGCATGAGGTTGAAAACCAGGAGGAGCCAAATAATTAGTATATCTATAAGAAAGAGTATTAGCATCCACATTTGGTTTAAAATTCACCCTCTCATTAGTGTTATAAGCATACACTTCTTGTTGAGAGGGGTCATGAATCCTATCACAATTTAAGTATGAAATCCTCCACAGATTTCACATGACTCACTCAAAGCATTAACTTGCGCATTGTTTTTACTGTGTAAAACAAAATCTGTCATGAGTGCGGTAAGTGCGTCAATTTTCTTGTCGGTCTCACTAGAACTAGCACTAGCCATAGTAGCCCTAACACTATTGGTTTGGACTTTTGCTTTGTTCTCAATAATTTCCCAACACTCATTCATAGTTTTCACAAGAATATTACCCCCCGAGGCACTATTTAGTGAATCTTGGTCATTAAAAGTTAATCCATTATAAAAAGTATTAATTTGATGTACCTTTGTAAAACCATGTTGTGGACACTTTCTTAAAAGTTCCTTAAAACGATCCCAAGATTCACTAAATGTCTCACCGTACTTTTGTTCAAAGTTGATAATGTCATTCCGCAAAGCGGTTGTACGTGAGGGTGGAAAGAAATAGTTTATGAACTTTGTCTCAAGGTCCGTCCATGTTTTAATACTCTAGGGTGGTTCCTTATCAAGCCAACTCCGGGCTTGTCCCTCGAGGGAGAAAGGAAAGAGGAGCAAATGAATTGCCTCTTGTGGAACCCCATTGTATTTTACAGTATTTGATAAGTGTACGAACCTCTTAATGTGATCATGAGGATCGTCATGAGTACGACCCAGAAAAGGTGTTGCGGAAACCATTTGGATAAACCCGGATTTGAGCTCGAAGTTGTTGGCGTCAATAGCCGGCACCACAATCACATCATCGTTGCCTTCGACGTGTGATTGTAAGAGCTCGATCATTGGACGGTTCTCCATTGTACTGATAACGGGAGGCTCTACAACAGGAGGTTCAATAGTAGCGGCTTGAATGGATTTCCTCCATCTTGAACGGGTACGCATACACCTACAAAAGAAAAAGATAGCAAAATAGAAGAAAAATAATGGTTAACGTGAAAAGAAAACACTTTTGGTGCAAAACCTTTGAAAAAGAATTGCTTTTTATGATTTTTTAAATGTTTTTGGATTTTTTTAAATTTTAAATTTTTAGGATTTTTGAAAATTTTTGACACGAAAAATAACGTTCAAGAGTGAACTGATCCCAAAATCCAACGCGTCTCTTACAAAAAACCATTAATCTTTACGAAAAGAGCCGGCAGCGGCGCCATTTTAATAAGAGAAAAATTGTTCTTTGAAATCGTTTTAATCGAATTGACCACGGTTCAAGTGTGACTCAGTTGTTCTTGGTAAAAAGGAAGGGAAGGTGATTATCTATTTTAAAATAAATAAAAATGAAAACTTAGAAAGATTAAAACTAAGATAAAGACTTTTGAAAATAAACGACAAAAGATTAAAAATTTGACAAAAAATAAATTTGAAAACTTAAAATTTTACAAAAATGTAAACTTGAAAATAAACCAAGTGAAAATAAACTAAGACAAAACAATTTTAAAATAATACTTAAGAAAAATTGGCGGGAAAAATTACAGTTTGAAAAATAAAACAGTAAACTAAAACAAACACTATCCGGAATATGAAAAACAAATGCAATCCGGAATCCTCCAAATAGATACAATCCGAAATACTATGAAAACGTACTAATCCAGAATCAGAGTTCTACTTACTATCCGGAATCTCTAAAACTTGCTCAATCCGGAATACAAGAAAAATCCTAATCCAGAATAAGCTTCTATGCTTATCCGGAATCCAAACTAACCCTTAATCCGGAATAAATGCTTATCCAGGATATATAATGTTACACTATCCGGAATGTTGATTTTGCTTTTATCCGGAATCCAAATACAAGGCCTTATCCGGAATCAGTTGAACTAGTTGCTATCCGGAATGTCTAATTCTACTTCTAATCCGGAATATAAAACGAATCCAATCTGGAATAAAAATATTGCAAGTAATCTGGGAAAATTGCATACACAATCTGTAGAAACTAGAAAGGGGGGTTGAATAGTTTCTCTTCGATTGGTGACCAAATTAAAATTACTTTCAATTTGGTTTGTATCAAAACTATCTTTTACTTGAGGCTAAGTTGCATAATGATTAGGTTCAATTCAAATGCACTAGCAAAGATAAGAGGTAAGTGTAATGATAATGAAATAAGTAAAGAGTAAGGAAGGAGACAACCTAGTGGGAAGACACCAAGATTTATAGTGGTTCGACAAAGAGCTCTATCCTCATTTCTACTCCACTCCTCGAGTACACCTACTCGAGATTTCCACTATATCCACAAGCTCCCTTCTCGGCGGAGAAAATCTTACATCGTTGCTTACATTATTTTCTGACACTAAGCTAAATGTCGAGACCTAATCTTTAGCTAGGACCAATCTACACAACGTTGCCTACTTCACAATTTAACGACACAAGGATAGACGTCGAGTTCTAATCTTAAGGTAGAACCAATCTTCACGACGTTGCCTACTTCACCATTTTACGACACAAGGCTAGATGTCGAGTTCTAATCGAAAGCTAGAACCAATCTTCACGACTCTTCACTTTGAAGCTAAGTGAGAACTTCAGACAACACAACTACTAATCACTTTTAAGTTTAGTGAGAACTCTCAAGACACAATCACATCACTTTATAGTTTAGTGAGAACTCCTAATCAAATCTATTACAACTCAACTAGACTTATCCAAGTACACACATGTAGCTTGGATTTACACAACACAAATCCAAGCAAACACATATGCAATGGATGTACACAACAAATCCAAGTATCCACAAATAACTTGGATGAACACAACTAGTTCAAGTATTCATAAATACATTGGATTGACCTAAAACAAAAAGGGTATCATGATGAATATGACTAGCTCATAGATTCATCTTTATCACAACACTAGTGAGTGAGTGATCTTCTCATTGGACAAGGTAAAGGAGGGGATCAAGAGGATAATCATATGTAAACATCCTTAACACTTTAAGTGATCATTTACTAATGATTATGCTATAGAAAATAGAAAGAGGGCTGAGAAAAACGTCCAAGAGGCTTGCTGGAAAATGAGATTTGACCCACTATTTAAAGGAGACAAAGTATAACGGATCTATAATGGCTAGCTGTGCGCGGTACCTTATCTCACCCCGCGGTTCCATATCGCTAAGGAACCGCGTAGGTACTTAAGGTACCGCCACTAGACTACGCTCCGTTTTTTGTCTTTTAGTGGGGTGGGAATATCTGAGGTATTTGAAACCTTCAAAGGATATTCTAATAGCATTTGGAATATGCTATTTTCAAATTTTTGTTTTCCATTTTAATAAAACATTTTCTAAAAAAGAAAGTTTATTAAAAAGTCTTTTGTCATATTAACAAAAGTGAGTTTTAAGGATAATCATTTTGATGATCACTAAGTATGATTAAGAAAGGTTAGTGATATGATTTTTACCTTGATGATAGTGTTAGTTAAATAATTCATTTTGTGTTTTACACTAAATGTGTTGTATGGTTTGTTGTGATCAAAACTAAGAAAGATTAGTTAACACTAATAATGTTTTTAGGCATCACTTGCATTAACAATCTCCCCCTTTTTTATTACGACAAACGATAAACTCATTTACGTAGAAACACAAAATATGGAATTATTAACTAGTTTATCACTATCATTTCTCCCCCTTTGTCATAGCAAAAAGGTTAGCACAAGTCTTTGAAGAACATCGAACTTTACTAGTAGCTCCCCCGTGGTGGTTGCTCCCCTTGCTTGGGGCACCAAGTTTGTGAGCTAAGGTGACATGCTACACAAAGGTTAGTAGAAAGGAAAGAAACACCAATGTATATATCATCACTACCTACTAAGTAACTTGAGAGGGAGAGAGAGAAGAAATCTCAAATTAGAAGCAAGTATTTTGCTAAGTATGTCCAAAGAGGTAATTGACAAAATCAAGCTTCAATCCAATGAAGATGATAAGCTTGTCAATGGGTTAAAGTTTAGAATTGATGGAATCACCCATAGGCAATTGTAAAAATTAACCATGATCAACTCAAAATAGAACTAATGAAATAACACACAAACAACACAAAGGTTACATACAAGAAAAGACATAACAAAGAAGATAGTCATACACACAATATGAGTATCTAAAAGCAATAAATATGGAAAATAAACCACTAAGCATAAGCTAGTCTAATAGTGATATTTTCAAAGATTGCTAAAAAAATAAAAGACTAAAAAGACGACGATACATCATTCAAAGTTTTGTCCACCGGAACGAAAACTTGAATAGGAGGTCGAGTGAGGAGGAATTCAAGAAAATTTAACTTCTCATACACATGAGCAAGTTCAATTTGTTGAAATCGACAACAAGCACACGAGGATCCATGATGCAACACAAAATCGTTTGATGGGGGTATGGCATCAAACTTAAGGTTTGGTGGTGGTGGGGTAATGGGTTTGGGAATGTTTTCACAATGCCTTGTGAGGTTTGTGAAGGTTGAAAGGTCATTGAGTTGAGGGGTGTTGAAGGATCGTGGTGGTGGGGGAACATTTTCTTTTGTTCCGGTGATGGGGTTTATGGTATAAGTCTCATTCCAATACTTGATTGGAGAGAAGGTAGGGTTTTTGGGTGGTTTGAAGGAAGATGGTTCATTATTCTTAACCCAAATAGGTCGAACCGAGATTTTCGGTTTCTTTGAAAGCTTGGATGAGGAAGCTTTGGGTGAGTGGGGTTGTGACAAAGAGATGTCAAGGTTAGGAATGTAGGAGTTTGGCATTATGAGAGTGTGAGAATAAAATCTCAAGGTTGTGTGAGAGTGAAATCTCAAGGTTGGGAAGGTGTGAGAATGAAATCTCAAGGTTGTGTGAGAATGAATTCTCAAGGTTGGGAAGGTGTGAGAATGAAATCTCAAGGTTGGGGTATAAGAAAAATATAATCAAGGTAAGAATTTGAATACAAAATGTGAAGTGTCAAGGAATGTTTAGTCAATTTGAGTAAACAAGGAATCTTGACAGGGTATAGGGTTTTAAAAGTTTTGACCAAAAATTCGTCAAAAACTGATTTCTGCTCGCGGTACCTTAAAGGGACCGGCAGTTCCATATCGATATAGAACCGCGGGGCTTTAAGGATCCGCATCCAGTGGAATTGAAACCAAGTTTTTACAGGTTTTTGAGAAAAACTAAGACTTTTTCAAAAAGTTGTAAATCTTGGAATTTTACCTCTATTAGCACCAAATTATTCTAGGGTTGCATAAAGCAACACATTCACAAAGAATGTCTTGACAAAGGGTGACAAAATAATTTAGATATCATTTTGAACCAATTTTAGTCAAGTTTTTAGAGGTTGTGATAGATTTAGGTTCAATATTAATTTCAAATTAAAGTTGACTAGTGTGCACAAAAGGATAGAAACACACAAAGCTAAATCCATAGATCAACAACATGAAACATTCATGAAGGAAGCGAGTATAATGACAAATAAAACTAACTAATACATAGCTAGCTTAACATTAAATCTAGATAAGTAGTCTTCTTTGGCTTGGTTTTGTTGAAAACTCTTATTAAGAAAACTCCATCATTCATCTCCTAGGAGGAGGCATGGAGAACAAGGCAAGCAAGAACTCTTGCAACCTCCTATGTAGTCCATACATATCCATCCTAAGGTTATGGATGATGTAGTGGTTGTAAAGACAACATGGACAACTAGGACCATGTGTTTGTTGAAACCCATAGTATGGATCACCCAAAAGGAGGGAACGAGGAACACCAAAAATTGGAATGTTTGAGTTGGGTGGAGGTGGAGGAGGCATGTTCTCCAAGGGTGATGTGGGTGAGAGTGGAGGCATGTTCCCTAAATGGGAAATGGGTGAGTGTGGAGGTATGTTCTCCAAGGTTGGTGAAATGGGTGAGTTAAGAGGGGTAAATGGTGAAGTCACCAAGTTGTCATCAAAGTCATTCACAAAAGGAATGCTTTGGATTGGTTGGGGTTGTGTGGTCACATCCAAGGGTGCACTTGGAGTGAAGGGTGAAGAGATCTCATTCATTCTTGAGTTGAATGAAGAGGAGGTAGAACCAATGGAGTGGTTAGTACCATGGGTGGATGATGTCTTGCATGGTGCAAGAGGTGGGGAGGGTGATGAAGAAATAAGGATAGGAACCATCTCATTCTTAGGTGTGTGGAAAGGTGAGGAGTTAGGCTTGGCTACCTTAATCCTTATTTTGAGTGTTTTCCTTGGGGTGGAGGTCTTGGAAGTGTTTGAGGTTTTGGTACACACCATGGTTGACAAGGGTGGTTTAAGGTTTAGGGAAGGATGTTTTGATGTGTGAAGAACATGACTAACAAGGTGGGTTTAAATGGGTGAGGGGATGATCCAAACTAGTAATGGGTTAAAATCATTTTAGGTGAATAATGAATTTAGGTAAGCTAGTTTAGGAAATGTGCAGTTTATTACTGAAAATCATGCAAGGTTTACACAGATTTAAGAAACCAGTGTAAAGAAAAAGATGTTGTCGTGCACAGTGGTCGGCGGTTCCTTATCTAGGACCGGCGGTACCTTATCGATAAGGATCTGCGGGTCGATATGGAACCGCGACCAGAGGGCTTTCAAAAAATTTCCCATCCCAGTTTTTGATAAACCCAGATTTTTACCAAAGAATTCACAAGCCAAAGTTAACTACAGATCATAATCTAATAAGCTAACTATCATAAGACATGCACAAAGCTATGTAAATCACAAACATCATGGCATAAACAATACTAAGGATCAAAATAGATAACAATCCAAACATGTAGCATAAGTTAATACACATTCAAGATAAAAAAAATTGTTCAACAATACATGTTTATCAACATGTATTCTTTGAAATACTTCAAAGCTTTCACTTTCTCTTTTTGCCTAATCCCTTGATCAGATTCCCTAAGAACTTGAAACCCTTCCTTGACTCAACTCGGTGTTCATGCAATTCACCTCTAGTTCTAAGATTTTCACGGTAAAGATGCTCCATATTGAGATCTTCCGGTACTTCACTAGAATGATGAGGCGGAGGAGCTAAGTCTTCAAATTCATCCTCGAATGGGTTTGAGGATGGGTGGGAATTACTCGAAGAGTTGAAGTGAGAACTAGTACCTATGCCATCACCATCACTTGTTGGCATTTGGGTGTCCTCATCATCCATCTCTTGATGATAGGATTTTCGTGAACCTCGGTCACTTCTAGGCTTTCGTTCATATACCTCGAGCGATGTAGAATGCTAAATTGTACTCGGTTGATGCAAAGATGCAAAACAACATATGCACCATACACGCCAGGATATGATCTCGGTTTCCACCAAGACAAAACACATTCTCCCTAAGGATGTTAGCCCATTGGACCATGAAATCCTTAAGGTCGCTTGAGAGCACTTCATAACGATTCACATTTCGCACATTAGTATGAAGGCTTCTCACAACATTTCCATCACGCTCTTTCGAGATGATATCAAGGATGAAATTTAGATCAACTTCGGTGATGTCATCTAAAGGTTTATCGTTGGACTCCACGAGAGAATCAAGTCTCCATTTGTCCCTAAAACGACAAGTGCCTCTATATGGCACACCAAGAATATCACCAAAATCATCGAGGGAATATTGAATGATTTGATCATTCAACATGAAGCGAATAAAGATTTGGCCATTGATTTCGAGCATGGAGTAAGTGCTAAAGAATTCAAGAAGAAACAAGGGATAAATTTCTTCGTCTATGAAGAGCAAGCAATCAAATCCAATATGCTCAAACATAGAGTTGATATATCTATACCCCGTTATTCTTGTATCTACAACCCTACCCTCGTGGAAATTTCGAGTGGAAAGGGATGGAAAAGAGTTTTGAAATTGAGGGGAAGCAAAGGTTTGGGAAATGTCTGGCATATAGTTTCTAGTGAATTGATGATCTTTTTGATATTGAGAAGGAATGATTAGTACCTAAATAAACACAAGAAAATATTTTTCCAATCACTCATATGAAAAATAAAATCAAAGATAAAAAATATGAGAATTTGTTATATCAATTTCTTGACAAACATAGGATTGAATCCATATCATTCTCATGTTCACAATGTGTCTATTCCATTATTTACCAAGAACATATGAACTATGTTGGATTAACAATGGACTAGAACATTGGTTTTTCAAAGCAAGGTTTTTAGGTAAGCATTAACAATGTCATTACCTACTTGTTCATGGGTTCATCTCAAATCCATCTTTTAACCAAAATCATTTAGCCCAAATTCAGATTTGTTCTACAAGTGGGTTTTAGTGAAATCTTAATGAATATGAACCTAAGGAATCATAGTAAAATAACCATGTCAACCCACATTCCTATTAAGGTTTTAATTCAATTTCAATTTTAAAAATCCCCAATTATGAAAGGATGAACCCTAGAACAAAATAGATGAGATTGAAAGAAAAGACTTACAATTAATTGATGTTAGATGAAAGATGAGTGAAACCCACAACTTGGAATCAATTAATTTGAGTGATTGAAGGTTTTGGAAGCTTCAACAATGGTGGAAAAAAGGGTAAACCGTCGGCTGTGTGTTTTTGGGAGAGAGAAGAACCGAAACGGACAAACGACTACTCGTAGGAAAACGAAAAAGTGGAGAGAAGTCAAGGGAAGTGAATCAAGACTAGGACCAATGCTCAAGGGATTAATGACAATCTTCTAATAATGGTAACGAAGAGCTTGTGTCATATATAGTGGTTTAAGACGTGCCTTTCCGCCGAAACGTTAAACGGCTTTGGTAATGAATAAGCACAAAGCAATTATTCAAGTATAGACTAAGATCACTTTCAATAATAGTCTTGGTCTAAACCAAAATATGAGCAAGGTATTAATTCACTTTCTCTCCCACAAAGGGCCTACTAACCGTATGGGTGCAAACCATGGAAATCATGCTTGATACTTTAAGCTTCTACTAACTCACTCTACATCACCATAGTGAGTCAAGTATCCAAGCAATGAAGGTTTGAGAGGATAAAAGAAAAGAAACATAAACCACAAATAAATGTCAAGGCAAGGATGCCGAGAACAAGCACATAGTCAAGTAATGATCAAAAGAATGATCAAAGGGCGTGTAGAAGAACGAAAGCGTACCTTGGCCACAAAGAGCAATCCATGAAGGAATAAGTGCTATGCCCAATAAATGACTATGATGAGTACTAAGTCTTCAAGGACTAGTATCATTCCCAATCATCTTGGTATCATCATGCAAAGATGTTAAAGATCAATGAAGATGAGTCTTCTACAAGTGCAAGTAACTCAATCCACAATCAATTAAGTGATTGATCTTCATGAGTAACTACACAAAGCAAGATGCAAACTAGTAGATACATTTCAAGAGTATATCTAAAGTACATAAAGGCTACTAATCTTAAGTGGGATGCAATATTATCAATTAAAAGACCTATTTTCAAAGAAAACATAGTTTTGACCAAAGAGAAACTTTAGTATAACTTGACCTTCTAATTTGAGGAGACAATGGATCGATACAAGTTTCAAAGTACAATATACTTCAAAGATCTTGAGTGACCATCGCTCTGATACCAATTGTAGAAACTAGAAGGGGGGGTTGAATAGTTTCTCTTCGATTGGTGACCAAATTAAAATTACTTTCAATTTGGTTTGTATCAAAACTATCTTTTACTTGAGGCTAAGTTGCATAATGATTAGGTTCAATTCAAATGCACTAGCAAAGATAATAGGTAAGTGTAATGATAATGAAATAAGTAAAGAGTAAGGAAGGAAACAACCTAGTGGGAAGACACCAAGATTTATATTGGTTCGACAACGAGGCTCTATCCTCGTTTCTACTCCACTCCTCGAGTACACCTACTCGAGATTTCCACTATATCCACAAGCTCCCTTCTCGGCGGAGGAAATCTACATCGTTGCTTACATTATTTTCCGACACTAAGCTAAATGTCGAGACCTAATCTTTAGCTAGGACCAATCTACACAACGTTGCCTACTTCACAATTTAACGATACAAGGATAGATGTCGAGTTCTAATCTTAAGGTAGAACCAATCTTCACGATGTTGCCTACTTCACCATTTTACGACACAAGGCTAGATGTCGACTTCTAATCGAAAGCTAGAACCAATCTTCACGACTCTTCACTTTGAAGCTAAGTGAGAACTTCACACAACACAACTACTAATCAATTTTAAGTTTAGTGAGAACTCACAAGACACAACCACATCACTTTATAGTTTAGTGAGAACTCCTAATCAAATCTATTACAACTCAACTAGACTTATCCAAGTACACACATGTAGCTTGGATTTACACAACACAAATCCAAGCAAACACATATGCAATGGATGTACACAACAAATCCAAGTATCCACAAATAACTTGGATGAACACAACTAGTCCAAGTATTCATAAATACATTAGATTGACCTAAAACAAAAAGGGTATCATGATGAATATGACTAGCTCATAGATTCATCTTCATCACAACACTAGTGAGTGAGTGATTTTCTCATTGGACAAGGTAAAGGAGGGGATCAAGAGGATAATCATATGTAAACATCCTTAACACTTTAAGTGATCATTTACTAATGATTATGCTATAGAAAATAGAAAGAGGGCTGAGAAAAACGTCCAAGAGGCTTGCTGGAAAATGAGATTTGACCCACTATTTAAAGGAGACAAAGTATAACGGATCTATAACGGCTAGCTGTGTGCGGTACCTTATCTCACCCCGCGGTTCCATATCGCTAAGGAACCGCGTAGGTACTGAAGGTACCGCCACTAGACTACGCTCCGTTTTTTGTCTTTTAGTAGGGTGGGAATATCTGAGGTATTTGAAACCTTCAAAGGATATTCTAACAGCATTTGGAATATGCTATTTTCAAATTTGCATTTTCCATTTTAATAAAACATTTTCTAAAAAAGAAAGTTTATTAAAAAGTCTTTTGTCATATTAACAAAAGTGAGTTTTAAGGATAATCATTTTGATGATCACTAAGTATGATTAAGAAAGGTTAGTGATATGATTATTACCTTGATGATAGTGTTAGTTAAATAATTCGTTTTTTGTTTTACACTAAATGTGTTGTATGGTTTGTTGTGATCAAAACTAAGAAAAATTAGTTAACACTAATAATGTTTTTAGGCATCACTTGCATTAACACAATCTAATCCGGAATAACAATGTTTAAAATGTAATCCGGAATAAGATTTTGTTGTCTATTCAGAATGTTAGGGTTTTAGTAACCCGGATAAGTAAAATATTAAGCAAAGGTTAAAATAAGCTAGAAGCAAATAAGCACTTACCAAAACTTAACCAAATTGATTTTTAGAAAAAGTAAATAAGACAATTCAAAACTTTTAAAAATATTAAATAATCAAAATATTTAAAATCAACTTTTTATAAAATTATTAATCTACCAAATCAACTTATTTAAAAACTAGAAAAACATAAAAATAAGCAATAAGCACAATAATCTAAAACATCAAACACACCAAATCAATAAGCACAATGTAATAAGCAAATCAATCACACAATTAACATGATTAAGCAAACTACATGATTAATGAAACAAAAAAATAGATTATGATTAAGAAAGGAAGAATGAGAATTAACTAAAAAGCTTGATTAAATTGAAAATTAAGATTCAAATTACAAGATGAAAAGATGAAAGATTAAACAAACATGAGAGAAAATTCTAGAGAGAGAAAGTAACATCTACTCCTAATTACCTTACTTAAAAAATAAACTAAAAAACTAACTCCCCCTAATGACATATTAGGAGGGTATTTATAGGAGAAGGGGAAGTGTTGTTGCTTCTCTCTTTCTTCTTGTCTTCTCGTCTTTTAAATAACTCGTCTTTCTCGACTTTGTCTCGGGATTAGTCGAATGATAATATGAACTCGTCTTCTAATTTTCTTCTTTTAGTATACTTGGTTCTTAGACTTTGTTAAACTTCCGTCTTTAGACTTTTTCTTCGATAAATCTTCATAATAGGCCTTTGACTTCCGTTCTTCTTGCACTTTTGATCTTTTGACTTCGTCTTTTATCTTTTTCTTTGATAAAAGCCCGTGAAAGCCCGTGTTTTCTTCCTTTTTCATATTATTGTCCTAAAACACAATAAAAACACAAACCACGCATAATTCCGACTTTTACAACATCAAATGCACGTTTTGGTCCCGTTTTTATTCTAATTAAGTGGTAAAAGGATAAGTGTTTTCACACTTATTAAAATAATGCGGAGCAGGCTGAGAAGTTTCGCTGGGCACTTCGCACTTCGATTGCCAATAACCTGGTATGTGCTACTTCACTACAGTAGCACAGGTGGCCGATGCAGCCCGTAAGCTCGAGATGCTTTAGGAACGAGAGGAGTTCGGTGATGACAGAGTAGTGAAGAGGTATCTTTAACACCAACTATAAACAATTCATTTCCATCAGTATTATTCATTTCATATAAAGCTCTGTTCAATAATATATATATTCCAGGCAGAAGACTGACGACCGTAAGCATGCGGCCGCTCAGCAGCAAGCATCCAAGGGAGACGGTCAGACTAACGATCGTTCTAGTTCTAAGAGGCATTGCGGTAACGATAGATACCGTAACAACGCTAACAACTCGAACAACAGCAGGTCCCTACATTAACCTTCTTTCAAGTTCAACTATTTTATGTTATGGTATTCTGACACTCCAACAATTGTTAATTCAGGAACAATGGTAACGGCAGGGATCAGGACCGTAGGGGTTCACAGCCTAACCGTTCTACCTCATCTGGTAAATTTTACGCCTTCTATGTAATCATGTTTATGTACCACGATCATGTATCATGCATGTAATCCTTGAAACGGCTCTCAGATAACTAGGACGCCTGCTGGAGGATTCACGCATCCTATCTGTCCTACTTGTTCGCGCAAACATTAAGGTATTTGTCGCCGAGGTACTGGTGGTTGCTTCAAGTGTGGCCAACAAGGCCATCAGCAGGACTGTCGCCAGGGTGAGATAGAAGGCACATATGGACACGTCGACACCAAGCCACCTCCTACTACTGGTCGCGTGTTCACTACTACTCGAGATCAGGCGAATAAGACCTCAGGTACTATCACAAGAAATCTCTTTATGAATGGTTTGGCAGCATGTGTTCTATTTGATACTGGTGCGACGCATTCAGTCGTGTCCACTACTTTTGCTGTATGCGTTAGGATTTCCTCGATGCCATTAGATAATGCCTTATGCATTTCCACACCACTTAGGGACTCTGTACAAATCACTCAAGTGTACAGAGATCTTCCCCTAGAGTTTGATGACAAGATCCGTAGAGTTGATGCACTTCCTTTGGACATGTGCGATTTTGACTTGATTTTGGGCATGGACTGGTTATCCAAACACCAGGCCACGATAGACTGCCATACTTATCGGGTTATCTTCGGTGATGTTAAATCTCCAGAGTACATACACCATGGTTTTCTGCCAAGGAGATCAGTACAGATTATTTCATCCATGGAGGCGCGTGCATTGCTATCACACGGTTGTCAGGGCTTCATAGCCAATATTCATGGCCTTTACGCCGAGTCTCCATCGATCCAAGATCAGCCTATTGTGTCAGAGTTTCCTGATGTATTTCTAGATGAACTTCCGGGCATACCACCTGTTCGTGAAGTCGAGTTTGGAACCGAGCTCATACCAGGTGTAGAGCCAATTTCCAAAGCTCCTTACCGTATGGCTCCTATAGAGCTTAAGGAACTAAAAGATCAGCTGCAGGAACTTCTGGAACGAGGTTTCATCCGTCCGAGTGCATCGCCATGGGGTGCACCGGTACTGTTCGTGAAGAAGAAAGACGACAACATGCGTTTATGTATAGACTATCGTGAGCTGAACATGATCACGATCAGGAATCGTTATCCGTTGTCGTGTATTGATGACCTATTCGATCAACTACAGGGCGCCATGCATTTCTCCAAAATCGATCTGACGTCCGGCTACCATTAGTTACAGGTTAAAGAGCAGGATACCTCCAAGACTGCTTTCCGTACATGTTATGGGCACTACGAGTTCGTAGTCATGCCATTCGGACTCACTAATGCTCCAGCTGTCTTCATGGATTTTGATGAACCCTGTATTTCATGAGTTTCTGGACAAGTTCGTTATTGTGTTCATTGATGACATCATGATATTCGACAAATCCAAGGAGGAACATGAGGAACACCTTCGTACAGTCTTACATATTCTTCGTCAGAAGCAGATGTACGCCAAGTTCTTTAAGTGTGAGTTCTGGTTAACCAAGGTGGCATTTATGCGCCATATTGTGTCTGCAGAGGGGATCACTATGGATCCTACCAAGGTTTAAGCTATCACTAAATGGCCGAGACCTACACTTGCAACAGAAATTAGAAGTTTTCTGGGTTTGGCTGGCTACTACCGCAGGTTTGTAGAGAACTTTTCACGGTTAGCCTTACCTTTGACTAAGCTGATGAGGAAAGGAGAGAAATTCGTCTGGACGGAAGAGCGAGAGAAGAGCTTTGAAGATCTTAAGCAGAAGTTAGTGACTGCACCTATTCTTACTCTCCCATCTGGCTCGGTGGATTTCAGATTTATAGTGACGCTTCATGAAAGGGTTTAGGCTGCGTTCTCATGCAACATGGGAAGGTTATTGCATACGCATCACGACAGCTGAAACCTTATGAAGAAAACTATCCTAATCACGATTTAGAGCTTGCAACAGTTGTTTTCGCGTTGAAGATCTGGAGACATTATTTGTATGGTGAATCATGTGACATATTCACCGACCATAAGAGTCTCAAGTACATCTTCACCCAGAAGGAACTGAACATGAGACATAGGAGATAGTTAGAGCTATTGAAGGACTACGACACCAACATTCAGTACCATCCTAGTAAGGAGAATGTGGTGGCAGATGCTCTAAGCAGAAGGTCAGGTATGATTGCGGGCATTTGGATTGCGAAGGAGATCATCCGTGACCTAGAGATGACTGATATTGAGTTTTGTGTACGTGGACAACACGGTTACCGGGCTAATCTTAGAGTAGAACCAGACTTACATTCTAGGATAAAGGAAGCTCAGAAGGACGATGGTGATATTTGGGCTATCACTCAGAACCTTGACCAGCAGACGAAGTTTCGTGTTGACGACGACGGTATCTTATGGCAGGGCACTAGACTAGTGGTTCCTGATGACTCTACTCTCAGGGAAGCTGTGTTGACGAAAGCTCACAGTTCTCCATTTACCATACATCCTGGTTCTAACAAGATGTACCACGAAATTAAGCAACACGTTTGGTGAAGTGGTATGAAGCAGGATGTTGCCACCTTCGTTTCTAAGTGTATGATCTGCCAACAGGTGAAGATCGAACATCAGTGAGCTCGTGGTTTATTACAACCATTAGATATTCCAGCTTGGAAGTGGGACAAAATTTCCATGGATTTTGTTACTGGTCTTCCAGTTACTCAGAAGAAGAATGACGCAATCTGGGTCATTGTGGATAGGTTGACTAAATCTGCTCATATTCTACCGATTCACAAGGAGCATCCGGTCAACAAATTAGCAGACAAATTCCAGAGGGAGATCATGAGACTACATGGTACTCCATCAAAAATCATCTCTGACAGATATCCCCGTTTCACATCACGTTTCTGGCAGAGTCTGCAGAAAGCTTGGGGCACTAGACTTAAGCTCAGCACTGCCTTTCATCCTCAGACCGACGGACAGTCGGAGCGTACCATTCAGACATTGGAGGACATGCTGTGATCATGTGCTCTAGAGTGGTCAGGAAGCTGGGATGATTATATATTCCTAGTAGAATTCGCATACAACAACAGCTGTCACGCTAGCATCAAGTGTACTCCCTTTGAGATGTTGTATGGCAGAAAGTGTCGCCCCCCAATCTGTTGGGATCAAGTGGGTGAACGACTGATTGAAGGACCAGATATGATTGAAGTGACCAATGGTGGTTGCTTCAGGAAGCTCGTGCTCGTCAGAAGAGCTATGCTGATAAACGTCGTAGAGATGTGTCTTTCAACGTAAGTGACCACGTTTTCCTCAAGGTATCACCTGCACGAGGAGTTAGAAGTTTTGGAATCAGAGGGAAGCTCAGTCCTCGCTTCATTGGACCGTTTGACATCATAGAACGCGTTGGTGAATTGTCATACCGTTTAGCGTTACCGCCTCAGCTATCACACGTTCACAGCATGTTCCATGTGTCCTTACTCAGAGGATACAACTATCATCCAGTTCTTGTTGTTCAGTATCCCCTTGATCAGATTCAAGAGGATCTTTCTTATGTCGAAGAACCCGAGAGAGTTCTTGAGCGACAAGAACGTGTCATGCGGAGGAAGACGTTCCCTTTCGTCAAAATCCTCTGGAGGGATCATCCTGAGCGGGAAGCCACTTGGGAGACGGATGAGTCTATACGGACTTCTTACCCTCATTTCCAGTTCTAAATCAAGTATGTTTCTTTCAGTTTATGTTTCTCCAATTCGAGGACGAATTGTTCTTTTAGAGGGGAAGAGTTGTAAAACTCGCATTAAAAATCTATGAACAGTACACGTGAACAGTAACTAACAAAAAACACGGTAAAATTTAAACTTTCCATTTATAATATTAATACACGTGTCACGATAATAAATAACAAAAAATCATGAATATTATAAATGTGATACGATCACGAATACTAAAATCACGAATAATAAATCATGAACATGCACGTAAATTAATTAACACTCGAAAAACTACGGGTTTACCCCATGTGGCCCCCATAGCCGCGACAAGACCAGAGAAATAGGCCAAGTGGGCTTTTTAGCCCAAAACCAGTTTTATTAAAACACCTGGAGGATTATTTTTTCTCTCATATTTTAGGTAACAGAAAAACTTTTTCATCTTCCTCCTTGTTCACCATAGCCGCCGGCCACACAAGCAAGAAAGGGCAAACCCGGACGAATTTTTGTGTTTGTTTAATTATTCGTGATCACCTATTCATTCTACGCGCATTGATATATTCAAAAACCTTTTCTTTTATTTTCTTATGATTCCATGTTTAAAAATTAATTTATCACATGAACATGTAAACTAATAACTAGGATTAATTAATTTTGGTCAAGGGTACGTTTGGTTGTGGTTTGTGGTTCGACCGAGGCACCGAGACCCCCAAAAGGGGCGCTTGGTTTGTTTTTATCACCACCACCGAGACCGTAAAGGAATCGACTTGGTTGGTCTTCGGTCGGTGCAGCAAGGGAACCCCGACCATGGGTCGGGGTGTGTTTTTTTGGTTTTTGGTGGAGCCGAGACACCACCGAGACCCCAAGGGGTGCTCGGTTGGTGTTGTTTATTCGGACCCGAGACCAAGGGACCCCGACTTCAAGTCGGGGTATGATTGCATGTTTAGTTGTTAAGTAGTGTCAACCGAGATCTTTTCTAGGGTCTCAGTGGGACTTGTTTATAGCTTATTTGATTCGGCTTATATTAAAACACGGGCTCGGGATTCGGATTTTTATAAAAACTATTTTTATAAAACATGTCATATTAAACTTTAGGTTAATTAATTTGTTTAATTAATTCATGTATAACCTAAGGTATTTACACTTAGTTATTTTAATTAAACATGTATTTTAATTAAAATCATATAACATATAGTTTAATTAAATTAACCAGTTATTTAATTAACCAACTATAACCATGACTTGTGTTGTACTAACTTAACTTCATTTATTATTTATAATTCAGTTTAATTCTAATTATGGAAACTTACTATTTTTGGAAACTTTCTATTTTTGGAAACTTTCTATATTTGGAAACTGACTATTTATGGAAACCTGCTATTTTTAGAAAGTTACTTAGTATTACAATACAAGTATTATAATACACTAATACATGAATAATACACAACAGAACATCAGAATAACTACAGTTAACACAGTAAACAGTAAAACATGACAAAATACGTATAACAAGCTAATAACACACGGAACCAGTAAAACACATGTAACTCAGACAACTCATACACGCCCATATTTCTTATGTAGTGTTGGAAACTCACTTTATGTGACGACATTTAAGAATTCCCATTAGTTATCATAGTCACACACACTTAGACTAGACTAGGTACAATGTATAGTTTAAGGGTCGTGTGTGACTATATATACCCCTCCTTAGCTTCCAAGGAGGGGTGTTGCTTGTGTCATTTTCTCATTTTAATATATTTTCCTTTCTTTCACACAACCACTCTCTCTCTCTAACTCAACAATGGCTTCCACCACCATTTACCACCATGTTAGACCATCGGATATATAATAGCAAATCCACAATTGGTAGCAAAGCCTCGGTTCATTCCTTGGATCATGTTTTTGTTTCGATTTGGTGGTCTAAACATTTTTTGTTTGGTCTCGTTCTATATTTTTTTTGTTCCGATGTGTTAACTTTTTGTCACGTCTTGTTATCATTTTGTCCAAACAGTTTCTGTTGTCACGTCTTGTAATCATTTTCTTGGTCCAAATCTGCCTAAAAAGTCACTTTATCAGTTTGTCTCACAATCCATATCTGATTTTCACATCCCACTGGTTTTTAGTCCCTGGTTTCACCCACAACTTCATATCTATGTCCCTGGATTTATGGTTTTTACATTGAGTCTAATGTTTACTGTTTCTGAACTTATTTTTATATGATTTCATTTTTTTCTGGGTTTCTATTGTTCTTTATGAAGATGTAGTTACCCAGAAAATTTGTCAGATTCACAAGTTCCTGAAAATATGCAAAAAGGACAGTACTTTTGGATAAGATTTTTGAGATGGTAACATTCAGATCGGAATATTGCGATCGCAAAAACCATTGGTTTCTACATTGCGATCGAATATTCCGATGGAACACTTTTGGTGCATTCCGATGGAACGCATTCCGATGGAACGCATTCCAATGGAACGCATTCCGATGGAACGCATTCCGACGGGGTGTAGAAGAGAAGACATTGCGATGGACTTATTCAGATTTAAACATTGCGATGCAAGTCTTTGACTTTACGATGGGTTTTATAAAACATTCCGATGGACTTCTTTTTGAAAACATTACGATGGAATCAGACTGTGACCAAGTGTTAACCAAAACCAACACAACCGAGTCAACTCGGTAATTACCGAGTTGACTCAGTTAACTCACTGAGTCTGACTCAACTGCCACCCTTATACCTCCACAACACCATGATCTAATCCTAATCCCTTCCTCTCCTAACCCGTCTAAACATCAAAAAGACTCGAAAAAGATCTCAGATTCATATTTCCCTTCGTGTGGGGACATGCAAGTGTCGAGATCTTTTAGATCCTACACGAAATTAAAAATCATCAAAGATCTAATTTTATATTTGAAATCAAATAAGGACTAATAACAATTATGTTATAATCTATTTATTTTGTTTCGTTTTTCAATCAAAAACCGACATTCAATCCATTAACCTTACCCGAGACCTCAACATAGAGATCTTGAAAATCGTTCTTGATGCCTTCGCGCGAGAAGGATAACAAATGGGTTCGTTTGGTTTGATTGATTATAGGAGTCGGTTATTCAAGAAGATGTGTGACTCATGATTCTTTATTTAGATTCGTGATTGGTCGTTTGGTGTTGATTAATTTGATTGATTCGTGGGTCTATCATTGTGTTAGCACAATATGGGTGATTTGGTTATTATGAATCTGAGATGATAAGGTTTGATTATTGAGTTTGACAGATTGATGAGATTAGCAGAGATGGTAGGTGAGGAGATGAAGGAGGATGGGGGTGGATTTCACGAGGTTGGGTTGAGAGTGGATATTTGACTGCGTGTATTGTGAGGATAATTAGGGATTGAGTGACTATGTACCTAATTTTAGGTATAGAAAACTGTTATGTGGACCGAGAGTATAAATGTGGCAATAGGCCTAGACATTTTTACTTCACACATCATAATCATGCATTATGGGCCACGATTATTTTTGTTGATATTTCCAAGACAAGTCATTTGTTCAATCGTATATGCTAGTCCAGATGGAGTATTATATACAAATTGAGTATTTAGGCCAAATGTGTTATTTTGATATATCTAAATTTTATTTATCATTTTATTTGATAAATAACATTTTGATTGACGGTTTTGAAAGTGATGTGACAAAGTGTCGAGACAAAATATGACAAGACAAATGTGGCAAAATTATTTGACGAGACCGAAGAAAATTTGGCGATTTTTTTTGTGGCTACGGATTTGTTTAATCGGGTATTAATTATGGGAAGTTGAAGACGGATTTTTCGAAGGCGTGAACTTATTTTATCTTTCAAAGATAACTTGCTCGTGCTTAATCTTAGAATGAAGACTTGTTTATCTGGTTTCCGGGTTCGGGGTGGTTGATTGATGACTCGGATAACTATCACTTAAAGGGGTTACATTGTTGTACTCAGTGTCACGCGCTTAGTCGACGTGGATAATTTCAAGAGGTGTTGTGCTTATAGACTTCTTCAGTGATGCATTGAGTACTTAGAGATTTCTCCATCGTTCTTCATTCAACAATTGTGCAAGCGTAAGTCACAAGATCGAAGGATTCTTATTCAGTTTCACGTTTGATGTATCTGGTTCATTCAATCAGTGGTCACTTCAAATTGCTTTCACGTGGGTTGGTAAAGGTGGCCATGAAGAGTTTATGAGAAGAGATTTTCGATCAACAGCTGATTCTCACAAAATATATAATTCAACTTATTTATTATTCTCACGAGATTTCAGGTTCATGTGCGTACAATTTATTGATGGTTCCGAGTTTCGAAACCATCAAGGGGGAATAAGAAGACACATTGAACGCACAACGAGTACACGTGATGAACTTCATACCTTCTTTTCATTTGAAGACATTCCAGGATGACATTTGTCATAGCCGCAAAGAAAATCAGTGTTTTAACTCGTGGCGTTATCAATCTCTAAACGGTACACTACTGATTCGAGGTTTAATTGTTTGATTGTTGTAATTAAACATCATCATTATCCTATATGCATTCCCGGGACTTAATTGACTCTGGTGCATCTCCGGAAGAAGATATGTGCATTTCCGGGACTTAATTGACTCTGGTGTTACGATGTCAACTTCATGAATGGGATAAAGTGTCCACTTCAGTATTTGAGCTTCATAATTGGGATTGATTTACTTTCTTCAACTATGTGGGGGAAGAAATGTCTTGATTCTTTCTGGTATGCATAACTTGAACTCTCAGGGGGAAGAAAAATTCAGAAGAATTATTTAAGCGTGAGAAGAGAAGTTGTTGATCTACTTGGTGTGCCCCTTGCTTTCAATCTCTCTTAGCAACGTTATCATGTTATATGATGGGATTTGCTTGTTAGATTCCGCTGTGCGCTTAATCATTCTAAGCTTTATTGAAAGCTTTGAAGTCGCTTACGAGGATTGTTGGTTTAGGGGGAAGCTATTTAAAAGCTTCTACATCAAGTTTATGTGGCATGAATTAGGGGGAAGTTAATTCAGAAGCTTCTCCTTAACCAGAAGTATATGGATTACTTAGCTCGTGCCGTTACAGTATTTCTACTACAAGTTAAAGATGAGTCGTTTTGAAGTCAAAGGCCTTAGAAGACATCATCAGCATTGGACGCTTCATGAAAGCTCTTGTTCTTATCATTATGTACTTGTTAGGAAAAATATTGTAAGGAATTCTATATGTCGTCCCATGAAGGAAGATTGTTGGAAACTCACTTTATGTGACGACATTTAAGAATTCCCATTAGTTATCATATTCACACACGCTTAGACTAGACTAGGTACAATGTATAGTTTAAGGGTCGTGTGTGACTATATATACCCCTCCTTAGCTTCTAAGGAGGGGTGTTGCTTGTGTCATTTTCTCATTTTAATATATTTTCCTTCCTTTCACACAACCACTCTCTCTCTCTAACTCAACAATGGCTTCCACCACCATTTACCACCATGTTAGACCACCGGATATATAATAGCAAATCCACATGTAGTGTTATCCGTCAAGGCGGATTAGTCTTCATCGTTTTCGTTAGCTTCTATTGGACATAAGGTAAGGATTTTCCGTCCTTCAGTAAGGACAATCTCTTCTTTCATTAGGATTTCCCGTATGCAGCCAACTGTTTCCCCAATAGTTACAGATTAAATGCTTATGTTTTATTAGTTACCTTGGCCATATACATGCATGACCAGTTTTACCTAGTTATGGAGGTACCATAACCATAACAGTAGAGGCACTAGTCTTATGACTTCACCAAGGCAGAGTGATAGCTCGTGGCGTCCCTTTTCAGTTATTGGGCCATTATATTATTATATTATCATGTGGGGCGTATGGGTGCATCCTAGTTACATGTTTCAGTCAGGATTTCATGGTGAATGTGGTGTGTGCCTTGCATCCTTCACAAGGAGCTGATCCCTCCTACCCACTGACCAGTTAATGAGAGGCAACCCCTCTAATTGCATGATGAGGTCTCCCCTCCAAGTATTCATACATGTTGTTGACCTCATGACCTATATTGGCTATGATGGTACATTAACTAACACAGATTTTCATAAGTAACATAAGCTATGTTTTCAGAATTAAAAACCAGTTAACATGACAGACAACTAGATTTTCCATGACTTATTCTTTTCCGCTGCCATTCATGCTTTATACTCTTTATATGCTTCCATATTCTATGTTTTCCATGCTTTATTGTATATCCGTGCACTGAGTGTTATGCTCAGTCGTCTACTTTTCCATGTTCCCAAACGGCAGGTACCCAAGGACGTAAGTAGGAACTCCAGGGTATGTGCATTCAGATTGGAAGCTATCCGGCCTCTTTTACCTTATGCATTTATTCCTACTTTATCATACTTTACTTCTTTTGGACATTGTTTAGTCCTTTCCATTTACAGTACTTATATTGCTTGTTTGTGAGTTACTATACTATCGATGTTTGATTCCGGTATTTCTATTTATGGTCATGAATGTTTAGGCATTTACCTTGAATGCTTTGATGATACACCATAATTTACTGTAGCACTCTATCCTATTAAATGAGGTGTTACAAACATAATTGTAACCAACTAACAATTTGAGGGACTAAACTGTAATTTTAACAAACCTTTAACTAAAAACGGGCTAAAAGCTTTAATAAGCTGGAACAAACTTATTACTTAACCAAACCAGCTTAAATAAGTTTGAAAACGTTTCAAATGGAAAATGAGCTAGTCAAACTGAAAATCTTACTTTATGATAAGCTGAATAAGCAAATTCGTATTTGATCACTTGTACAAAAATTGAGAACAGCTTATTGACCTATTCATAAGACTTGAAACTATGCAAGATCGATTAAAGGCTGAGCAAAATGAGGTCTAAACAAAAAAATTAGGAAATGATTAACAAAATAAGCAATTTTCATTAGAAACCAAAAACAACTTATTCAATAAGCACTTTGACTTTTAGAATTTTTATGAAAATTTTCTAATGCTTTAAAATGACTAATAAGCTGGTAAAAATCAATTATTACAAAAGAAATACAAACAGAAAAGCTAATTGATGAAAACAGAAAAGTTATAAGAAATATGCTTATGATATCAGTTCTAATCTAGCTTCTTTGAGGCTGATTATCTACTTATCAAATAAGCTACAAGAAAATCACACAACTACAAAGTAGAATGTACTAGTACTAGCTATTTAGAATGAAAAGGCTTATGTCCTAACTCCTAATAATCTCAAAGAAATTTGATGATGAAATATGTTGTTTACATAGGAAATCTAACCCAAACAATTTTGAGAACCAATTACCTTTTTGACTCTTACAATTTGACTTTTTAAGGCGGTTTAAACTTGATTCAAGGCAACTAATAGAACTCCAAAGGTTCATCTAAGTTACAGCAATCAAAAGTCCAAGAACTAGATTTTACCAAACACTAATTAGACAACTAAGCTAATACAGATTAAGAACTAGCAACATAAAGCACTTTAAGACATATTGCAAGTAAATGTTACTCTACAATTAAGCTACAATAGAATATCACTATTTTTTACAAAAAAAAATGAAAAGACGGCGACCTCTTCTTCCAATCCTAGTCCGTTGATGATGATGCTTGCAGAATCTAATAACCACTAGACTTAACTTGAATCAACAAAAACTCCATTAATCATCAGCTAATTATCTATTATACAAAACTCTGCTTCAAGTCACCAACTGCCATGCAAGAAATCACTTGTAGAACTTATCAACTCCAACAGAATTCAAACAGAACTTCAAGTTATCCACTGAACTTCCATTATCATCATTAATAACAACTTCTCAAAACATAAAAACATCAACTCAAGTGCTTGCAGAAAGTATGAGGAGATGAACAGGATTGAAAGGGAATTGAAATGAATTTTATTGATATTGAAAGATAGGTTGTTAAAAGTGGTTACAACAGCTAGTAATAAACTAACTGCTAGTGTGTGTGTGTCGTTACACACACTAGAGGTGAAAGGAAAATGAAAGAGAAATTTAGAGCTAAAATTTTATCTAAGGCTAACTATGTGAAAAAAAAATATGATACAACCTAGGGTATTTATAGCCGAATTGAAGACGTCGTGGGGAGCACAATGACGTGTTTCATCCAATCAATTTATGCCACGTGGATTGGGGATCATGAGAGTTTCCAGATAATTGGGGGATTTTGCTATGGTTGATGATATTGTAATTAATCAGTTGGGTTGGATTCGTCTATTGATATAGAACATTCCTTATTCTTTTGAGTTTTCTTTCCCGACTTTATCAATTTGATGTAATTTTATGGCCTATGACGTGGCAGCTTATTATTGGCTTGAAATGTAGCACATGGGTCACTATTTGGAAAGTGATTTATAAATGGTTGATAAAGTTCCATCCGTGTGACTTGAATGAAGATATTTAATTGGCCCAACTGTATTCCCACTAACAAAACTTTGAGAAGTTAATAGGTTTAATCCTTATAGTTGTGGAGAACTTTGGCAGCTAGTTAACTCTTGAGAATAACTTTGAAGAAATCCAAGAATAGTCCTTGTACTTTGTAATACTCCATAATATTAGCATCTTCAATCCTTTAACTTTGAACTTGAGCAACTTTGACCCTTGAATCTTCATTTCTTTTGCAACATTGGTCCTTGAAGACTTCTTTTGTCCTTTTCTTCAATAAATCATCATGAAAACCCGTGGTTGCTTTGTTTTGTACCTATTTGCCTATTTTCATACACAAAACATAAAACTCGCATAATTTTGAAATATTACATTATAAAAGCTCATTTAGGGTTAGGTTTGTTTTAAGTGGTAAAAAGGATAAGTGTTTACACACTTATCAAATATACATATTTAATTACTAGTCAAGGATTATACCTTTTGTCTATTTGAGATGAATGTGAAGTTTGAATTAGATTGCAAATTAAGGTCATCTCCTAAGCACGTAAGGAACTAGAGATGGCAAAAAAACTCCTAATCCGACGGAGAATCCGATACCTGAATTCGATTTGACCGAGGATTCCCCGAGTTGACCGGGTATGGGGATGGGGGTGGGGACTCCCCGATAATAAAAAGCAGGTATGGAGGCGGATATGGTAATACCTTTGGTTCCCCAAACCCATCCCTGAACCCGTCCTCTAATATCTTTATTCTACATATATATCTATATATCTTGTATGTTTCAAATATCTATTAGATATTTGCAACACTATCATCGATGGTTAATATCTCCTTTGACACTAACCTTATAGGATGAGCTCTTGTGTGTTAAATTTGTTATTATTAATACTGTGCATGATCGCATTAATGTTAATCTCGTTGATGTTGTTTGATATTACTGTATTGTGTTATTCATTTCAAACATAATTTAAATGTTAATTGTGTAACGGGGAAAAACTCTTCGATTCCCCATTGGGGATCCCCGTTCCCCGCTGGGGATGGGGATGGTATGTAGCTTGTAATCCCCGATGGAGATGGGGACAGGGACGGGGACGGGGATGGGGAAAGATATTTAACTTTGGGGATGGGGATGGTAGCAATCATTCCTCGCAAACCCGACCCCGTTGCCATCTCTATAAGGAACCATAACCATGAACTCTTGCAGTCAGATTCAACAAATTCATAAGTTATCGTGTACACACCATTATTGCCATCCACACCAACAGCCGTTAAGATTTGACCAGTATATGGACCGTTAATAAATGCTCCATCAAAACCTAGAATTTCCTTTTAGTTGCTCTAAAACTGCTTTTAGTGGACCAAGAAAAACATAAATCCGTTTGAAAACCCTTGAATCAAGGGTTAAATCGGTGTCTGCTACAACCTGGATCTTGATAGTTGTATCTGGGTTTTTTTTGCTTCAAATCCATCGCATAATCCCTAAGTTTTCTATATTGCTCTTCATAATCACCGTGTAATGTTTTTATCACGATATGAATTGCTTAGGCAACCTTATCCGGGGAAAATTTAATATCATATTTTTTTCTCTAAATGAACATGTAGAGCGTTGTTTAGGATCTTAGGGTTTGATAGAAGGATTATGCTTACCTCTTTAGATAGGAATATTGCATTGATTAAATGTTTTGATACTCCAACAAGGATCGTGGTAGGTTTTGGATGCGTGTAGGGACCATGGGTACATGGGCTTCTTACTGACCTTTTGACCACACAAGTTTGTTGTTTCTACATTTTTTTCCCTTCAGCTTTGAACTACAAGGAAAGTTTGAAGGGCCTGCATCATTAGCAACATCCATCAAACTGGCAGGACATAACACAATACCAAGACAAACATTTGTAATCTTAGTTAGATCACACTTCATGATTTTAACCATTCTCCTGCTCTCGATGGAATACGTTTTTATGTCTTCATGTATCTGTATCCTGCTTGCATATACCTTGCCTACGAATAATTTCATGGTTACATCCTCCTTGCCGCGGTATTCACTATTTATTTGTTTCAGCCTTGTCTTCCTTCTAATAACAAAGGCAAAATCATTTGGAGCATAACCCATATATTGTTCAAAGTCATGCTCGTCATGGGAAAAATCCTAATTCTCCTCCTCTACAACCTGATTTTTCGTATTTTGAAGGTGTAAATCAAGTTCAAAATCAAAATTGGTCATGTCCACCTCTGGCTTAATAGGGGTTGTATCTTCTTGTTCAAAATCACTTTCATCAGTCTCATTCAAACTGTCTACATCATCGGCATCATCAATAACATGTTTCTCAATAACAACCTCTTCATCGACCTCGTCATTTGCATCAAAGGGTGCATCACACCTTTCGAGAAGTCCCTCCACCGTGTATTCAGCTTCATCATCGTTGATGGGATCATCAACAGGCACATGTTGGAACATAATTTATGTTGCAGTAACAAAGTCAGCAAAATCGTATAGGTCATCCAAAGGCTCATTCCCACAAACACCATCTGGAATTCTCAATTAAATGGTTTGCATCATTCTTGTAAAACTCAATGACTCGTTTGATGCTTGACTTTCATTATATCCGATAATACTCATGTTAGCATCATCTTAACCAACAAGAGATGCACCCGGATTGAACACTTCATCCTGCGTATCCAGATCAAAAGTTTTTAAACAATTTACATTTGTTGTTCAATGTAAACCTCTATCTCTATGGATGTGGTAACGTAGTTCTTCAACTTTGTAACATTTTTGTCAGAATCTAAGGGTACCAATCCCTCATATAAGGATTGTTCTCGTATCCTAAAATAAGAGTGGACAAACCTAACATCATTGAAACCTAAATCACGTAACAACGAATGGTACTCAACAATCGAAAATCGTTCTGCATCTACTAAATCATACCAAGCTATTATTGGAAATATATATGTCCTTCCGGGCATTGATGTAAAATTTCCACTATGACTGATTTTTAGGGTAAACAAGTTCGGATAATTGTTTGCGAAAATAAACAAAACATAAACAATCAACAACCAACATAAGCAAACAATTAAACACTATCATCTATAACTACAACGTTAACCATATTTAACTCAGTATATGCATGCTGTAAACATTTACAAAAACTATAAAAACATTCAAAGTAAGAAAAACCTAACCATATAAACCTGCAGAAAGGGGGATATGTGCATTATCTTCTCTACTCTAAGGTTTCGGTCTGCAATCTCTGTTAAATTAAGAATTGTGTACTTGATTCAGATTTGGGATGAAATCAAATTACTGTTGCGATGGTTATTTGGAAACCAAGGGTTTTTTACGTATAAAATATGTTAGGCACACGTGTATGATTGGACAATGTAGGGGTTATCCGGTTCCGAGGACGAAATTTGAATAAAGGAAAGTGGAGATGTACTGACGAGATGGAAAGGCATGGAAATGACAAAAGTGCCCTCACGTGTGTGGCACGTAAGGGAGTTAACGAGTGTTAACGCCCGAAATTCAGAAAGAAGTCTACTCAAAAGGTTGTTTTGCATGAAAATGAAAAGTATAGTGATAAAATTGCCTGAAATTCCCACTCAATGGTAAAGTCGTCGTTTTTGCAAAATTAAGAGACGAAATTTGCACTTTACCCATAATGTATGTAAATTTCTAAGTACCTATTCTTACCTTCTTAATTAACCACTATTTAGGGTCTTATGATACGTTCATAGTATACTTCTCTATGGTTTTTTAGAATATAATTTTCTTGTTACCACAAAAAATATAAATGAATAATAAAAAAAATTGAATCATACGAAAAATGACTTCTCAGGCAAGAACTGCTAGACTCTCGTTCAATTACAAACAAAAGGATCACGGATATTGAAAGCTATAATTAAAAGAGGTAATGGGTTCAAAGTCTTGGGCCTTGTTTAGTTGAGGCCTTAAAATGCGTTTCTCACTTTCTCTTTTGCAAATCAGGCCAACTTCAACCATAAATAACATTCATTAAGAGACACAACTAACAGAAAAAAAAAAAGTTGCAATGTTAAAACGAGCAGTATCATGTATTCTCGCCATCATTCGCTCATTACCAAATACACTATGGATCTATTATTTTTTAATACGGGTGTTAAATCTTGTCAATTTTGTTAACTATCAGCATTTTTTTAGCCTTTTCTAAAAAAAAGTGGTGAGCACTTTTTACCCATCCATTATTATTGATAGGCTCAATGCGCACATGTAAGACATTAGATGGGTTCAATTGGCGTATGTAAAATATCAAATTGGATACTCGACATATCTTTATATTTAATGTTTTTTCTCCGACTTTTAAACAATTATTATTTCTTATTTTTTTACGTTTTTTATATGTGTTTTTGCTAGTTTTGGCATGCACCCGTTTAGCCCGCCCATTTGGCCTGCGCCCGTTTAACCCCCCCGTTCATTTAGCATATTGCCCGTTTAACCTCCACCTCATGCCAGCCCTCCGACTCCGAGAAATCGGGCAAGCGGGACCATTTTGGCACCTCTATTTCTTAGCGATGAATTTTTATCCGAGCTTTGTTGTGGGGTGGGGTTTTTTACACTCGTCTACTTTATGTGATTACTAAGGTAGTACCGTAGTAAGGTCTAAATGTCTAATCGAAAATAAAGCCAAAAATATTACTACGTACTACGTATGGCAAACTCGTTAAAACTTATGAAAAGAACTCAAAGAAAATATCCCGAAAATCAAAAAGCTTTTCTGCTGCAATGTGCCTTTTTTGTAATTCTGTATCACATACATTAATGGTCCATACTCCATAGGAACATTACTGTGACTTTGTGTAGTCAAGGGACTATTTATATACTGTAAATTTTTGTTAGGAACGATTCTCGCAATGCTTGGTGAAGTACAGGGACTTTAAGTGTAACTTTCTGTAAGATAGATGGACCTCAAAAACTTGTTTTGCGTTTGCAAGTGAACCATATGCATGATTCTACATATTGCGATGCGTGGTATTGCGGTATGATCAAACTTTATCATGACGTTTTTAAAACGGGAATTACAACGTCACAAAATATTCAAAATATATAAATATATATATTTATATCATATTATAAATGTATTGAGGTCCTAAAAAGTGTAATACATAAAGAATAAAGTTAGGATACTATTTTTAAATGTAATCTTTTTTATTTTTATTTAAAAATTTTGATGTTTATCGAAATTAAATTTTAAAAGTCTTCACGGATATAACTTTATCGCGACTTATCATGTTTTTTCACTTATCGTTTCACACCAAGCTTTAAACTGAAGCTTTGATTTATTACGTGACGTGAAATTTAAGCCTCACATCTTTACGAAGTCTTTACAAAACATTTGCGGACCTTTTAAAACTTTAACCATACGTACTGTTTGTGTAACTTTAATTTTGTGAAAAGCAAATACTATGTAATAATTTGTATTCGAACTATTATTGGATTCTTATGACAAAGTCAAATTAATGGCATGGGCTCTACAGTCTACACGTTATTTTGATTTGCATATGATTGATTGAATCCCAGAATCATGCTACATATAACTTTTTATAAACGAGGTACGTGGCCCGCGCTTTGCGGCGGAAAATACGGGACTAATGACTCAATAGACTAATCGTGCAAAAGGTTGTTCGTGTATAACTGACGTGGCAAGAAACAAATAATTTAAAAAGATATTTTCATAACATTTTTTTAAGTAGCATTTACATATATATCTTTTCGAAAATTAAAAGTTACATCAGCAATTTCTTTTATAACTTTCGAAACATTTAAATTTTATGTATATTCAAACATCAACATTGTATTTTATTGTCTTGAGTTCTTTGTTTGGTTACCTAGGGTTAGGGGTGAGCATGGTTCGGTTTGGTGCGGTTTTTTACTAAAACCGAACCGCAACCGCACTTGCGGTTTATATAAAAATAGAAACCGCACCGAACCAAAAACCGCGGTTTCGGTTTTGCTGTTTTTTTACAGTTTCCGCGGTTTGCGGGTTTTAACCGCACCGAACCATTACTTGTGACTTATATCATAATTGTGGCTTTTTGCGGTTTTTTGTTTAAAGTGTTGATTTTTTCCGGTTATAACAATGTATAAATTGAATCTAACAAACACTTCACTAGTAACTTATATGAATATCAATGATAATATGCACTAGAAGTCTTATAACTCGTATAAAATAGTCGATGTGACGTTTTTCAGTATAAAATAATTATTGTGTGGTGCGGTTCGGTTTTGCGGTTCGATTTTACGGGCGAAAACCGCAACCGAACCGCATTTGTGGTTTTTCCTTTTTCCTAAAACCAAACCGTCGGTTTTTATCGTGGTGCAGTTTTCACGGTTCGGTTTTTACGGTTTTTTGCGGTTTGGCGGTTCGCGGTTTGGTTTCTGCTCACCCCTACCTAGGGTGGGGTATGCCCCTTCATTTATGTTTACTTCGGGGGTTCTCCTCGATCGGTCAATACTCAATAAAAAAAAACTATAAACAAACTGATATATATGAGTAATATTTTTTTATTTCATATCTATATGTAAACTTTCGTAATTAAGTTATTGTATTTTTTATCACTCGAGATTACATATACAAAATAATTATGATAAATGCGAATGATTAATAAGAGATGAATAATAGTTTTAAATTTTGAAACTAATATAATTATTGTTTAATTAATTTTACGTAAAAGTATTTAAAAGTTTAAGAATTATATTGATTTAATTAGAAAAGTTTCAAAATGCGATGCATGTTGTGTATTACTTATAATTATTTTTTATTAAATCGTATGTATGTTAGAAGCGTTGCAATGTTGGAGTTGTTTGGTTCGTTATTCGACGATCCTTTTAGCGGTATGCATTTTTTTTATTAACTCGCCAGGTATACGTTGTATAGTTGATAATTCCCATTTAGGGAAATTTACATGTATATCCTTACAAAGTCTTTCAATTACATTAATATCCTTCTAAATTTCATATTTACTTCAATATCCTTTCAAAACTCTAAAATACACACAAATATCCAAAAACACATATGTTTTCATATTTTATAATTTTGATATTAAATAAAACTTATCAAAGTTAATTAACATCTTATGTTACCTTTTTACCCTCATTCCAATAACTCTAATAACTGATATACTTTCTTACAAATGTTTGATTGAAATATTGACATTCTCTGCTACGAAGACAAAAACATGTATATTCAAGTTATGATTTGATATTAATTAGTAATTAGTTTATATAATACAAACTGTATGGAATGTTACTCAAATATTATGGCATTCAATATTTTTTAATGTTATTGTATCTTTCCACAATGTGATCGATTCATAAGGCATATTATAGATCTAGGCCTTATATGCTTCAGCTGTTAGAATATGAACTAATTTCAATTGAGTCTATCTACAGAACCTCTCAAAGTTATTTGTTTTTAATCAAAAGAAGGGTAAAATGGTAATATTATATGTTAAAATATGTTTATTTAAATAGTTTGAATATTTAATTTAAATAAATAAGAGAAAAATCTATCTTTGGATATTCAAGTGAATTTAAAAGTTTTAGAAGGATATTGAAATAGTTGTGAAATTTACAAGGATATTGATGTAATTGTTAAGCTTTGTACTAAAATTTATTATAATAAAAAGCTGTAAATAGTTGAAAGTACAAACCTACTTTTGTAAAATGTCAAATACTGTAAAGGTGTGTTTGAAAGTTTGGTTTTTTAATGTTTTGTGGGGTATGTGGAAAACGACATCAATGTGAAAGTGAAACAACATTCCAATTGATTATACGACGTCGTTTCCTACAGGAATTAATATATATATATATATATATATATATATATATATATATATATATATATATATATATATATATATATATATATATATATATATATATATATATATATATATATATATATATATATATATATATATATATATATATATATATATTAATATTAATTATAAGATCAATGTTTTTTAAATTTGATTTTTTTAACATTTTTAAATTTGATTTGGTTTGGTCGGATTAATCAGTTAAATTGGTTCTGATAAAACGAGTTAAATTAAATAGAGTTTTATGTTTTCAAAGCTTGATTAAACTCGTTATGTTTGAAGCAATCTAAGTTAATCGGTTTTTGAGATTTGACCAGGTTTTTTTATGTGTTCTTTTACAATAAAGCAATTTGATTATATATGTTTTCGATGTAAATTTGTTTCATATTTTATATTTGTTAAGGGAGTGAGTATGGTGCGGTTTGATACATCGTTCAGTAAAACCGAACCGTAACTGCATTTGCGGTTTATATAAAAATAAAACCTCACCACACCACATTTTGCGGTTTTTTCGGTTTCTTTGGATTTTGCGGGTTTTAACCGCACTGCACCATCATTTATAATTAATGTGAGGTTTTGTAGTTATTAATTTACAATGTTGATTTTTTCGATTATAGCAACGCATAGATTTAATGTCACAAACACGTCACTTACGACTTATAAAAATATTAATGATAGTATGTACTAAGAGTCTTATAAAATTTGAAATAATTAGTGTCGCGTTTTTAGGTATTAGATAATCAACGTGTGGTGCGGTGCGGTTTTGCGATCGATTTTACATGTAAAACCGCAACCATAACGTATTTTGCGGGGTTTTTTAACCGATGTGTCGATTTTTGTAGTGGTGGGGTGCGGTTCCTACTCGTCCCTAATATTTGTTAGTGAATAATTTTTAGTTTTAATATAGGAATAAATCACGATTTATATATTGTTGTATCTTTGCAAGTATTTTATATTTTTTGTTGTGAAAAACGGGTTGAACCCCTGGTTAAAGCGACTGAATCGGTAATTAGATAGCTTAATCAGATCTATTAGAGACTTGAGATTCAAAACATTGAGTAAGGTTGACGGGTCACACAACGTATTCAGATATTTAGGACCTATTGTATGCCCTTTTTTTAAAAGGAAAGGAAAAATAAATTGTTGATTGCGCTGGTTTATGTTTCTTAGGGTGTTTGACAAAACTTGTAAGTTGGTTTTACGCTTATATTAACGACTTACTACTTATTAGATAAAGATACAAATTTTTTATACGTAGTATATAATATTCTTATATAAGTTCATATCTTCTTATATAAGCCACTAAGTTTAGGTTTACCAAAAGTCACTTATATAAGCTCATATGCTTAGTCATATAATCTTAATAAAATATTTAGTTTCGACTTATTTAACACATATAAGTTAATGAGTTCAGAAGCTCATCATATACAAGGAAGATCTGAATATACACGTAGGATTTATTTTGAAGCTAAAGTTACATACCCGTGGAAAGCTCGAAATTGAAACGATAGAAACTCGAACGATACATGCTTGAGCTCGAATTTAAAACTAAGTTTATGTTCATTTGATTATCAAGATCGAACATGATCTTTATATATATAAACGGATTACACTTACGAGCATAAACAAGATATACATATATGGGAGGTGATTTGCACACTCTAAAATATGAGTTGGTTCATTCGTGAGGTAATGATCTCGGTTGTTCAGTTGGCACCATTCCTTTTCGATACCTCGGTTTGCCGGTCGAAGCTAATCCTGCTTTTAAAGCAGTATGGGATCTCTTAATTGTGAGGCTTATGGAATGTTTAGTTAAATGGAAGTCACGATTCATTTCAAGAGCGGGTGTAAAACCCGCATAAAATACACATGAACAGTGAATACATGAAAACACGGCCAAATTAAAACTTTCCATAAATAACATACGACACATGTCATGAACATTTAATTACAAGTATTATATATATTTTTACTATACGATAAACCTTTACGTATAATAATTTGAAACACGACATTTAAAACACGAACACGTACGATATATATTAACATGCGAAACGAAAACGAAAACTTATGTGTATGCATGTGTTTGGACGGCAAGAAACAAAGAAAAGAGAAGAGGGCCAAGCCCGACCCATTTGACTAGTAAATATATCCCAGGAAAATTCACTTTTACAGTTTTAGAAAATCACAGAACCTTAGCTTTTCCATCTATAGTGGCCGCCGGATTTTAGGCAAAGAAAACAAGAAAGAGAAATTGATTCGATACTTGATTCGGGTTAGGTTTTGTCCATGTTCATAATCCTTAATTGCTACACGTACGGTAACTCCTAAATTAAATCTTTTAATTTCTTTCCTTTTATTTTGATCAATTGTTTAGACTTATGAACATATGGATAAATCATGGTTTAAAAACAAGAAATTACACAAGTTCTATGGGGTTTTTGTTCGGTTTTCATGGGAACCGAGACCTAAAGAGGTCTCGGTGGGGGTTTTATACACACCAGCCGCAACCATGAAGGTGCGGTGGTTGGTTGTTTGGTTCAGCCGCAACACCCAAGGGGGCAGCAGGGGCTGCGTTTGGGTAATCAGTGGGAACCGAGAGTCTCCAAGACTCTCGGTGGGAATTCTGTGTCCAACAAGGGGGAACCGGCCTAAGTCGGTGGGACCTTCTTGGCTAGCAGTGGTAACCAACGGCAGCAGTCGTAGGCTCCATAGCCGTCGGCCACACCACTAGCCACCGACTGTGTTGGTGTTGGTTCGGTTGGTTTTGTCTCGAGTTTCGGGGCTCGGGTACAAATAAAGTTGCCATTTATTTTATTAATTAATTTATTTATTTAATTTACATGAGCTAGTAATTAATTAATAAATTCATGACTTATGTTATATTAATAATTAAATAAACATGAATTAATCTATGTATTTTATTTGACTTAATTAAATTAAAACCATGCTTAATTTAATTAATTGATATAAGGTAAAATTTTATTAAATTAAGCATGATATTTTATTAATTAATAAACCATGTATTTTCATTATTAATTAATAATCACTTTAGCATAAGTATTTAATTTAATAGACTTTACTAATAAATTATCATAACTTATAACTTATTACTAATAAGCACTAGCTTATATTTTAGACTTACTAATTTAGCTTATTTCTATTTATAGAAACTTACTATTTTTGAAAACTTTCTATTTTTAGAAACTTACTATATTGGAAACTTTCAATTTTTGGAAACCTGGTATTTTTTAAAAGTTACTTATTATGACACTACAAGTATATTAATATAAGAATACATGAAATAAATAATCAGAATACATGTAAAACATGAATAAATACAAGATAACACTTCAAACAGTAAAACATGACAAGAACATATAAAATAAGTTAAGAACACACAGAACCAGTAACACACTCAGTAATCACACAACTCATACAGGTCCCTTATTTATGTAGTATCCGCGAAGTCGGAGTAGATCGTTCAGCTTCCGTTCTAGCTTCACTACTGGACATAAGGTACGGATATTCCGTCCTTCAGTATGGACATTCTTTCGTATGTTTGATTAGGATTTCCCGTTTGCAGCCATCTGTTTTCCCCAGTTATTTTATATGTTTTGAATGCTTATGTTTTATTTTAAATGCCTGAGTTATATATACATGCATGCCAGTTCATCTAGTTATGGAGGTACCATAACCATAACACTGAAGGCACTAGTGTTATGACTTCCCCACGACGGAGTAATTGCTCGTGGCGTGCCTTCCAGTTTTGGCCATTTATTTATATAATCATGTGGGGCGTATGGGTGCATCCTAGTTACATGTTTCAGTCAGGATTTTCATGGTGAATGTGGTGTGTGCCTTGCATCCTTCACATTAGAGTCGATCCCTCCTATCCAGACCAGTATAATTAGAGGCAACCCCTCTAATTGCATGATGAGGTCACCCCTCTAAGTATTCATGCACGTTGATACCTCATGACCTATATGGTCTCTTGGCTAAATTTAAAATACAGTTTTCATAAGTTAATCATAAGATTTTCAAACTATAAAACCAGTTTTATAAACATGTACCAAGTTTTCCAGGACTTATAAATTTCCGCTAGTATTCAGTCTTTATTATGTTTCAGTCATTCATACTATGTCATATATCTGTTCACTGAGCGTATTGCTCAGTCGTTACTTTATTTTCCATGTCCTAAAAGTAAACGGCAGGTACCCATGGACAGACTTGAGCATCTGGAGGACGTGCATAGGAGGAAAACTGACTTAGACTTCTTCTCCTTTTGCCTTCTTATACTTATGCTTATTTGGACACTTGTTTTGTCCTTCTCATTTCAATTACTTTAGTTATGTTTTGGAACCGAAGTTTGATTCCGGCTTTCCCTTTTGGTCATGTATGTTTTAGTACATATTACCTTGCATGCTTTGATGACACGCCATAATATATGTAACAATCCTCTTATCAAAGTGGGGTGTTACAATTATGGTATCAGAGCCCAAGGTTTCGGCTTGTAGGCTTTAAAACTTGACCTTTAACTAGTGGGTAGTCACCAGGATCTTCCCAAGCCGACGTTTGATTTTCCACGCATGGATAATTCTAGAACCTTGTTCGTTTTAACCATGATGTTTTCTCTCGAAATTGTTTTTTTATGGATTGATCAATAGCCATCCATACTTAATTACATGTCATTGTTTTATGCATGATGTTTCCTTGTGAATTCTGACTAGTATGAACTGTACCGTAGTATTTCATACTTAGTCACACCTTTTCTGTTAGGTTTTTTACAGTTGATTTTCATTTATTTATTTTCATGTATTATTGTTGCAGGTATTTTGACTAAGTAATGGTTGGTACAGGACTGACCATATTTAGTCGCAAGTGCTTTTCATTCAAATTTTGTTTTGGTGAACCGACCCATAGGCGTTCACCTTTCCCCATGTCAATTTTGTTTTGGTGAACCGACCCATAGGCGTTCACCCTTACCATGTCAAATTTTATTTTGTGAACCGACCTATAGGCGTTCACCTTTGCCCATGTCAATTTTGTTTTGGTGAACCGACCCGTGGTCGTCCACACCAGAGATTTTCAAATTTCATTTCATACAGTCATATTACTTTCATGTCCCCTCATTAATTATTATGTTTCTTTATGTCAATTATGTTTTCATACTTTCATGGTTGACTTTGTTTTCATGCTGATTATGTTTTATGCTCATTTATGTAAATTTTGTTCCACGTTTCTTCGCGTTGGTTTTGCTTCATGCTAGACATTGATGGATTGTATTTAATCATGCTTTCATGATAGTCATGGTTGGTTTTCATTAATCATGTTCTCATGTTGGCAATCATTCGATTCCGTTTAATCACGCTTTTGTGCTACTTACACAACTGGAAGTATGTCTACGCTAAATTAGCTAGGCTATTACGTTGTCCTGTTCAGTTTGGTTTTAATCATTTAATCATTTATCTCCCTTTGATCATGTCAGATGGTTGACACTGTATCGATCATCTCATGTGAATGCCATGTGTACTTCATGTACCATATTCCAGATGTATTCTAGTTACCACACTCCATGTGTATTACAAATCGATTTCAATTATCTCAGATGTTTTCCACTTACCAATGTTGCTCAAGAGATGATGCGGCTCGCAGCTTGGAGATTCTATAAAACCCGGACGAAGGCGATATATCAGAGCAACCACACTAGAATTATACTTCATCCACCAGATGTTACCATTTCATTCTATGTATTTATCCTCTCAATTATATGTCACACGCTATCCAGTTGTCTTTTTCCAGCATATGAGTGAGAACCGGTACCAGCCGACACTAAGATGAATAGTTACATGAATCACAGACATGATAATGACCGTCATGGAACTAACAGACAAGGACGTAGTGACAACTACTGTGACAGCAAATACTCTGGCAATAACGACGGAAGCTCCGGTAACGGACGTGATCAGAAATACAAAGGGTCAACCGATCCGCCAATTCTGGCATGACAACCTAAGATTTTCCATTTTATTCGTTTCACATCTAGAGACACATGTCAAGATATCAGTCAAGACACACGTCTCACGTATATTTCTGAAGACACATGTTATACGCATGCTTCTCAAGACACGAGTTAGGGACACACGACTCATGTCTATCATCTTAAACAACCCTAAGTAATTCAGAGTACCTCTAAGGGGTGTACCCATTCTGTTGTGATATGAATGAATCAGTCCATAAGAATTTAAGTGCCATCACTGGCGTATTGTCCACGTTTGAACGCGTAGTATCCATCCTGCGTGAGGCAGGAGAAATACATTCAGTGAAATCTACAACGTTCACTTCATGTAATGGTATGACGCTATCATTCTCGATCCCATATTCTATATATCCATGACCATAAAGGGCGCCATTCGTATCATTCATGTGTACGAAGGTTTTCCTTCAGTCTATAAGATCCAGTCCACTAACGCACTTACCTCGGACAGATGCGAGCTAGATATGATTCTGGTTATAGACTATGAACGGTACACCACGCTACGATTGGTCACCATTCATATCAGATTTTGTACGGAAATGTTCAGGCTCTTGAACACGTTAAACATGGTTTTCCATTAGGAAAATATATGCAAAGTATTTATGCTTCACAAGCACGTGTTTGTTATCCCATGGCTATGAATAATTTCTAACTATCATTTATGACACGACTTTTGAAGTTCCTTTATTCACAATCAGCCGATCATTTCAGAGTTTTCCAGATGTATTTCCAAAAAGATCTCCGAGTATACTTTATCCACAAGATGGAACTTAACGTTGAGCATGTTGAAGGAACAACTGCACGAGATGTTGGAAGAAGTTCATTCACCCATGCGTGTCACTATGGTGTGCACTGGTGGTAATTATTAAGGAGAAGAAGGCAACATGAGATTATGTGTCGACTACCTTCGATTTAAAAACAAATCACCCTTCAAAACCGTTATCTTCTTCCACGTATTAACGACTTATACGATCGACTACAGGGTGCTAAGCAATTTTCCGATATCGATTTACTATCATGCCGACAACAGTGACGAGTGAAAGAGCAGGACATTTCCATGACTGCTATTCGTACACGATTTTGTTGTTCCTTTAATTCGTGATGATTAAACAAAGAAGAAAGAAAGAAAATAGATGAAGTAGATGAATTCTAGAGAGAGAAAGTAGTGAGAGAAAGTAGAGAGAAGATGGAGAACTAGGTGAGATTAGATTAGAATAATGAGAGTTACAAATGATAATCCACCCTTCAAACATGCTAGGAAGGGCCTTATATAGTCGGGCTTACATGTAACCATAATGGGCTATATTGTTTTGACCAGACTTGTCTTTTGGGCTTTAAGTAGCTTAAATCCAAGCCCGTGAACCACGACTATTTAACTAACTATTACAACGTTCTAATAAATGTTACACTAATAAACTATGACCGAGCATTCTTATTTGACTCAATATTTTGAGGCTAACAATCTCCCCCAATGTGAGGTCATTCCCCTTCGATATTTGGAGATCGATGGAGATTACGAATCTCGTCATAAATGAGTCTTTAACGTGTAACAGTACTCTTGCTCCTTCATGTTGTGATTTTTGAGCATTTGTCATTGTCTTTCGACTTAGTCTTTTATCTTGAGATCTTCAAATCATTCTTGACTTGTCTTTGCCATCTTGCGATCTTGTGTCTTTATCCACATGCTCACACTATTAATTGTTGAATAAATATTTAGGCATGAATATGTGGTTTTTTTGAATCTTTGACTTTGCTGAGTACACCGTGATGCCACCTTCTCGAGACAAAACATAGACAGGGACTGAATGGCTTTGACATTCATCCTAAATCGGTAGCGTTTTACCTCCGGTCGGTGAAGACCGTTATACGATATTAAATACCGTACTTGTGATTAGGTAGATTCAATTAAGTATCTCATTGACAAGGTTTCGCGGCTGTACTAGCCGTTCTCTTTACTTGACCGTCTCAAAGCAAGACTACGAACAAAAAGAGTAAATCAATTGGATAAATATCTGCTTGATTAAAGTCGTCAATTCAAATTCCTGGAACAAGTTTGATTCATTAAGAATCTTACCATTGTTGCTTTCCAGTTGACACAAGTTTGATTCATAAGAATCTCACAAGTCACCTACCGTAGCGCTGTTTGATGTTGACGCTAGAAGGATTTCCATTCGTCACTGTGAATATTAATGAATATCACTCTGAATGTTCTGGCAAGACCATAAAGATATTGCGTAGAAACCTGAAACGAGTTTGAATCAATTCAGAATCAACCACTGTTGCTTTTCAGTTTTACACATGTTCAATTCATAAAGAATCTTGCATATGACCTACCGCAGTGCTGTTTGATGTTAACACTGGAAGGATTTCCACTCATCATTGTGAATACTAAGTAGTATCACTCTGAGTGTTCTAGCAATATCGCCAGGATAGAGCGTAGGACTCTCTTTATCTTCATCCGTGTGTCCTAACGAGATTTGATTGATCTCTTGGCTCTAGACTCGATTTGTGCACTTTTAGTGGTCGGAGGCTGGAGCAGATGCCACCTATTCAATATCAACTATCTCGGAGTGAGAAAGTCAATAGAAGTCGTGTTGATCTCCGTGACAATAAAACAAACTTCTTTTGAGAGAAGCCTGAGTAGCTAGGAAAGGGTTGTGCTTCACATCACTGGGTCCATGATGAGTTGTCTTCATGATGTGTTGACCCGGTTTCTGCCTAAGTTGTATGGAGGGCTTCTTTATTTACACCCTTTATCCTTACATTTCTTTTTCATTCTTCAATCCCTTCAATGCTTACCAAGACATCATTAATAGCACCTTGTTGTGATTGTTCTAGTGCTATCATCAGTACTTAGTCGGCATTCATAAGGACTACTAATAATCTATTGGATTGTCCCTGGGAAGATCCCTCCAGTTCTGGTTGGATCATAGAACTTAAACCTAACCACCCTTTTGACACCAATAACGTCGTGAATTAAAGATGTTGTGGGTATTTGATCATAACCATAAAAACAACTTCAAATGTCTAATAAGATGTTTGAAAAACATTTAACACCTTGATAGTTTTGTCGTTTTAGAAATGCTCCCCCTTCACATGTGCATCGATAATCGAAAGTGTTTCGCACATGTAGGTAAGAGTTAAAGTGCTTGAGTCTTATATAAGATCACATTTTAATCAAATTTTCTCTCCTATCTCTAATATATAAAAATATTTTGATATTAGAGATACCAAATTTGATTAAAATATATTTTGAAAAATAGTCTTGAAAATCTTCGGGAGAAAGATGTGTCAATCTTTTGCATGAAGTTGAATTTCTCCCCCTCAAAAAATTGATCCAATTGAATTGTCATTGTGAGGATATGATCCACATTTCAATTTTTGAGGATGGGAGTTGTTGAACACACAATTTTTGAAAGATTTTAAATAATCATTGAGAAATTCTTGAAAATATTGTGTTCAACGCTTTTTGAAAAATCCTATTTCTTTTTGGCGAAGAGGTTTTTCTAAAGCATAAACTTGAGTTCATAGAAGTTGAATGTCTTGACGAATCCACTCAAGTGTAAGAAGATTTCTCTTCTTTTGCTGAGGGTAAGGGTACTAAAGCGTACACTCCCCCGTGAATTTAGAACCGGGTTGCAATTTGAAAGTGATTACAAGCCATTGTGTTGAACTCAAAACGTTGAATGTTTTGTGACAAGCTCAAGCCGAGATAGATTGCTCTACCCGTTGTTGGAAATATTGTCCAAAAGAGACAATTTCCTTTAAAAAGATATAAATGACATGTTTTGAAAAATATTTATAACTTTCATTCGAGCTTTATGTACATACCCGTGTCGTTATTGAGCGAAACTCTAGGTACGTCTATATTATCGATACTAAAAGACATGTCGAGAAGAATTTTTGGTATTTTTGAAAGATTTTTAATTTTGTGTTTTGCTTTTATATGTTTTATATTTTTGTATTTTGTTTTTCTATAGATATATATAAGTAGATGTTTGAAATATGAATCAAGCAGGTACCTTTGCCAGAATCTCCAGGTCTGCTGGAGTCAAACATCTCATACCAATTTGCCTAACGAGGTACTATCTTGCGACATAGCTTTCGTGAACAAGTCGGCTAACTAATAATCCATTCCGACAAAGTATAATTCAACGATTCTGCGTTCAACTTGTTCCTTTATGAAGTGATATCTTACGTCAATGTGCTTCGTGCGGGAATGCTGTACCGGATTGCAGGAGATGTCTATGGCCGACTTTGAGTCACAGTACATAGGTACTTTATCAAAGTGGAAGCCATAATCCGTGTTCTCATCCAAAGAACTTGAGCACAACACGCAGATAGAGACACATACTCCGCTTCGGCTGATGAAAGTGACGTGAAATCCTGCTTCTTAGAAGACCGTCCCACAAGCTTATCTTGACCTAGAAATTGTGCACCACCAGAAGTACTTTTTCGTGTATCAAGACACCCTGCATGATCAGAATCTGAATAAGCCGTTAGAAAGAAACCGGTTTCCCTCGGATACCAGAGTCCCATGTGAATGGTATTCTTAAGGTACCGAAAGATCCGTTTAACCTCCTTGAGGTGCTTTTCAGTGGGTCGTGCTTAATATCGTGCACAATAGCATGTAGCATGATGAATATCAGGTCTGCTTACTGTCAAGTACATGAGGGACCTGATCATGGAACGATATCTCGTTTGATCTATGGGTAATCCCTCCAAGTCAGCATCTAGGGATTTTATGGATAATGGTGTCCTAACTGGGTCACATGAGGTCATACCATGCTTTTTTATTATCTCTTGACAATACTTAGCTTGGTTAATAAAGATACCACATGGGGATTGGTGAACTTGAATTCCTAGAAAGAATTTTAGTTCGCCCATCATAGACATTTCAAATTTGTTGTGCATTACTTTTTCAAACCATTTTGAAAGTTTTGGGTTTGTAGACCCGAAAATAATGTCATCAACATAAATCTGCACAAGCAAAATGTCATCCCCATATTTATAAGTGAGCAAAGTTAGATCAATGGAACCTTTTGAGAAACCTTTGGAGACCAGAAATTTCGAGAGCTCGTCGTACCACGCCCTTGGAGTTTGCTTGAGTCCATAAAGTGCTTTGTGGAGACGATACACCTTGTCAGGATAATGAGGATTGATGAATCCTTCTAGCTGCGTGACATAGACTTCTTCCTTCAAAGGACCGCTAAGAAACGCCGTCTTTACGTCCATTTGATAAACGATGAATCCCTTATGTGCAGCATAAGCAAGAAAAATCCTGACCACTTCCATTCGAGCTACTGGTGAAAATGATTCTTCAAAATCAATACCCTCTTTCTGTCTATACCCTTTAGCCACTAGCCTAGATTTATTCTTGATGATCGTGTTTTCTTCATCCATGTTGTTTTTCCAGATCCATCGAAGATTTAAGGGTATTACATCATATGGTCTGTCAACAAGTTCCCAGACTTTAAGTCTTTCAAATTGTTGAAGTTCATCCATCATCGATTCAATCCAAGCATGATCAACCATGGCTTCTTTGATGTTTTTTGGTTCAGCTGAACTCACAGCGAGTGCATACACACAAACACCGACATCGGTGTGAAGCTGTCGTCTTGTACGAACGGGCTGTGAAGGGTTTCCAATGACATAAACCAAAGGGTGATCTCGGGTCCAATGATGTGTTGACGGATGTCGTTGGTAGAACATGTGCATATTTGACGGATCAACATGGCGAGTGGAAGACTCTCCAGATTCGTGTTCCGGTGTATCGAATGGGTTGATAAATTCGTCTTCGTCAGATAATGCATCATATTCTTGATTTGTGTTCTTTGGAGCAATGACAGTAGTTTTGGATGTTGTAGGAGCGATTGTTGATGTGATATTCTGAGGAGATAAATCTACAGCAACTCGTGTTGAAGTAGATGAAGTTGTATCCGGTTGTTGACGATGATCGGTATCATCATTCTTATCATGAGTGACAGCGGAAGACTTCGATACAACTTGTTTCTCCCTCGTGAAATATTCATCATACATTGGTCCATATAACATTTCCAACTCTTCAATTGTCGTGTTGACTGTCATAACTGCTCTTGGAACATTTCCTTGAACCAGCGTTGAACTTGACGGTTCATTGCTGTGGTCTTGAGTTCCGAGTTCCGTGTGGTTGTGAACAGAAGTCGTTTGTCGTTGTGGATCGGGACTTAAACTGTTTTGTTCAAATGCCATTTCTTTTAAATCATCAAATCGGATGTGAATGGTCTCGACTATCAATGTTGTTCTCTTGTTGTACACTCTTTATCCCTTAGACTGAGTTGCATATCCCACTAGAATACATGCATCACCAGTCTCTTTCATCTTGTCCATATTTTCACCATCGCGAATAATGTAACACGTACATCCAAAAACATAAAGGTGTTTGAGTGAAGGTTTTTGATCATGAATTATGTGATATGGTGTCTTTTAGTGTCTTGGGATAATTAAGGAGCGGTTTTGTGTGTAGCATGCGGTTGACACGGCTTCGGCCCACAAGTATAGTGGAAGTTTTGAAGCGGATAATAATGTTCGAGCAACCTCAACTAAAGTATGGTTTCATATTTCAACAACGCCGTTTTGTTCGGGTGTTCGAGCAATAGATGTTTCATGTTCAATTCCGTCGGCTTCAAAATAGTTTCTCAATTTTGAATTCAAAAATTCTGTACCTCTGTCAGTACGAACCACTTTAACTTGAGCTTGAAAACCACGTTGTATCACTTTAAGGAAGCTGATGAGAACATCGGGTGTTTCATCCTTGGACCTCAAGAAGTGAGTCCATGTGTACCTTGAGTACTCATCGACAATTACCATAACGTATTTCTTCCCATTGATACTATGAACACGCATGGGACCACACAAATCTATATGAAGAAGATCTAACCGTCCTTTAGAGCTTGGTGTAGTCTTTGTTTTGAAGCTACTTCGTTTAGCTTTACAAAGCTCACAAGAAGAACAAAGATTATCTTTGATGAATTTCAAGCTTGGAAGGCCTCTCACAATATCTTTCTTGGAAAGCAAGTTGATGGTATCAAAATTAAGATGAGATAAACGTTGATGCCATAACCATGCCTGAGTCGATGAATCTTTAGCCATGAAGCAAATTGGAGTTGATGAAGTTGTGTCTTGTAGTGAAATTGTGTAGAGATCAGTACCCCGTGTACCGGTAAGTAAGTCATCCCCATCATAATCACGAACAAAACATGTCTTCTTTCTGAAAGCAACCTCCAAATCCGCATCACAGAATTGACCAACCGAGAAAATATTGTGATTGAGCCCTTCGACGTAGTATACCCTTTTGATCGTTATGTTCCCTTGAACCAAATCTCCATATCCTAGGATCGGTGCAAATTGATCATTTCCGAATCGGACCGTACCCAGGAACTTCTCCACGAAGTTAATTAGAAGCTTGAGATTCCCCGTCATGTGCTTCGTGCATCCGGAGTCCAGTATGAAGAGAATTATTTGTATCACCTGCAGAAGAGTTAGAACACGATGGAGCATTTGCTAAATTGGATACCACAGTAGTTGTGATGGTAGAATCATTAATTTCCTTAGCAACATTTAAAGGCATACTAACACTCGTTGTCACATTTTCTGTCCTGACTTTGGGCATCTATTTATATCCTGGAGGACATTGATTAGCAAACCACTATTTCCAAGACTTTCTAGCAGACTCATATAATTCCTTAATTCTGCTTCTAGGGTTCTTAGTGATGGAGTCTGATGCAATATTTTTCTTAGTGGGGGTTGCACCAGAATGGTTCACTTTGCGTTTGGGTTTACTAGCACTAATAGGCCTCGCAACTTGCTGCTTAGTTCTAGTATCTACGCCTTTGACAGTATTCATAGCACACATAGAATGATTAGCATTAACACATTTTCCACATTTGACACAAACGAATTTGACATTCATAGTATTCAAATCATTCAAAACATTCAAATTGTCATTACACGCGATTACAGACTTTTTATTCTTAAAAACATTAAAATTCCTAGGGTGTTCTTCTACTTCCTTCTTCTTCTCTTGACTCTTGTGTTTCCATACCTTATCATTCACTTGAGTGCGCTTAAGCTAAGGCCGGCTAACACTAGCAGTGGAGACTATTCCTATAGAAGAAGACACACGAGTATTAGTGTTTCTACAAGTCTGAGGCGATTGACTAACTTTGTTTGTGGGCTTAGTGGTCATTCTATACATCCCTGGTTTAATCACATTATTGTGCTTAACGCTTGGTGCTATGACATTCCTTATGGGTTGATTCTGTGGTAAACTTTCCTTTCCATCCATCTTGGGGGCAAACACATGTTTTGCAAACGAGGAATTTGATAAAGCAGATGGTTTTCCCAAGATAGAGGAGCTATTCACCTTAGAAGCATTGGGTTGTCTAACAACAGGCTTCTTAATGCTAGGTTCCACAACTTTTCCACCCATCTTAGCAACGAGTTTCTGCAACTCTGCTATCGCTCTTTCCCTGTCTTGTAACTGAGCTTTCAACCCTTTAATTTCCAAATTCTGTTCATTCATTTCTCGAAACGTTTTGGAAAGTTTTTCTTGCAAGTTATTATCATGTGGAAAACTACCAACGTCTTTTTGCAAAGCAAATTCAATAGAATGACAATGATTTGAAGGAAATCAGTTTTATGTTGAAGTAACTCAAAAGCCTTTTTATTAACATTTTCCTTATGTTTCGAAAGCTCAGTTTCAAGACGTTGACACTCTTTGACTTGATCAATATATTTGCATGCAACATCAGAATATTCATCAGTATCAGCACAAGATGTAAAATAAGCACACATAACATCTTTAGAAACGCATTCTTGCAAGAGTAAATCATATTCATCTGAAAAATTAGACTTCTCCATTTGAAGAGCATCAATGTCTTTCTCAATAGACTCAACATATTTTAAATCATCAAACATTTCAGTCCGAATTAACTCCTCAAATTGAAGAACAGTTTATTTAATCAACGCCGTATTTGGAATTAAGAGTTCTTTCACAAGCAAGGTAATATCTTGAGGAATCGGGCGTTGCCACTCAGCATTTTCACATTTTGCCCAATCTCTTTCAACAATAGATTTAACATTATCTATGTGGTGTTTAAGAATACCTAATGTTTTCCTACTCTTGCTTTTGGACTCATCTAGAGGAAGGTAGTTCATATATTTGTAAACATTAGATTTCTTAGGAGCAAACGCTTTCTTCCATTGAATTCTCTTTTGTTTGCATTCTAAAAACACTTCCTCACGAGATTTCTGAGTTTGTTTGTTGAAAAGACCATAAAGACTATTCTCATAAGCATAATTAAATGGTTTCACAAACTCCTTATTGACAAGTGGTCGACTATCATCATCCCAAATGGGCAGTCTCTTCACTATCGGCGCTAACAGGCATGCAATCAAGATCGGTCCTTTCAGACTCATCAAGATAAAGACGCGGGTTCGCAGCTTGAGCTTTGGCAAGGTACTTAGGACTTGCAAAGCTAGCTTGACCCTTAAACATCGACGGAGGTGCTATCATTCTTACGGTTTGAATAGAATCATGCGTTTTATAAACAACTTTCTTTAAAAATTCGACTTGTTCTTCTAGTTTCGTTACTTTTTCGGTTTCTTTATCATATCTACTTTTGAAGTCTTGTTTTAACGCATCTACCTCTTGTTTCTTAACCTCAAGAATTTTAGCAGAATCGTTAGTGGTCATAGAAATCTTTTGTTCAAGTTCATTAACTTTAGTATTGGCAAGGTACGTTTTTTGACGTTCATCTATTAAGAAAACATTATATTGACGCTTCTCTTTGGCTAATAACTCAAGAGTTGTATTATATTTGTTTTCAAAATCGTCCTTTTGACTTTTTAACACACTACCCTTATACCCCTCAAGCTCTTTGGTTTTCTAAAAGAGCTCATCTCTATTGCTTTCAGTTGTCTCACTAGATTTGATAAGAGCAGCTTTGCATTCTTTAAAATTTTGAGTGAGCGTAGCATTAACCTTTTTTTAATTCCTTGTGACTCTGTCTAGTTTCTTTAACATCTTGTTGTAAAGTAGCAATTAAATTAGCAAGAGCAAAACGTTCCTCTTCATCATACTCATTTGCATGTTGATCATCCTCAGACTCATTATTGCACATGTCTGATGAATCGGGTGTGGTATTGCTATCAACCGTTTCCATCATACACGTCTCATTAATGACATTGGGTAGATCTCTATGCTCATGAATATCACCAAACACATTATATTCATCAGTAGTGTGTACCTTATCGATTGGCTCAATGTCAAAGATAGGACCGTTGTCATCTTTAGTGACTTTGAGAACTTCTTCAACCTTTGCCATGTACGAGTAATGTGCATCGAGTTCTTGATCGGAGTCTTCATCATTAGTGTCATCAAGCATTGCTCCTTCCTCAGCCGACAATATAACCCCAGCTTCCATCTTCTTGCATAGCAGCATCTTTTCATTATGATAACCAAAGTCTCTAACCCTTTTTGGCTTCCTGCATTCCTTTGCCATATGCCCATAACCTTGGCAGTTAAAACATTGAATCCCACTTTGTTGAACCACTTGACTTCCAACAGTTTCCCTATTCCCAGTAGCTGCAGCAATCCTCTGAGTATCATACTTGGTAGTTTGTCGATCATACCTTGCAGAACCCTCAACATGCGTTGGATTATGTCGATCATACCTAGAAGGACTTTCACCACGTCGACGTGTATCATACCTTGGAGGACACTCAACATAGTGGTTCTTTGTGTTAGATGATGTTCGAAGATTGTTGTTGGTGAGTTGGTAGATTTTCTTGTAAGTCTTCATTATGAAAGCAATTTGTTGTTTCATCTCTCGATTCTTTTGAGCTTGGTCTTCATCACTGTCTTCTTCAGATGATGACTCAGATGGTGGTGATGGTGCTCTTGGCACTTTGCCTCGCGATCTTGTGGATGATGAAGACTTAGATGATGTGGAATATCGTGGTGAGGATGATGTAGTGGAGTATGGCATAGGAGCACATGAGCGATGATCTTGAACATGTTGAGTTGTAGTCACTAAAGCAAGTGGGTTAGCCGTCTTGGCAACACGTTCAGCTCGAATCTCATTTGCTTCATTCTGAAATTGCTTCAAGATATCAAAGAGTCGATGATATAAGACCTCGTCTAACTTTTCTTGTTGTTTCACTAAGGTGACGAACCGTGTCCACTCGGGTTGAAGTTGTTAAAGAAATTGAACATTGACTTGCATGGTGGAGACTTGCGGATTATTTCTTGTCATGTCAATCATCATTTTATAAAACCTAGAGTAGTATGAATCAATTGATTCTCCATCCTTTGAAGTAAACTCGCCAAAGTTCCAAAACAAATTTGTTTTGACATCTTGTTTGTTGAGTGATTCTCCTTGTTGCAAGCGTTCAATAGCAGTCCACATGTCATGTGTTGCAGGGCATGCATCAACCGTGGAGTAAATATCATCTCCAATCCCACTTAGAACCATATAGATGGCTTCCTTCTCGACATCATGCTAGGCACAATTTTCAGGTGTGAGATCGGATCTTGTTTCATCACGTTCATTTGCGGGTATTGGATCAGTAGTATCTGTGGCTGGTCTTGGAGGAATTGAGATCTTCTTGAATACATATGGTCCATGAGTAATACATTTCCTCAAGGCATCACCATTGGGTCTTGTATCAAGGTATCGTATGAAACGTGATTGCCATTGAGCATACTGACCAGGCACAAGCATTGGTGGTCTCTCTTTGTTACCCGTCACCATTATGTTGTTGTTCGTCACACGATATTCTGTAGTAGAATCCATCTCAATATTCTCTGAAATGATGAATTGAATATGGATCTTAAGTAGATGTGTTGTGATTGTTGTTGTAGTTCAAATTCCGAAAATTGTAATTTTTCTTCAATCCGACAATAAATTCTCCAGTCCGACAAAACGGTAGACCAAATTTTTTTTAATCTTCGTGTAAACGATATTCCGAAACTAGTTCAGATGATGGCTAAGTCTAAAAAATACTCGAACAAAATTTAGCGAAACATAGCATCGGAATGTTCTGTCGGAATGTTCTGTCGGAATAAACCTGTCGTAATGTCCTGTCGCAATGACCCCTGTCGCAATAATCTGTTGCAATATTCCTATCGCAATAATCCCTCTATAGCAATGCAACTTCTATCGGAATGTTCACTGTCGGAATATGAAGTCTATCGCAATGTGGCAAATGAAATTTTGACAGAGTAACGTTTCACTTTGTCTTAATTCCGTCACAATCCACGATCGCAATGTACGATCGCAATCCACGTCGGAATAAGGGGTATCGCCATAACTGATCGCAAAGTAAAACCCTAGGGTTATTGCGATCAAACTGTCCTTTCTAGTACTTTTCGATGTTAACTCTGTCGCAATGTGGGTACTTTTCCGAAACATTAGGTAAAAAAATGAGATTTTTGCCAAGAAAAAACGTGATTTTACCCAAACCAAAATACCCAAATCACTACTACAACAAGAGAGAAGATTTGTAACAAGATTTAGAACATGAAAAACACAAAAAATCTTGAATTCGTAGATGAAATAAGGATCAAATCAGACGAATCAAATGAAAACACAATAACCAATCACAAAACTATCCCATGGCGATTGATACCAATTGTTGTCCCTTTAATTCGTGATGATTAAACAAGGAAGAAAGAAAGAAAATAGATGAAGTAGATGAATTCTAGAGAGAGAAAGTAGTGAGAGAAAGTAGAGAGAAGATGGAGAACTAGGTGAGATTAGATTAGAATAATGAGAGTTACAAATGATAATCCACCCTTCCTAACATGCTAGGAAGGGCCTTATATAGTCGGGCTTACATGTAACCATAATGGCCTATATTGTTTCGACCGGGCTTGTCTTTTGGGCTTTAAGTAGCTTAAATCCAAGCCCGTGAACCACGACTATTTAACTAACTATTACAACGTTCTAATAAATGTTAGAATAATAAACTATGACCGAGCATTCTTATTTGACTCAATATTTTGAGGCTAACATATTTAGTCATGCTAAATTCATGATTTTGTTTTGGTCTCACGAATGCTCCAGCAGCATTTATGGACTTGATGAAGGGAGTTTCCCATGAACTCATAAACAAATTCGTTATCGTTTTCATCAATGACAACATGAGCTTCTCTAAGTCTAGACAAGAGTATGAAGACCATATTTACTATATGCTACAAACTCTACGACAAAATAAATTTCACCCTGAAATTTTTTCCATTACAAATTCTGGTTGATTATAGTGACACGTTGAATAAAATTTATTCTCATGGTTAATCTTACCATGACTCAGCTTACGCGTAAAAGAATCCTACACTAAATTATGGGTTCCAGAGGATCCTACGCTAAGATAAGTCTAGTTTACAAAGACTCATGGTGTTCCAAACTTCTATGTATCCAGTTTCTATGAAACAAGATGTAGTTAAGTTCATATCTAAATACCTGTCATACCAACAAGTTAAGATAGAACACCAACAGGCTAGGAACTATTTCCACCATTAGAAATGTTGAACGATGAAGGGACAAGATCTTCATGGAGTTGTCACCGAACTACCGCAGGATCAGAAGAAGCATAATGCTATATGGGTTATTGTCAACAGGTTGACCAAGTCTGCATACCCCTTCCATCTACAAGAATTTCACAGTTAGCAGATTATCAGACATTTTCCAGCCAAGGATCGTCTGATCACTTGGCACTCCTCCAGCTATCAGATCGGACGAGGGTGCACGTTCGTATTCATTATTACGTTCATGGCCTTGTTCAATTTTATGATTTGCGTTCCGCACTCACGTTCATGACACTATTCACGTTCATGATCTTATTCTAGCTTACGATTGTACGTTTCACTTTTCGTTCTGGAATTTTTGCAGAAGCTTGGGAGACCAGTCTCAAGTTTAATAAACTTCCCATTCTTAGACAGACGTTTCACGTCATATTTTGCGTCTCGTCTCGTATCGTTTGGCGTTACCTCCTTAGTTATCTCATGTTCGATATGTTTCACATGTCATGTTCATTCCACGATTCTCATATCACGTTCACGATATGTTGCACGTATCATTGTCCACCATATGTTTCTCATATTACACTCACCATATCTCCACGTATCATGTTCACAATTGTTCACGTGTCACGTTCACAATTTTTCACGTGTCACGTTCACAATTGTTTATGTACTACGTTTCAGTATGTCTCGCGCATCATTGCTAAGACGCTACTAATGTCATTTATTCAGGTTATTTGCATCGTAACGGTTCAGTTACCCTTGCACGTTAATTCTCCTCCACTCGATCAGATGTATGAGGATCTATCTTACGTTGATGAACCAGAAATTGTTATGTACCGTCAAGTCAGGGTAATGATAACGAAGATTCTCATTCGTGTCAAGATCTTTTAGAGGGACCATTCCGAAGCGGGAGGACACTCGGAACGAAGGAGTCCATCCGGACTTCTAATCCTCTTTTACTTCCATAATTTAGATATGTCTTTCCAGCCATGTCACGTTCCATGTTCCCTTCAGTCACGTCACGTTCCAGGCTCTTATCAACCGTGTTACGTCCATGTCCCTTTCAATCGTATCGTATCTCTAATTCGAGGATGAATTATTCTTTTTAGAGGGGAAGAGTTGTAAAACCCGCATAAAATACCCATGAACAGTGAATACATGAAAACACGACTAAATTAAAACTTTCCATAAATACTTACGACACATGTCACAAACATTTAATTTCAAGTATTATATATATTTTTACTACACGATAAACATTTACGTATAATAATTTGAAACACGAAATTTAAAACACGAACACGAACGATATATATTAACACGCGAAACGAAAACGAAAACTTATGTTTATGCATGTGTTTGGACGGCAAGAAACAAAGAAAAGAGAAGAGGGCCAAGCTCGACCCATTGACCCATTTGACTAGTAAAGATATCCCAGGAAAATTCACTTTTACAGTTTTAGAAAATCACAAAACCCTAGCTTTTTCATCTATTGTGGTCGCCGGCTTTTGGGCAAAGAAAACAAGCAAGAGAAATTGATTCGATACTTGATTCGGGTTAGGTTTTGTCCATGTTCATAATCCTTAATTGATACACGTACGGCAACTCCTAAATTAAATCTTTTAATTTCTTTCCATTTATTTTGATCAATTGTTTAGACTTATGAGCATATGGATAAATCATGGTTTAAAAACAAGAAATTACACAAGTTCTATAGGGTTTTGGTTCAGTTTTCATTGGAACCGAGACCTAAAGAGGTCTCGGTGGGGGTTTTATACACACCAGCCACAACCATGAAGGTGCGATGGTTGGTTGGTTGGTTCAGCCGCAACACCCAAGGGGGCAACAGGGGTTGCGTTTGGGTAATTAGTGGGAACCGAGAGTCTCCAAGACTCTCGGTGGGAATTCCATGTCCAGCAGGGGGAACCTGCCTAAGCCGGTGGGACCTTGTTGGCTAACAGTGGCAACCAACGACAGCAGCCACATGCTGCATAGCCGCCGACCACACCGCCAGCCGCCACTTGTGTTGGTGTTGGTTCGGTTGGTTTCTGTAGTAACCCGTACTTTTCCCAGGATTATTTTATTCTTTTATTCGTGCTTCTTGAATTTTCCAACGTATTACATTTTCTTGTTCTTATATATAAAATCCTGAGATCTTGATATTCTAATAAATTATACTTTTTTAAGTATTTACTTATCATTGATAACACATTATCTGGAATTATAAAATTTCTTATTTTATTTTTCCATAATTATTTAAATCAAAATTTTTGATTTCAAATGACCCGCGTACGTTTTACAACGAGAATTCCCATTGATCGCGATTAGGGATGTGATTCGAGTTGACCCGGTTGGGTTCGGGTCAACTCGGGTCGGGTCAAGTCGGGTTGAGAGCAAAAAAATCATACTCGAACCCAAGCCTAATTAGAACTCGGGTCACTCGGGTTCGGGTCAATTCGGGTCGGGTCAACTTGGGTCGGGTCAACTCGTGTTCGGGTCAACCCGAGTTTAAGGAAAATGTGTAAAAAGTGGCTCAATTAAGTACTAATACAATGTAAAAAGTGTAATTTTAGTCGGGTCAAGTCGGGTTGGTCGGGTTCGGGGTCAAGTCGGGTCGGGTCAAGGGTAAAAAATATATAACCCGAACCCGAGCCTAATTAGAACTCGGGTCAATTCGGGTCAACCCGAATACACTTTTGGACCCAAGTGACCCGACCCGAATATGACTATTCGGGTTCGGGTCGGGTCAACTTTTTCGACACCCCTAATCGCGATACCGACGGATGCCCAAAATTTTACATTTTATTATCGATTGTTTCGATAATTAATATTTTCGACGATTTCATTTTAATTACGTGTTAAGTCGTGTCGGGAAACCATATTATCATATTTATGATGTATTTTAACTTTTGAAAATTATTTTTATGAAACCCGAGCCCCGTAAATATTTTCAAGATTTACTAATAGTTATTTCAACCTTTTAAACTATCTTATTGCTTTTAGGTCCAAAACTATTCCATATTTGCAATTCCTATCCTGACCATACTATATAAACTAAAATTTTTTCACTTAACATCATTTCCACTCATAACAAAACACACACAAACTAAAAAAACTCCATTTTTTCTTTCTTTCTTTATATATGCCGCCACCCTAAAAGCCCTAAAACACCCAAAAATTATGATTTTGATAATGATCTAGCTAAAATTAATCCAAGACCACCTCCTAAAATCTTATTGTAATTCTTTTGGTATCAAAATTTCCTACATGCATCAAGGTTTTCAAGATTTTATGATTTTATGGTTGGAAAATGTTTTAATCATCATGCATGTGATGATCTTGGTAAGATCATCATGTTTTGATCCTAAAAAGTTTGATTTTTGATCTTTGATTTTGTTAAACTTTGACATGCAAGTGTTTAGGAGTTTGTTTGATTGATGAGTATGATAGTAGGGTGATATTAGAGGTATGGAATTGATTTGAATGAGTTGAAAAAATTGATTTGATATGATTTTTAAAGAGGGTACTTTGGACAGCAGGTTAGAGCAGATTTTTCGTGGGTCAAAGTTTGATAAAAGTTTGATATTATAGGATAGTATTATACTGGTTGTCGAGACGCTCGTTTTGATATAAGATAGAGCTTCTAACTCTTTACGGATCAAAAGTTATGCTAGTTTTAGTATTCGTGTACCGGGAGACGCAAATCGGCATAATCCGAAATTATGGCTGATTTTGGGTCAACTCTCGGGGACTTTAGGAATGGTTAGATAAATTATACTACTGGTTTTCAAAGTCTATAAACTTAATATGATGAGTCTAGTAGTGGGTTTAAAAGGCGAAATGTCATGATAGTAATTTTAAAGTGGTATAAACGGTTTTATAAAACAAGTACACTTTATGTCCCAAATTTAGAGTCGAGTAAAGTGTCGAGCTGATGGGTTTTAAAGTATGAACTTTGGCTCAAATTTGGCAGGGTCTTATACAGGTTATAAGTGACCTTGACACCAAATTTCATCTAAATCAGACAAGTCTAGATAGGGTAGATCGGTGTGTACATTCGGAGTGTACTTGCTAATTTATATTTTGGACACATAGTTCAATGCTCGCATGGCGTGAGTTTGAGTATTCACTATTGGACATGGTGACTTACTCAAGTGTTTAGTCATTATATAAATGACTTAGCTACTGGTACGAGTAAGGTAAAGTGATAGTTTGACTTGCGTTGACTTAGCGTCTTATGACGAGTCAATTTCATGAGTGCAAGTGTTTAAACGAGTAACGTTGGATAAATGGAATAATATGGATTCATTTGGTTCGTGTCGTTAGTCATGAAGTATGAATACTTTGAAAATATTTAAAGTCGTATTATACTTGGTATATATCGATATTTGAGATCGAGTCTTAACGCGCACCTTATTTTGATAGGTTGCGGGTTTCGTGTTTTCCCGGGCATCCATATCGTCGGTGATTGTCATGCTACTACTTTTTCTACTCAACTTCTGAGTACAATGATTCACTTACCTCGTGGCTAAGGTGAGTTCATATCCTCTTTTTACTTGTACATGGTTTCTAAACGCGGAGTGAGATTTTACATGGTGGGACACAAACATTTAAAAATTGTATTCTATCCAGAACTTGTATGCTATCCAGAACTTGTATGCTTTCCAGACTTTCATTATTATTGAAAGTCCTTTAATATAACAATTGTCAAAACTATAACTCATATAAACACAAAAACACAACGAAATACTTTTCAAACGCGTAATGCTTTAACTATTATAAACAAAGTATTACAAAGTGCTACGAATACACCCGTTGAATGACAATAAGAATCGAACCCTAGAACAAGTAAACTTGATACGAGACTCAAGTTTACAAGGGAACCTATGAGTCGCTGGTAGACAGCTGAGGGCTCAGTGGTTCCAAAGAGAGAAAGAACTTAGATAATTTATCCAAGCACAAGGGTTGCATTAACTCTTCTTTCTCACTCCTATTTATAGTGGTACGAGGTTGCTTCCTTAGTGGGAGTAGTTTATACGTGTCATCTTCTGAATGGAAGAGTACAACGTATTAAATGCATGTCCAAATCGAGACATACCATTAAACAACTTTAGGTGAACAGTTATGCCAACTGTTCACCTTTTGTCCCACTAGGTCGTACTAGGCTTTATCTTGAATGTCTTGTTTTGTCCCGCTCAAAACACTTTGTAGATTCTCCCGCCTAAACTATAAAGGATTGGACAAGCTTTGTTTGTATCAGACTTCTAGGGTTCTTAAGTGATCTTTGAGTATTTTCAACTCAGAGATCCTTGAACACCAGCACATTCCTTCTACATCCTAGCTATTCATAATCGCTGGTAAGTATGACTTCAGATTCTCTTCGACTTCTCTAACGTTGTCTTTGACTTGAATGTTCCTAGTGTGCCAGCTGAGGCTTTGCCTTCCGCTGGTCTGGTCTCTGTCGCTGGTCCTCTCAGTGATCAGTAACACTTAGTCTAATTTAAACAAATCTAGACTGGGCCATAGTTAAAACTTTCATTGGCCCAACAATCTCCCCCTATTTGTTTATAAATTATACTACGTCTAAAATTATTGTAAGTGAGTACACAGCTTCTTCTTACACAGAATTTAACAAACATACCTCAGAGTTTTATTAAACATAAAGAACCTAGTCTATTACAAGGACACCCAGTGGTGTAAAATAAAACAAAATAAAAGGTTCTTCAGCAATCGAGGCCTTGGTCACAGGTTCTCTGAGCTTCAACTTTGTCACTCCTGGAGTTAACGATCAGCTCAACTTCAAACTCAAAATCACCAGCTAGTTTGCAGTTCCTTAGGATGCCCTGTTTGAGTCTGATGAGTTGGATAGTTGAGGCCAGATGAAGTTCACTCATCCTTTGAAAGCAATACTCACAATTACCATTCATAAAGAACATTCCTTTCTCTGGTTCAGAGTATACTTGGCCACCCACTGGCTTAGTGATCTCCTTGGGAAGTACAAGGTTTCTGTACATTCCATCTACCACAACATTCTCAGTGACCAGCTTCTCTACCAAAGGCCCCATTTGGGTTTTCCTTTTTCTTTGTCCTTGAGTTTATTGTTGTTGTGATAGTTGAGGAGGCAGAGGTAGCTTCAGCTTCTTAGCAGTGTCTCTTACCCAATTAAGCTTTGCTTGAATGTTTTTCATCATTTGGGCAACACCAGGCCCAGTCTTCTTTTGGGCAAGGGACAATACTTCTAACCATTCAGAGAGGCCCAGATCTTTGAGTCTAAAGTCACTAAAGACTTTTTAGTTGGTTGTTTGATTGTCTCTGTATAAGGTCATCACCACTCTTTTGTCTTTGTCAGTGTAACAAGTGTACTTGGTGATTTGACCGGGCTCTACTCTTTGGTCCACTATTCTCTCATATTCCTTTTGAAGGTTGCTCCTTTTTACTTCTGGTTCTTTGAGCTTATTCAGCTGAGCTTCCTTTACAGCAGGAGAGAGTAGTTTGTTCAGAGCTTCTTTGCTCTTGATTTCAGCAGCTCTAATATCAGCTAACCTCTTTTGTTCCATGATTTGAGCCTTTGCCCGCTCTGGGGTTAGTGGTGGTTCATCAGCACTTTTGAATTTGTTCAAGTCAGAGTGTCTGGCTGTAGATCCACCTTCTTCTTGGAGGGAGTGAAGGGTTGTTTCAGGCACCTCAGTGGCAATACCTTTTCCCTTGTCCTCTGTTGCCTTAGTGACGGGGTTGAAGGATCTGATGGGTTTTGGTGTTGGGATCTCTGTTGAGGGTGCTGGTTGTTTAAGTGATTGCTCCCCTTAGGTGGAGCAGTATCTTCTTCTTCTTCAGAGGTAGAGGTTGCGGAATTGTCCCCCTCAGGCATTGCGCCATTAGAAGCTGTGCCTGAACCAGGTTTGTGGAACTTAACAAATTCTTCATGGACAAACAAACATATTTCTTTAAGTTCCTCTTGTAATAACTCCTAAAGAAGTTGCCTGGAAGGCTCAGATGACTTGGCAATAGCAGCAACATTTGCTTTGACATCTATAGTAAGGACTGATGGCATGTATTGCTAGAGACTCTGGTTTAGAACTGCTGGGAGTTAAGTTTTCAAGGCATTTCCCAATAGTTGCGGAAGAAGTGCAGTCATAGAGGATTCCATAGATGAGGTTAGTGAAGTCTCTAGGGTTGTGGCGAGTTCCTCAGCAGCATGAGTGAGTGTTTGTATTTCAGAGAGGATGACATCATTTGTGACTTTAGGCTTGGTGATACTGATGTCTCCCCTCTTAACCCAGAGTTCCTCAGCGGCTAGTTCTTGAACATCTTTCATTCTTGGAACATGGACAGGCTTGAGGTGTTGTAAATGCTCTAAGTGTTTCATTGCCCCCAGTTCCATGATGTTTGGAAAAGTTGGGAAGGGAACTAGGGTTGGTGTACAAGCCTCTGGTCTCATAGCTGCTTGGCAGCTAGTTCCTGAACATTTTCCATAGATGGGAAGGAAATGGGCTTCAATTGAGATGTGACTTGGTCATCATCAGCATCCATATCAGCATAGTCTGAAATGGTTAGGTCCTCTTCAATGATAAAGACCTCATCTTCTGGCATGGATTCAATGTCTGACATGGCATCCAGATCAATGTGGGAGGCTTCAGCATTATCATCACCAGCAATGGAATAAGCCTCATCATTTTGTTGTTCTTCATGAAGATTGTGAGCCTGTTATGACATTTGTTAGTAACCAGTGTGAAACAAATATGAAGTTATAGATCGCCATTCGCTGCCCCTAGGAAAGCTGTGTGTGATTATCCAGCCCCCCCTAAGGATTTCTCCTTGGGACTCTTTTAGTGTGAAATAGATATGTTGAAGGGTCGCCATTCGCTGCCCCTAGGATAGCTGGGTGTGATTATCCAGCTCCCCCATAAGGATTACTCCTTGGGACTCTTTTGATTTGTGAAAACTATGTGGTGAATGGTCGTCATTCGCTGCCCCTAGGATAGCTGGGTGTGATTATCCAGCTCCCCCTGAAGGATTGCTCCTTGGGACTCTTTTAATAGTGAAGTGATGGAAGTTAAAGGTCGCCTTTTATCGCTGCCCCTAGGAAGACTGAGGGTGATTATTCAATCCCCCCAAAAGAATAAATTCTTTGGGACTCTTTTAGTTGTGACATATTTGAAGGTAAAGGTTGCCTTTTATGGCTGCCCCTAGGAAGACTGAGGGTGATTATTCAGTCCTCCCAAAAAAAATTCTTTGGGACTCTTTTTCATATGAGGGGACCCATAGACCACGTGAGGTGCAGAAACTCTGGGTCGGGACCTATGGTATGCTCAAGTTGTTGTGGACAAGAGCATAGTCCAGAGGGTGAAGGATCATCAGGGTGCGTTAAGAGCACAAGTGAATCATATCCTAGTGTCAAGACATAGTGTACAGATAATCCTAAGAGATCTAGGTGCTGACACAGACACTCTATGGGTTGAGGCAAACCCAAAAACTTCATCACTCTCTCCTACAGAAATTTGAGAGTGATTGTATGTGATCCTCCAAGAAGAAAAAAATGGCGAACTAATACCTGAGAGATATCAGCGTAGAGAAGGTTCTTAGTCATCTCTGCTGACAAGGAGACGCTAGACTCTGGTTGTTTGTCAGCTGTAGGCTCTTTAACCACATCCTCCAGAGAAGGGGATGGGTCCTTTTTGGTGTTCTTCTTGTTGGAAGGATTAACAGAAGGGGTTTCAGAGGAAAGGGGGATGTCTTTCCTCTTCTTCTTCTTTTCCTTGAGCGCCTTGGGCTGAGAAGTAGACTGCACAGAGGTCTTAGACAAAGACTTGTCAGTTTTTCTTTCAGCATTCACCTCATTATGAGGGATCAAGGGCTCTCCATCATCAACGAGTAACCCAACAACCTTTATCATATGCCTGCTGAGAGGCACCTCATCCTCTAAGGGAGTCTTCAGTGAGGCTGGTGTGATGCGATAGGGAGAGAAGGAGTGAAGTTCATCATTGGTGTAGGTTTCACCAAGCATATCCTCTATGATGAGAGAGAGATATCTTGTGTAGAAGATGGTGGCCAGTCGATGCTTCTTCCCTTTGTTTTCCAGCTTTACAATGAGGTCGGTGTAAAGTATGTGGGCGACCCCTATATCCTGCCCCAAATCAAACTGTAAGCAATTGCTTACTGGGCACCATTTAGCTGATCATGCGACCCCTGGTTTCCACCCAGACATTTCACTATGTAAAGCATCAGCGTCCTCCATATGGGTGAGAAGTAATTCACCTTGATCAGTGATTTGTTCTGGAAGCCTTGGGAGGTGAAGGGTTTGTCCTCGTCATCATGAGGATGAAGGGTAGCCAGAGCCCTCTTCAATGTGGCGCTGGCTGGCACAGCGGACATGCCTTCATTGACAAGAGGTCCAATGACTTTGGCAAAGGTGTAGAAATCAAAGGTGAGAGGTTGTGGATGTGCATAAAGGTTGAAGGTGATGTGTGAAGAGGTTTGATCAACTTCAGTGATGTACCAGAACTCCCTCAAGTATTGATGGTAGCATGTAGAGGGTTCCCTAGTTATGGCTTCGTTAATGGTGGAGTTCTTGAGGAAGGATAACAAAGGATGGTAGAGAGGATTGTTATGTTCCAAGTGAGCTACACAGTTGTTAAGGGTGATCTTCCCATCGTTTATCCCAGAATCTACATTCGAGGCGACTAATACGGTGAACGAGGTGTTTGTTGATGAAGACGCCATTCTTGTTGGAGGGAAGAAATGGAGAATTTGAAGAAGATGAATAGTGTGTGTGTGTGAAAATAATGAGCAATGTGATAGAAAAATGAGTCAAGGGTTTTGATAAAAGGTTTTGCCGTTTTATAATTAAAGCATTAAATGCAAATGTTTACCTTTTAGGAAAAGTGGGACCCCTTGACCCTTCATGTGATTTTTCTGTCCCCTTAGAAAGTGGGTAAGTTGTTGACATTGAAGGACAATCATTTGAATTAAATATGGGAATATATTAACTTCCATTAGAATGTAACTACCTCGTTACATTAAATTCCCTTAAATGCCTAGAGATAGAGATCATTTATTAGATTTGTTTATCAATATTGAGCATACCCAGCTCAGCAACCAGCCTAGTAAAACTTGGCTCAGCCAAAGGCTTGGTGAAAATATCAGCGAGCTGGTATTCAGTGGGTATAAAATGAAGCTCAATATTACCTTTTAAAATATGGTCTCTGATAAAGTGATACCTGATGTCAATATGCTTAGTTATGGAATAAAGTACCGGATTATTGGAGATGGCCATAGCACTTGTGTTGTCACAGAATATGGGAACCTTTTCATAATTGATCCCATAATCGGCCAACTGACTTTTCATCCAGAGAACTTGAGCACAGCAACCAGCAGCAGCTACATATTCAGCTTCAGCTGATGACATGGCCACTGAGTTTTGTTTCTTTGCACTCCAGCATACCAAATTTCCTCCAAGGATTTGACAACTCCCAGAGGTGCTCTTTCTATCAAGACATCACCCAGCGTAGTCTAAGTTAGAGTAGGCTTTGAGGTCGAAGCCTGATCCATTTGGATACCAGAGACCCAGAGTAGGAGATCCTTTTAAGTACCTGAAAATTCTTTTGACAGCTACAAGGTGGGATTCCTTGAGGTTAGCTTGGTACCTAGCACAGAGACATGTGTCAAATTGTATGTCTGGTCTGCTAGCTGTGAGGTACATCAGTGACCCAATCATGCCTCTGTATAAGGTCTCATTGATAGAGACCCCTGAGTCATCAGCTCCCAAGTTGTTGAAAGGAAGCATGGGGCATTTCACTGATGCACAATCAGACAGATCATACTTCTTGAGCAAATCCTTAACATATTTTTCTTGACAAATAGAAATTCCTTTTGAATTTTGTTTGATTTGAAAACCTAAGAAAAAAGTTAATTCCCCCATCATGCTCATTTCATACTTTTTGGTCATAAGTTTAGCAAACTGTTTGCTCAAGGTAATATTGGTTGAACCAAAAATTATATCATCCACATAAATCTGTACTAAAATGACAACACCCTTGGACCTATAAGTGAACAGGGTTTGATCAATGGTACCTCTGACAAATTTATTTTCAAGTAAGAATATTGATAGGGTTTCATACCAGGCTCTAGGCGCTTGTTTCAGCCCATAGAGTGCTTTATGAAGTCTGTAGATGTGATCAGGATACTCACTGCTTTCGAACCCAGGGGGTTGATAGACATATACTTCCTCTGCATGCTTACCGTTTAGAAAAGCACTCTTCACATCCATCTGGTATACACTGAACCCATATAAGCTGAAAAGGCTAGGAAGATTCTGATAGCTTCCAATCTGGCTACTGGTGCAAACGTTTCATCATATTTAATACCCTCAGATTGATTCTACCCCAACACCACAAGCCTAGCCTTGTTTTTAACAATCATGCCAGCTCCGTCCCTCTTGTCTCAATAGACCCACTTAGTTCCAACTACTTGTTTTCCAACTAGAGCTTTTACCATAGTCCACACCTTGTTCCTCTTGATCCGATTTAACTCATCTAGCATGGCAACAACCCACCCTTCATCTAGAAGCGCAGCAGCCACATTCTTAGGTTCATCTTCAGAGAGAAAATCAGCGAAAAGGCATTCATTCGCTGAGGCGGTTTCCAGAGATCTCAACTTGCCTTTGGTGGTGACTCCCTCAGAGGGTTCACCAGAAGAATATCTTGGTTCCTACTCCATTTGGATTGAGGAGCAGGAGTCTCTGTGGGTTCAGGAGTCACAGCAGGTTTAATGAATGCTGGAGGATCTTCACATGTTATTTCTTCATCCATAGTCTCTTCATCTGAGTGAGAGATAGGTTCGATAAGATCAACATTCACTTATGTGGGTAGAGTGATAGGTTCAGTAATTTCAACCTCTGGAGTGATGTCAGAGATTGAGTGAGGATCAAATGCATGAACATATGGGAAGTCCTTGTGACATGCCTGAGGTGATTCCTTGGGATTTGAGAAATAATCCTTTGGATATGATTTGAGTTCACTGAAATCAATGTCACATTCTTTTGTGTTGGTGTGAGTAATGACAACATCTGCTTCATTAAAGGTAACATAAATGGATTCTTCAAGTTCTTGCATGCGAATGTTGAATACTCTATAGGCGTCTGGAGGTGGAAGAGTAGCCAACAAAGAATCCATCATCTGACTTTTCATCAAATTTTCCCAGATGATCTCTGTAGTTGTGAATGAAAACAGGACAACCAAAGACATGGAAGTAGCTTACATCAGGGGCTCTCTTCCTATACACTTCATAAGCGGTCTTACCGTGTCTCTTCACAATTATAGATCTGTTTTGTGTGTAACAAGCTGTGTTCACAGCTTCACCCCAATATTGTTTTGGAAGTCTTGATTCGCTTAGCATGGTTCTAGCAGCCTCTATGAGAATTCTGTTTCTTCTTTCAGCGACACCATTTTGTTCAAGGGTGCCTGGGTTTGAAAAGTTTTGTGATATTCCCTTTTCATCACAAAAGGCTTCAATGGCATGGTTCTTGAATTCAGTGCCATTATCACTTCTGATAGCCTTAACTCTGTAGTCATTGAAGTTCTCTATTTCTCTGATGAAAGACATTATTCTTTTAGCTGCATCACTCTTTCTTTTGAGAAAGAATACCCATGTAAATCTAGAAAATTCATCTACAATGACTAGTATATATTTGTTGTGATTACGGGATTGTGGTTTTACTGGCCCAAATAAGTCCATGTGAAGAAGATGGAGGCAATTATTTATGGAGAATGATTGCTTTGTTTTAAATAGGCTCTGTGGTGCTTCCCTTTCTCGCAGGCTGAGCAGGGTCTGTCTTTGGTGAAGGTCAGAGAGGGAAGCCCAGCCACTAAATCATTCTTGGCCAGTTTGTTGATGTTCTTGAAGTTCAGGTGGGAGAGTGTAACACCCCATTTTGGTAAATGGAATGTCACCCGTGATTATGGCGTGTCATCAAAGCATACAAGGATAAATGTATAAAACATCACATGACCATAAAGGAAATACCGGAAACAAACATCGGTACGCCAAAAGTAGAACTCATCACACATAAACATAAGTACTGTAAATAAAAACGGCTAAACAATGTCCATGGAAATGAGTATCAAAGTATAATGAAATGCATAAAGTAATGAAGGCTAGGAATCTTCCAATCCATATGCACGTACGCTTTAAGTCTACGAGTGTCCTTGAGTACCTGCCGTTTTGAAAAGCCTTATGTTTATCTTATAAAAATTGTTTAGCATGTTTACCATTAGCCAATATAAGTCATGAAATATCAGTGTGCATGAATACTTGGAGGGGTGACCTCGTCATGCGAATTAGAGGGGTTGCCTCTAATTTATATACAAGTTTTGGGTATGAGGGACTAGCTCCTTGTGAAGGATGCAAGGCACACACCACATTCGCCTGAATAATCTGCTAAAAACATGTAACCTAGGATGCACCCATACGCCCTACATGATAATATAAAAATATGGCCAAAAGCTGAAAGGGACGCCACGAGCTATCACTCAGCCGTGGTGAAGTCATAACACTGGTGCCTCCAGTGTTATGGTTATGGTACCTCCATAACTAGGTGAAACTGGTCATGCATGTATATGGCTTTAGGTATCTAATTAAACATATGCAATTCAAAACATATAAAACATATACTAGGAAAACAGTTGGCTGCATACGGGGAATCCTAATAAGGAAGAATGTCCATACTGAAAGGATGGAGAATCCGTACCTTGTGTCCAGTGAACGAAGAAGATGAACGAAAGAGAGTCCTACTTCGATATCACTAATGCTACATAAATAATATACGTTTATAAGTATCTGATTACTGACTACGTAACTGGTTTTATATCATGTCTTAGCTTGTTTTATATGTTCATATCTTGTTTTACCGATTTTAGCTTCATACTGCGTTTATCATGTATTATGTCTATTCTGATTAAGTATTACTTGTATTTCTTGTATTATTATACTTGTTGTGTAATAATAAGTAACTTTCTAAAAATAGCAGGTTTTCTAAAATAGAAAGTTTCCAAAAATAGAAAGTTTCCAAAAATAGAAAGTTTCTAAAAATAGACTATTTCCAAAAATAGAAAGTTTCCAAAAATAGAAAGTTTCCAAAAATAGATTAGCTGCCTTAATTAAATATGTTTCTAAAAATAGAAAGTTTCTATAAATAGAAATAAGCTAGATTATTAAGGTAATAATATATAAGCTTAAGTTTTACTAATTAATATTCTAAGTCATGTGATATATAGTATAGTTTATTAATTATTACATGTAAATTAAATAAACTATAGGTTACAAGATTTAATTAAACATAACATGATTTAATTAAATAAAAGGTAATAATACTTAGGTTAAAACATGTATTAATATTTATTATTAATATAACCTAAGTCATGAAAATTAATTAATTATAAGCCATGTTTTAATGATTAATTAATTTCTTAGTCTAATTTAACTAATAAAAAAATATTTAGGTTAAAATCATGTATTATTATTAATAATAATATAACCTAAGTCATGTCCAAATTAAATTAATTACTTAGCATGTTAAATTAATTTAATTAATCTTGTAATTATTTAACTTGTAAAAAATAAATAATTAATCTTGAAAAAATAACCCGTGACCGAACCCGTGTTTTAAAACTAAACATGTCATGAACCGGACCCGTAACCCCGTGAACCAGCCTGAACCAAACCCCACCACCAACCACCACCCACAGCCGTAGCTGCGGCGGCAGCTGGTGGCTGCCTGCCATCGGCGGCGGCTGCTGCCGCTGCCTCGCTGCTCCCCCGCCCGACACAAACAGCCACCGTCGCAAGCCGGTGGAGCTTGCTGCTGCGTCGAGACCCACACCAAGACCAATAGGGGTCTCGTCTGTGGTTAACAAGGGACACCGAGAGTCTCTGACTCTCGGTTGGCTGCCGAACCCAAACAACCAAACAAAACCCCCCTTTTCCATGTTTTAATTAATCCCATAACATGTTTATTTAATTGTTTTCATAAATCTAATCATAAACATAATTAAATAAAAGATTAAAGATTAACATTTTGTGTTTTACCTTGACGTGTGATTGAAAATAACACGAACACGAACCAATTAACCAAGATCCAAAAATCAAAATCGAATTCCCCTTTGTCTTGTGTAGGTGTCGCGGCTATGGGGTCCCAAGGAGCTAGGGTTTTTAATTTTTCTATAAAACTATTTTTATGAAAAACTCTATAGTTTTAGTTTTTTATTAATTAAACCAAAATTTGGCTTATGGGCCCCCTTCTTCCATGTGTGTGTGCCGCGGCTACATGGGCCCACCAAGGGGAAACCCGGTGTTTTCTGTGTTCTAAAATATTACGTGTTCTCGTGTCGTGTTTACGTGTTTTATTTAGTTATTGTTCGTGTCGTAATATATTTATTCGTAATCGTAATAAATATACGTAAATACATAATATTAAGCTCGTGATTATTTACGTTCATGTTTTCATGTTCGTGATTATAATTATTGTTGAAATAATTATCGTGCATTAATACGTATAAAATACTTATCGTGTAACAACACGTACGTAATACTTGTAATTTCCTAATCGTGAAACGTAAACGTGCTAAATAAGGAAAGTTTTAATCCTATACGTACGATCATAAGGGTACTATTCATAGTAAAAGCATGCGGGTTTTACAAGTCTTCCCCCCTAAAAAGAATAATTCGTCCCCGAATTATAGATTATGTAAACTGGAAAAGAGGAACATACCCGAATTCAAAATATGAAATGAGGGTAAGAAGCCCGGATAGACTCCTCTGTTTCCCAAGTGGCTTCCCGCTCGGTATGATCCCTCTAAAGGATTTTGACGAATGGAATCGTCTTCCTCCTCATGACTCGTTCTTGTCTGTCAAGAACTCGTTCGGGTTCTTCTATGAAAGTGAGATCTTCACGAATCTGTTCCAGTGGATACTGAACCATGTGAAGGGGATGATACTTGTACCCTCTGAGTAAGGACACATGAAAAACATCGTGAACATGAGAAAGCTGTGGAGGTAATGCTAAACGGTAAGATACTTCACCGACTCGCTCAATGACATCAAACGGTCCGATGAATCGAGGACTGAGCTTCCCTTTGATTCCAAAACGTCTAACACCACGTGCCGGCGAAACCTTAAGGAAAACGTGATCTCCTACGTTAAAGTGTAAGTCCCTATGATGCTTATCTGCATAACTCTTCTGACGTGACTGTGCTTCTTGTAGGTTCTGCTTAGCTATCGCGACCTTCTCGTTGGTCAACTCAATCATTTCTGGTCCTTCAAGTGTTCGCTCACCAACCTGATCCCAGCAGATTGGGGCGCGACACTTTCTGCCATACAACATCTCGAATGGAGCACACTTGATACTTGCGTGCCAACTGTTGTTGTATGCAAACTCTACCAAACAGATGTAGTCGTCCCAATCTCCCGTCCATTCCAACGCACATGACCTCTACATGTCTTCTAATGTCTAAATCGTTCGCTCTGATTGCCCGTCTGTTTGAGGATGAAAAGCCGTGCTAAGGTTAAGTTTTGTACCCCAAGCTTTCTGCAGACTTCTCCAGAATCGCAAAGTGAACCGAGGATCTCTGTCTGAGACGATGCTGGATGGAGCACCATGAAGTCTCGTGATTTCCTTCTTGTAAGTATCGGCGAGTTTACTGACTGAATCTTCCTTGCGGATCGGTAAGAAATGAGCTGACTTGGTAAGTCGATCAACGATAACCCAAATCGCATCGTGCTTCCTCTTTGTCGGCGGAAGATCCGTAACAAAATCCATGGTGATTTTGTCCCACTTCCACTCTGGAATATCAAGAAGACTGCTAGATCGCTGATGCTCGATCTTAACCTGCTGGCAGGTAAGACATTTGGAGACGTAAGTCGCAACATCCTTTATCATGCCACTCCACCAAAAGTATTGCTTGATGTCATGGTACATGTTGGTCGAACCAGGATGAATGGAGAATGGGGAGCTATGAGCCTCAGCTAACAATGCTTCCCGGAGTTCTTGATCATCAGGAACACAAAGTCTCGTGCCCTGCCATAAGATACCATCTACGTCTACTCGAAATTCTGTCTGCTTCTCCAAATTCTGAATTATCGCCTAGATTTCACCATCATCCTTCTAAGCTTCCTTGATCCTAGAGAGTCACTCGGGTTCCACTCTAATATTAGCCTAGTAACCGTGCTGTCCATGTACCACGATGTCCATGTCTAGTCGCTCCAAGTCTCTAATAATTTCCTCCTTTATCTCAATGCCGTTGATCATTCTGGACTTCCTACTAAGTGCATCTGCCACTACATTTGCCTTGCCGGGATGATACTACAGATTAATGTCATAATCCTTCAACAGCTCTAACCATCTCCTCTGTCTCATGTTCAATTCACGTTGAGTGAAGATGTACTTCAAGCTCTTGTGGTCTGTGAAAATGTCACATGATTCTCCATACAAGTAGTGCCTCCATATCTTCAAAGTGAACACAACTGCTGCAAGTTCCAAGTCATGCGTAGGGTAATTTTCCTCATAAGGCTTAAGCTGCCGTGAAGCGTACGCGATCACTTTCCCATGTTGCATGAGAACACAGCCAAGTCCTTTCCCCGATGCATCACTATTGATCTGAAATCCACCTGTACCAGATAGGAGAGTAAGAATCGGTGCAGATATTAGCTTCTGCTTTAGGTCTTCAAAGCCCTTTTCTCTTTCTTCAGTCCAGACGAATTTCTCCCCTTTCCGCATCAGTTTGGTCAATGGTAGTGCTAAACGGGAAAATTTCTCCACGAACCTACGGTAGTAACCAGCTAAGCCTAGGAAACTACGGACTTCAGTCGCTGATGTCGGTCTTGGCCACTTGGTAATAGCCTCAACCTTTGTTAGATCCATCGTGATTCCTTCTGCTGATACAATGTGACCTAAGAATGCCACCTTGTCTAACCAGAACTCACACTTGGAGAATTTAGCATACAGCTGCTTCTGGTGAAGAATCTGTAATACTGTACGAAGATGATCTTCGTGTTCCTCCTTGTACTTTGAGAATATCGGGATGTCGTCAATGAAGACAATGACGAACTTGTCCAGAAATTCATGGAAGATCCTGTTCATCAAATCCATGAACACTGCTGGAGCATTGGTAAGGCCAAATGGCATGACTACAAATTCGTAGTGACCATAGCGTATACGGAAAGCAGTCTTGGCGATGTCCTACTCCTTAACCCGTAGATGATGATAGCCCGACCTTAGATCAATCTTGGAGAAATGTTTGGCCCCTTGGAGTTGGTCAAACAGATCGTCTATGCGTGGTAGTGGATACCTATTCCTGATGGTAATCTTGTTGAGCTCGCGATAGTCTATGCGAAGATGCATACTGTCGTCCTTCTTCTTAACGAATAAGACCGGTGCGCCCCATGGAGATGCGCTCGGTCGAATAAAGCCTCGTTCCAGAAGTTCTTGCAATTGATCCTTCAGCTCCTTCAACTCTATGGGAGCCATGCGATAAGGAGCCTTGGAAATCGGCTCAGCTCCTGGGATGAGCTCGATGCTAAATTCTACTTCACGTGCAGGTGGTATGCCCGGGAGTTCTTCTGGAAATACATCTGGAAATTTTGACACTATCGGCTGATCCTGAATTGATGGGGATTCAACATCCATGTCATGAACAATAGCTAGATAGCCCTCACAACCATGTGAAAGTAATGCATGTGCTTGTAGGGTTGATATGATTTATACAGACCTTTCGGGTACGAACCCGTTGTGAATGTGCTCTGGCGCATTAACATCACCGAAGATGACTCGATATGAATGGCAGTCTATGGTGGCATGATGCTTAGATAACCAATCCATGCCTAAAATCATGTCAAAATCATTCATGTCCAGCGGAAGTGCGTCAACAGGACGAATCTTGTCATCAAACTCTAGGGGAAGGCTCTTGTACACATGTGTTACGCGTACAGAGTCTCTTAAAGGAGTGGAAATATCCAGTATATTCTCTAGTAGCATGGGGAGTATCCTAACATTCTTGGCATAAGCAGTAGAAATGACCGAGTGAGTAGCACCCGTGTCAAAAGAACACATGCAGCTTGACCATACATATACAAGATTCCAGTGATGGTACCTGTATACTTGTTGGCCTGATCACGAGATGTCGTGTAAACGCGTCCACTAGTAGGTGGCGGCTTGGTATCAGCATGTCCTGATGTACCCTTCATCTCGCCCTTGCGACAGTCCTTCATGCGATGGCCAGGAAGACCACACTTGAAGCATGCGTCGCTGTCGCGGCGACATGGCCCTGGGTGCCTATGGTTGCAGGTAGTGCAAAGAGGATGAGTATATCCTCCAGCAGGTGTCTTGACTGGTTGTGAGCCTGATAAGAACAATATACATGAGACATGATAATAGGTACAAAGGACAATGCGGATAAATCGTAAGATGGAATACCAATGATAGCTGGACGGTTAGGCTGTGAACCTCTCTGGTTCTGGTCCCTCCCGTTACCATGATTCATGCTGCTCTTGGAGTGTCCAGCGTTGTTGCGGTAATTATCAGTACCGCCACGCCTATCCATAGCAGAACGGTCGTGAGTCTGACCGTTTCCCTTGGGCTGAGTAGGTTGTTGCTGAGTAGCCGGCTGAGACCGGTCCCCAGTCTTCTGCCTGGAAGATATAGTTTAAAAGAGATGTAAATATTGACATGTGCTGAAAAGAATACGATTTGGTCACCGCTGAATACGAATGTTTACCTCTTCTCGGGTCTCTCTGCTTCCCCGAACTCTTCTCTTTCTTGCAGCATATCCAGCTTACGTGCTGCATCGGCCACTTGTGCCACCGTGTTAAACGTAGCACACACTAGGTTGTTTGCGACCGATGTACGAAGAGCCCACTGGAAGTGGTGTGCTTGCTGTTCAGGAGTATCTGCTGCTGCACCAAGAAAACCAGTCAAGCGAAGAAAGCGCTGCATGAACTCGTTGCTATTCTCCCTAGCTCTCTGTCGGATTCCATGGTACTCTCTCTTCAGCTTGTTTTGCTCAGCCTTGGGAAAGAACTGTCCTATCACCAAATCCCTGAACTGAGCCCAAGTCAAACCAGCCACCCAATTATCACCTCCCTCAGACTGCTTCAGTGTCGTCCATCATGATAGCACATCACCTTCGAACCGGTAGCATGCCAACCTCGACTTGAAGACGGGGTCACAACCCATAGCATCGAAGATCTTCTCAATGTGAGCCAACCAGCTTTCAGCTTCACTGGGGCTATCTGTTCTCTCGAAAGCTCGAGGGCGTAGCTTATTGAATCTCTCCAGCCATGTGACCAATGTTGCTGGAGGAGGAGGAGGAGGAGGTACTGGGTGTTGCTGTTGATTGTTGGCAGCCTGCACCTCAGCCCTGATTTCGTTCCTCAGCTGAGGAAGCATAGCTTGCATTGCAGCTTGGATTGCTGCATTGAGTTGTTCCTGCTCGCGTGTGAGAACCATCTGACAGTATAACATAAAATACATGATTAAACTGATCAAAACATAAACTATATACATGAAAAAAATTTATACCAATAAATCATGAGAAAAAAATTATGCAAGAAAATTAGTACATGAATGCATGATGTAGTTTTATGAAAACTTTTGTATGCGCGAGAGTGAACACCTATGGTCAGTTTACTCAAAACAAAAGACATGGCTAGGGGACGCCAATGGGTCGGTCCCAAAGTTAAAAGTTTCGATAAAATCACATGCGACTAAATAGGTCCAGTCCTGTACCAACCATTACTTAGTCATAAACCTGCGACAATGACATATGTATGTATGCATGAAAATAATGAATGCATGAAAACCGAATGTCAGTTCCAGGAAGACCATAGTGACTACCCACTAATCACAGGTCGTTTTTTGAGAGCCTACAGGTCAAAGCCTTGGCTCCGATACCATAACTGTAACACCATATTTTGGTAAATGAAACGTCACGCGTGATTATGGCGTGTCATCAAAGAATACAAGGATAAATGTATAAAACATCACATGACCATAAAGGAAATACCGGAAACAAACATCGGTACCCCAAAAGTAGAACTCATCACACACAAACATAAGTACTGTAAATGAAAAGGACTAAACAATGTCCATGGAAATGAGTATCAAAGTATAATGAAATGCATAAAGTAATGAAGGCTAGGAAGCTTCCAATCCATATACACGTACGCTTAAAGTCTACGAGCGTCCTTGAGTACCTGCCATTTTGGGAACATGAAAGGAAAAACGGCTGAGCGTAACGCTCAGTGCACGGATATACAAGTAAAGCATGAATAATATAAGCATATAAGCATAAAGCAGCGAAAAAGACTAAGTCTTGGATAACCTGGTATATCTTAGTAAAACTGGTTTTATAGTTTGAAAAGTCTTATGTTTATCTTATAAAAACTGTTTAGCATGTTTACCATTAGCCAATATAGGTCATGAAATATCAACGTGCATGAATACTTGGAGGGGTGACCTCGTCATGCGAATTAGAGGGGCTGCCTCTAATTTATATACAAGTTTTGGCTAGGAGGGATCAGCTCCTTGTGAAGGATGCAAGGCACACACCACATTCAGCAGAATAATCTGCAAAAAACATGTAACCTAGGATGCACCCATACGCCCCACATGATAATATAATAATATGGCCAAAAGTTGAAAGGGACGCCACGAGCTATCACTCCGCCGTGGTGAAGTCATAACACTGGTGCCTCCAGTGTTATGGTTATGGTACCTCCATAACTAGGTGAAACTGGTCATGCATGTATATGGCTTTAGGTATCTAATTAAACATAAGCAATTCAAAACATATAAAACATATATTGGGAAGACAGTTGGCTGCATACGGGGAATCCTAATAAGGAAGAATGTCCATACTGAAAGGACGGAGAATCCGTACCTTGTGTCCAGTGAACGGAGAAGACGAACAGAAGAGAGTCCTACTTCGATATCACTAATGCTACATAAATAATATACGTGTATAAGTATCTGATTACTGACTACGTAACTGGTTTTATATCATGTCTTAGCTTGTTTTATATGTTCATGTCTTGTTTTACCGATTTTAGCTTCATACTGCGTTTATCATGTATTATGTCTATTCTGATTAAGTATACTTGTATTTCTTGTATTATTATACTTTTTGTGTAATAATAACTAAATTTCTAAAAATAGCAGGTTTCCTAAAATAAAAAGTTTCCAAAAGAAAAAAGTTTCCAAAAATATAAAGTTTCCAAAAATAAACTGTTTCCAAAAATAGAAAGTTTCAAAAAATAGAAAGTATCCAAAAATAGATTAGCTGCCTTAATTAAATATGTTTATAAAAATAGAAAGTTTCTATAAATAGAAATAAGCTGGATTATTAAGCTAATAATATATAAGCTTAAGTTTTACTGATTAATATTCTAAGTCATTTGATATATAGTATAGTTTATTAATTATTACATGTAAATTAAATAAACTCTAGGTTATAAGATTTAATTAAACATAACGTGATTTAATTAAATAAAAGGTAATAATAATTAGGTTAAAACATGTATTAATATTTATTATTAATATAACCTAAGTCATGAAAATTAATTAATTATAAGTCATGTTTTAATAATTAATTAATTTCTTAGTCTAATTTAACTAATAAAAAAATACTTAGGTTAAAATCATGTATTATTATTAATAATAATATAACCTAAGTCATGTCCAAATTAAATTAATTACTTAGCTTGTTAAATTAATTTAATTAATCTTGTAATTATTTAACTTGTAAAAATAAATAATTAATCTTGAAAAAATAACCCGTGACCGAACCCGTGTTTTAAAATTAAACATTTCATGAACCGGACCCGTAAACCCGTGAACCGGCCTGAACCAAACCCCACCACCAACCACCACCCACAGCCGTAGCTGCGGCGGTGGCTGGTGGCTGCCTGCCATCGGCGGCGGCTGCTGCCGCTGCCTCACTGCTCCCCCATCTGACACAAACAGCCACCAGCGCAAGTCGGTGGTGCTTGCTGTTGCACCGAGACCCACACCGAGCCCAATAGGGGTCTCGGTTGTGGTTAACAAGGGACACCGAGAGTCTTTAACTCTCGGTTGGTTGCCGAACCCAAACAACCCCCCCCCCCCCCCTTTTCCATGTTTTAATTTATCCCATAACATGTTTATTTAATTGTTTTCATAGGTCTAATCATAAACATAATTAAATAAAAGATTAAAGATTAAGGTTTTGTGTTTTACCTTGACGTGTGATTGAAAATAACACGAACACGAACCAATTAACCAAGATCCAAAAATCAAAATCGAATTCCCCTTTGTCTTGTGTAGGTGTCGCAACTATGGGGTCCCAAGGAGCTAGGGTTTTTATTTTTTCTGTAAAACTATTTTTATGAAAAACTCTGTAGTTTTAGATTTTTATTAATTAAACCAAAAATGGGCTTATGGGCCCCCTTCTTCCTTGTGTGTGTGCCGCGGCTACATGGGCCCACCAAGGGGAAACCCGGTGTTTTCCGTGTTCTAAAATATTGCGTGTTCTCGTGTCGTGTTTACGTGTTTTATTTAGTTCTTGTTCGTGTCGTAATATATTTATTCGTAATCGTAATAAATATACGTAAATACATAATCTTAAGCTCGTGATTATTTACGTTCATGTTTTCATGTTAGTATGTTCGTGATTATAATTATTGTTGAAATAATTATCGTGCATTAATACGTATAAAATACTTATCGTGTAACAACACGTACGTAATACTTGTAATTTCCTAATCGTGAAACGTAAACGTGCTAAATAAGGAAAGATTTAATCATGTACGTACGATCATAAGGGTACTATTCATGGTAAAAGCATGCGGGTTTTACTGAGACTCTCTTATGCCATAGTCAATTTTCACTATCAGATGCTTTGGAAAAGAGACAGGTGTTCTTCCCTTCTGGACATGATTTCATGTCAATGACATACACATCCCTTCTTCTGGGCGCAATTGGAACAACATCATCATTCTGATTGAAGATTTTTCCTTGGGTCTTGGTGAACAAAACTTTGAAACCAGCATCGCAGAGTTGACTAATGCTGATTAAGTTGTGCTTTAGTCCATTGACATAAGCGACCTTTGTGAAGGTTATACCATTGCAATCCACTGAGCCATAACCCTCAGTAGCCCCTGAGGAGTCATCTCCAAAGACTACTTTTGGACCATACTCCTTATATCTATACAGATATTGTTTAACCCGTGTCTGGAGCACCCACTATCTAGATACCAAACAGATTTCTTCAAGTATGCCTGCATAGATATAACAGATCCAAATTAGTTTCGATGATGAACCCACTTTCCAGTGGGTCCATGTTGTCGCTGACCAGCGACATTGGGTCTTCTCTGGTTCCTTTCTCCCCCTCTTTGGTTGCAGTCTCTGGGTTCATGACGCATACTTCCACAGATGTCACATCCGGGATAATGCTCACACTAACCAGAGTGATGGTCAAAGAAGCCGTAGTACTTGCATGGGGGATTTGGTCTGTAACCCTGAGAATTGTCTCTGGGTTTGGGCTCAGGTATCCTAGAGGGCCTGTGAGGAGTTTTGGACCTTAATTGAGTTCTTGTTCTTTGAACAGCAATAGTCTCCTCATGCTCTCTAGAGGTGTGTTCAGTAGACTCACATGTGATACATTTTGGTTTCTTGGTGCAGTCCTTAGAGGAATGATTTTTGAAACCGTAATGTTTGCAAGGTCTGAATAAAGCTCTCCCCTTAGAGCTACTTGTTCTTTCACCAAGAGGATTAACAGATGAACTGTTGACTCTGGGGTTGATTTGTTCTTTCAACCCCTTTACTCTTTCATCAAGGTGAGGAGAAGTTGCTTGGTGGGTAAAAGCTCTTTAGGGGGAGGAGTGGGTTTGGTGGAGTCCTTGGCCACAAAAACCTTTTTGTGCGCTTTATTAGCGACTTTGAGAATTAAATTCCCAGGGGTTTTGGTTGGAGGTTTTGGGCCAAGCAAGGAATCAAATGGGTTAGCACCAGCGAGTCTTGGTGGAGCTGGTGCCTCTGATTTCTTGTCAAAGTCCTTCTCATCCACAGAGGTGGAAGATGGAGAAGAAACATTTGAAGGGACAAATTTAACATTGGGTACAGGTATATGATTTTTGAACCTACCTTTCCCCCCAATAGCCTGAACCACATCACCTAGTATGGCTTCAGCAACTATTTCCTCCACTGTGGATTGAGCCAAATTCCATTTTTCAATGGTTCTTCTGAGTTCAGTGTTTTCATCAGTTAAAGACTCATTTTCAATGGATAGTTTGCTTACTTCATTTTGAAGTTGATTTGCAAGATTCACAAAAGGTTTGAGATTGGTTAAATCAGATTGACAAAGATTTAACTCTGTTTAAGACTATGAAACTTGTTTAACAGGTTTTTTCTTGGCTCTTCCACAAAGTGGAGGTCAACTAAGGTATAGTCACTGACATGGTCTATATCAGGACCTTCAGGCATAGAAAGAAATCTTTGTACCTTTTTCATGGTGATGTCCACCCATTGACCAGATCTTGCTTCACTCTTTCCCACAACAGGTTCTTCATCAGCGACTGCCATAAAAGCTCTGACAGTAGTGGTTCCTTCATCCTCAGAAGTAAGAGGTTCATCATCCCACTCAAATGAAGCAGCAATCAGACCTTTTTCAGTCTTCTTAACATCCTTTTTCTTAGTTGCATCTTCAACCTTTTGGTTGAGTTTCATCAGCTCAACTTTCAAGGCTTTGTACTTAACTTTGTAGTCCTTCTTTCCCTCTAAGTCAGAGTGGGAAGTTTGCTTGAAAGGTGAGGTAGAGAACTTCTTCTTGCTGCTGTGGTTGTTGCTGGATGATGGAAAGCTTGGAGAGGAGGTTTTGTTTGACCAACAATCTTTCTGAAAGTGACCAATCTTTCCATAAGTGTAGCATGACACCTTCGATTTATCAACCTTAGCAGCTCTAACTCTACCTGATCTCTTGTAGTACCTCTTTTGGTCAGCTAGAAGAGCTCTGTCATGGAACTCAGCATGCAATTCATCAAGAAATTCTTGACTGCTTCTGGTATCCTCTTCTATGTTTGAGTCGCTGTCCTGAAAAGAATGGTTAGCAACAAGAGCTTTTGAACTAGTGATATTGGTGGTAAACCTATCAGTCTCAGATTTGTAAATGGAGTCAATTAGCCCTTCTTTATAGTTATATCTACCAAACAGTTGGGCGAAAGTATCATTTTGATAGCATTATTTGCTCTTAAGGTCTGGTTTAGGCTAAGCCATTTTCTAGGTAAACTATTGACAAATGTAGCATTAACCTCAGCCTTATGTAGAACAACTCCATTGTTTCCCAAATCATTCAGCAAAATCTTAAGCCTAGTATAAGTTTGAGCAACAATTTCTGTTTCCAAAGCTTTAAAAACATTAAACTTAAGTCTAAGGGCTTGGATTTTGGTTTCTTTTGTTTCCTCTGGACCTTCATACCCTAGAATTAACTCGGTCCACATGTCCATAGCAGAGTTGCATTTGATAATGGACTTCATAATGTTCTTGGGTAGGCAAGAGACTATGATACTTTTGAGTCTCTTGTCCTGGTTAGCCAGACGTCTATCCACTAGAGACCATTGCTTAACAGGCTTCTTAATGGGTCTCTCAGGGGTAGAGGAAACGGCCAGTGGTACATAGGGACCATATTCTAAGATTTCTATCAAGAAAGGTTCTAAGCCATCTAAATATATAAGAAATTCACTTTTCCAACTTGAAAAATCTTCTTCATCAAACGCTGGAAGATTGGACACATGTGACCCCCCACGAACATCAAGAAGTTGGGGAAGGTCATCCTCATTATTACCAGTGCTTACAACCGGTGTAGGAATGGTAGTAGATGTGGTGGCCGGTGTGTTGGTCGAAGTGGTACCTTGACTGGTTTGACCAAAGGGTGGTGGTACAGGAGGCATAGTTTCAGTCATATTAGGATCTTGATTTTAAAAACAAGAACGGTTTATAAAAAGTTTTATAAATCAAACCGCTCTGATACCAATTGAAAGTCCCTTAATATAACAGTTGTCGAAACTAAAACTCGTATAAACACAAAAACACAACAAAATACTTTTCAAACGCGTAATGCTTTATTAACTATTATAAACAAAGTATTACAAAGTGCTATGAATACACCCGTTGAATGACAATAAGAATTGAACCCTAGAACAAGCGAACTTGATACGAGACTCAAGTTTACAAGGGAACCTATGAGTCGCTGGTAGACAGCTGAGGGCTCAGTGGTTCCAAAGAGAGAAAGAACTTAGATAATTTATCCAAGCACAAGGGTTGCATTAACTCTTCTTTCTCACTCCTATTTATAGTGGTACGAGGTTGCTTCCTTAGTGGGAGTAGTTTATACGTGTCATCTTCTGAATGGAAGAGTACAACGTATTAAATGCATGTCCAAATCGAGACATACCTTTAAACAACTTTAGGTGAACAGTTCTGCCAACTGTTCACCTTTTGTCCCACTAGGTCATACTAGGCTTTATCTTGAATCTCTTGTTTTGTCCCGCTCAAAACACTTTGTAGATTCTCCCGTCTAAACTATAAAGGATTGGACAAGCTTTGCTTGTATCAGACTTCTAGGGTTCTTAAGTGATCTCTGAGTATTGTCAACTCAGAGATCCTTGAACACCAGCACATTCCTTCTACATCCCAGCAATTCATAATCGTTGGTAAGTATGACTTCAGATTGTCTTCGACTTCTCTGACGTTGTCTTTGACTTGAATGTTCTTGGTGTGCCAGCTGAGGCTTTGCCTTCCGCTGGTCTGGTCTCTGTCGTTGGTCCTCTCAGCGATCAGTAACACTTAGTCTAATTTAAATAAATCTAGACTGGGCCATAGTTAAAACTTTCATTGGCCCAACAATTATTATTATTGCTTTTAGTCTATAGCCTTAAGTTTCCTCTCCTGATCATGAACCTTTAATTTACTTGTGTTCCTAAGTGCGACTGTTGTGGGTGGATCCATCGGGATTGACTATCCCCGTCTCGCGTACCTTGGCGCACCAATATTTGTTTATACTTGAGTATTTAGGCTGAATACTCACTAGAGGAACATACATGAGTTAAGCTTCGGTTCATAAACTGAACAACAATAATAATGGTTTCGGACTATGGTTGACGTATATAACCATTTCCCATATTACTTGTTTTACAAATGAATGCTTGTGTTCCACACCTTTACTGCTAAATCTATGAATATCACTTAACTTTATGTTGACGATTTTACATGTTTAATCTCAGGTATTATTACTTAGTTTTGCTTGGATGGGAGCCCGCAGAATATTATCGCAGCTTGGAGATTTCTGTGTATATTTAAAGTTTGGTTTAAGCTAAAAGCTGTTAGATATTAGTTATACATTCGTGGTATCTAAATGTTACAAAACCATGATTAAATAATATATTTTCCGCACATAAAAATCTCTAATCTTTTATGATATAATGTATATGTTTTTATTACGTCAACTTTGTGTCAACTGTAATTCATTGTTTCTTGTATTATAAAGTGGAACCCCCTTGCTGTCTAGTTGTTCCCTTGCCTGATTTTGGGGGTCTCACAGATTAGTATCAGAGCGATGGTTATAGGGAACTGAGTCGTTTTCAAAAACTTAGTCTATAACCGAAAGTTCAAATATTTCATGTTTCTAAGTGTCAAACACAGAATTTGCCATTGTTGTTCGATATCTGCGCGGATAACTCTCTAATCCTCATTATTTACTTTTAATTATCGTTGTAGTATTTCATCTCCTGATTACATGTTGAAATATTGCATTACCCTAGTGACGATAGTTACTATCTCTTTTCAAAGCTTTTGTGCTTCATGAATTATCATTGGATATTACTTGAATACATATGCTATTACTGCATTTCTTGAATTCTGGTTCTTGTGAATTGATCTTATTACAATGATTTTATATTGTTACGACGTTACATACTTGTATTCGGAGCACGTATGCTGCCGACCTTTCATACTCACTTTTCTGAGTACTATTGATATTTCATTTATGCGTGATACGACTGGCCTCATATACTCGTTTGATTTGAACCGGCTGTTTTTCTCGACTCACTGTTACATGTTGTGCATACTCTCGTGATACCATTGTTCGGGATTGAATAAGTGTTGTTTTCGATGAAAATTCTGATTTTCATTTTACTACATGCGTGTTGCTTTCATTATTAAACCTCTTTAAAATATCTATTTAGATATGCAGATTTCTTTCCGATCATTTGTGATTGGATGTCTTGAAAAAGACTAAAGGACATCGTGTGAGTCACACATCTCGAAGCATTCCTTGGAATCCATGTTGAATAATACCGTGAGTTTTCGTAACCTTGATTGACCATTACGTCATCGTTCTGCACGACACTTGTATATCGATTAATTATTACTTCATTGACCATTCTTCGTTTCGACTTCGAATTACAACGTCCGTTGTACCTTGAAAACACCATCGTGATCTTGTAATTCATCATCTATTATGTAGCGATTGTTTGAAATACAATTCTACTTCTATAACTTATATCTAGAGATGGAAACAGGGTCGGGTTTGCGGGGAATGGTTGCTACCATCCCCATCCCCAAAGTTAAATATTTATCCCCATCTCCGTCCCCATCCCCATCGGGGATTACAAGCTACATACCATCCCCATCCCAGCGGGGAACGGGGATCCCTAATGGGGAATCGGGGATTTTCCCCCGTCACACAATTAACTTTTAAACCATGTTTCAAATGACACAACCACTACGAATAACACAATACGGTAATATCAAACAACATTAACGAGATCAACATTTATGCGATCATGCTCAGTATTAAAAATAACAAATTAACACACAAGAGTTCATCCTAAAAGGTTTGTTTCAAAGGAGATGTTAACCTTCGATTGATAGTGTTTCAAATATCTAATTGATATTTGAAACATACAAAATATATATATGTATATGTAGAATATAGATATTCGGGGGCGGGGGCGGGGACGGGTTTGGGGAACCAAGGGTAGTACCATCCCCGACTCCATACCCGCTTTTTATTATCGGGGAATACCCACCCCCATCCTCATACCCAGTCAACTCGGGGAATCCCCGATAAAATCTGATTCGGGTATCAGATTCTCCGTCGGGTTCGGAGTTGTTTGCCATCTCTACTTGTATCCTCCCTTTTTCGTTAAACATGCTCGCTCCAGGAGTGTGACCCGTTAGTGTTCCAATTCTTTCTCAATATGTCTTGTGATTTTGGAAAATCACGTTGCCAAGAGACCTTTCTACATTGCATCTTGAAATCGAAGACATGAATGTCGTGCGTCGTTTTTTATTTCATAGATTTTCGTTGGTATTTTTGAACCATTTCTATATTGTGTTTTCTTTACATGATTAATTATACAGTTTATTCTCTTTCGTCTTTATGGAATCCACAAGTCTTGTGTGTACATTAATTCTGAGTTATTATGAAATTTAGATTTAATTTCAAGCTGTGTCGAAGAATATACTTTGTACATAAACTTTACAAGAAATTTAACAGTATCGAGAAAATATTTTTATAACTTTAGACATAAAAATATATATTTCTACTTGTTGAGACGTCTGTTTAGGACATAAAATTCGACCAAAAAATATTTAAAACGAGCAAGTTACGCTCATTTGGGATTGTAAAGTTTAAGAACTTATTTCTACGTAATTCTAAAATATCATTTTGTTGATAGATTTAATGCAAGGGCATTTTCGTCCATTTTTTATCCGTTTCAAGTCTCGAGTAAAACTATGAAGTTGTTCAAAACATCGTTTTACATCGACTTGCTTTAGACTTCGAGCCTTAGAATATCATTTAGTGAGTCAATTGGTCTGGCCAAACCCAAAAGTCAAACCTAAAAGTCAAAGTTGACTAAAAAGGTCAAAACTGATAGAATTTAAAAATATGATTTCAAGTGTTTTGAGTTCGTTTGAGCTCATAAAACTCTAATGAATGGAATTTTACAACTATGAAACATTGATAAAACGTTTACAAATAGAAACTTGTACTTTTAGGAACCAAGTGAATTAATAAACCAACGATGAACTGCATGTTTCGGAAAAAAAAGTGTACATTTATATGCGTCACTATTTACGTGTTAGATTCTCAACTTTCCTAAAATAAAAACTTTTCGGAGTAGTTATACTATTTGGGAACTGATGTTCTACCTTTTTCAAAGCATACTTATGTCAATTAAATAACGATGTAAAAACATATGGATTCCTCTATTCTTCCTTTATATATGACTTAATTGTCATTTTAAGTTGACTTTCTTTGCTTCTATCATAACACTGATTTGGGCCGAGGTTTGAAGATCTTGCTTTCATATCGTTCGTCATCATCTTGACACGTGTCTCTTGACGATTTCGGCTAAACCTATTGAAACCTTATCACCTTGTAACCATTTCATTGACTGTCTTGAACTACTCTTTATTACCCTCGTGTAACCCACTCGCTATTTTACAAATTACCATATAAACTCAAACAGGTATTGTTTGCAAATCATTTTACAAAATATTTTACTTGGGCTTTACAAAATACTTGAACGTTACTCTATAAAGTTAATTGACATTAATTTTACAATGTATTTTCACAAATTGTTCTACCATGGTCTTATAAAGAATTCTTGTAACAATACAAAATTGTTGATTTAAACATCTAGCCAATTAGTTACTGGCAAAGAGTTTCATAAATTATTTTGATTCCTCCTTTTACAAATGACATTATATACATATTTTAAATCATATGACATGTAATAATGGTTTGATGAAGCTGAGCATCGCATTTCTAGTCCTAAATTATGCATGGCATGATCACCTATGCGTAATTTAGAAGGATCCATGCAAGGCCGAATAGTAGTCACCTTAAATATTTTGGCCAAGAACCAACTTATTACTTATGTTCCTTAAAAAGTTAGACAAAATAAAATTTTGAAAACTTTTTCATCTTATGCGAGTAGCAACAGTTCGCGACTTACACATATGAACCCTTATCTTTCCTTGAACGAAGTTCATGCCTCAAGCACATATTTCCTTACTCAACGAACTTCGTTTTACTTGTTACCTCATCATCCTCATGATATAATTCTTGTTACCACTTGTCTAATTTCTCACTATTGATACTAGACTTGAAAGTTTCAACGTTGTTATGCTTCTACATTGATCAACCAACATTCTCTATCTATTTTGGTAGACCTTCGAAACGTCTCTGGACACGGATAATGATTTATGGATAGACATGGATAATGATTTTCTTCATCCATCGTGATGTGTGTTAGACCCTATCATCTTGAAATTCATTCGTGTGAACCACGTATTTATTTCACATTACATTTCTAATGTTGTTCATCTTACTAGAATTACACTCAAGCGACTTCTTAAGAAAAATTTCTTGATTCAAAAATTTATTGTATGGCTTTTCTCTTTCGATCGTGTATCGACCATCGAGAACTTAATAAGCCATTGTTGGTGACGCCAACCACACTCGTGAATTAATCTTGTTAAATCCTTGTTTCTTATTGTCCTTATCATTGATGCATTTATTTAATCATGCTCATTAATAAATTTGGTATGAATTACATTTTATTCCCTCGTGCTATTACACGTACACTAATTGTTGATTATTATTCATTTCATACTCGTTTGCTATCTTGTCACCTTTTGAAAACCAAGACATGACACATGTTTATCATTAGATACATTAAACACCTTCTTGGATTTTTACAACTTATTCTTAAGTTTTAAGAACGTTTCACACATTTTATCAAGTGGTTAAATTACCAAAGTAACCGTTTCAAGTTAAATGTCGGAACTATTCATCCTCTTTGATAGATTTATAACTAGTGTATAAAGGATGTCATGCTTTATTTTTTTTAAAATTATTTGATTTTATCATACTTTACTTTCAACCTAATGAAATTATCAATCCAATTTGTAATGTCTAACGATGATTCTAAATAACTTGGAAACTTAATTTTCTCTAATGCTAATGTTAAACCTGAGTTTTAATAATAAATTCATGCAGTCATCCAAAAGCTTTTAAGCCGTTCAAGATAACTATTTTGAACTGTTCTACTTATTGGTTTTGAAATCCTCATCAAGAAAAAGATTTAGCAACTGCTAACTCGCTAAATATATATAGTTTGATTTCAAATCACTAAACCTTGCAAAATTCTCTTTTAATCTAGAAAGTACCAAAACCGAGTTTTACAATAATACAAAATCATAAACAAGTAATTGTGACAACTTGTATTTTAAATGTTCATATGTAATTCATTTTCCCTTCTATTTCTCTTGTAGTTAGATTGTTACGTTTCAAGATTGTCATGTTTTACGGTTGCACGATTTGCGACTCCTTGTTGATTAACAGTCTTAGTTCATTTTAGCGCGCTTTATCCATTAAAGCGATTCTTGTGTTCATTCTGTCTCTTGATAATTCTTCGTATTGAAAGGTCATTATCTTAATCCAAGTTTGAACATTTATTCGAAAAGGAGTTAAGAAACTGAAGCGTAGTGAATTCCAATCGTGAAGGTACGTTGTGGTGCATAAATTACCTAGGAAGCAATGAATTTGTTCTACACTTTGTACCTCCTCTTGTTTGCATCTTCTACTGTTTCCAGGAGAACTCTGAGGGACCAGAGTTCCTTTAGGGGGGTAGACTGTAAGAACTGTACTTTTCCCAGTATTATTTTATTCTTTTATTTGTGCTTCTTGAATTTTCCAACGTATTACATTTTCTTGTATTCTTATATGTAAAATCCTGAGATCTTGATATTCTAATAAATTATACTTTTTGAGTATTTACTGATCATTGATAATACATTATCTGGAATTATAAATTTTCTTATTTTATTTTTCCATATTTATTTAAATCAAAGTTTTTGATTTAAAATCACCCGCGTACATTTTACAACGAGAATTCCTAGTGATCGCGATACTGACGGATGCCCAAAACTTTACATTTTATTATCGATTGTTTCGATAATTAATAGGGAGTTGATACGCACACCACATTTTTTTATTATTTCACCACAATCTTGTATCTTTGCCTATAATGCCCTTTACTACTAATTTCTTAAATTTAACAAATTCTACCCTTAATCTAATTCTAATTTAACCCACGTCTGTTGCATTCCCTTCCCATTCCTGCCCAATATTCATCTGCACAGTTCACTTCCATCAATCTGCTACAATGTCCCTCACATCAGATCTGCCATTGTTGATTGGTAACCATCTCTGTCAACATACCAAGCTATGAATAATGAGGTATCATTGATCCAAATATATTTTCATGAATAAATTATCTTGGATTATCATTGTTACATGTACGCTCACTGTATTTCACTTTGTGTGCTTTTTTTCTCTTGCATTTGTAGCAATATGATACCATTACAAAGTAGTATGAAAGTATTCAGATGGCGCAATGTGTTTTTGAACCAAATTACTAGCGTCATAAATGATTTTTATCACAAGATGTTCTACACTTGGACTCTCTAAATAATTAGGATTTAATTTCACTTTCAGTTTACTCTTTCATTATACTAAGTGGACAAAAATGATATTCAGATCAAACATATATTTCTCTATGTAACAACATGGTTGCACCAATGAAATATTTGTTAGGATTGCACCAATAGAGTGTGTAGAAGAAAAGAAAACTGATGTGTTATTACCTTGAGTACCTGTACACAGTAACTTTGTTATTTTACAAACAAGCTTCTTTGCGTATGATTTGCTTCCCCATGTATTATTCACCCTTTTTGTTTTTTTTAAGAATCATAATATATATTATATGATCAATTGCGATAAACTGTTAATAATACTTACTTTTTCTCCTATTAGATTTCAAAGGGATCACCAAATGCCATGATTCAGAATGAGGAAACTTATCTAGCTAGCTCTCGGTTCCAATCACGCGACGAACTATCAAAGGATGTGCGGGATTTTTATTGGAACAAAGGATACGGGTTGTCTATTCGTAATTCTAGAAAAGACAAGTTTGTGCTTTTGAAATGTGACCTTGGGGGTTCTTATCAAGACACACGAAACATTACAGATAATCAAAAAGGAGCACGTGAACACATTTTATGGAATGCCCTTTTAGTATAAAGGGTAAGAATGGAAATGATGGTGTGTGGGTATTTGAGGCGATAAACTTGGCACATAACCATGAGCCATCAACAGACATATCTGGGCATTCATCGTTCCGTCGATTACCACTAGAAAAGGTACAAAGTGTCAAAGATATGTCCTTGTGTGGAATACCCCCGAGACAAATAACTTCTTCTTTACGTCAAGAAACTCCAGATCTCCCAATAAAATCTAGAAACATATACAACTTGAAGGCAAAATTCTGTAAAGATGAATTAGGTAACAGGTTAGATATTACTGCCTTCTTTGATGAGCTTGCAAAAGGTGGATACTTACATGATGTCAAGCATGATCCTCAAGGTCGTATAACTCATTTTTTCATTACACATCCGTTGTCAATCAAATTGAAAAAATTTTCTCAAGTATATTTGTAATGGACTGTACGTATAAAACCAATAGATTTAACATGCCTCTGCTTGATATTATTGGAGTTTCATGCTTCAATGGCTCTTTCTACTCCGGGTTTGATTTTCTTCAAAAGGAGGATAAAGATAGTTATGTATGGGCTTTAACTACATTTAAAAAGTTTCTTGGAGTTGAGAATGAGCCATCTGTGATTATAACTGATAGAGAATTGGCATTGACGAATGCCATAGAAGAGGTATTTCCATCAACAACAAGTCTTTTGTGTGTTTGGCATATAAATAAGAATGTGTTCGCGAATTGCAAAACTCATTTTGTTATTGCCAAAGAGTTTGACATCTTTATGTCAAATTGGAGTAACTTGGTATATTCAACAACAGAAGCCGACTATGTGAAAAGTTTGGATGAATTTGAGTTACTTTATAGCGATAAGAAAAATGCCATTAAGTATATAAGGGACACACGGTTGCAGTGGAAAGAAAAATTTGTTAGTGTTTGGACCCAAAAACACATGCATCTGGGTAATCGTGCTTCGTCTAGAGCCGAAGGTGCTCATGCTAAACTAAAACTATATTTACATGCCTCCACTGGTGGGTTTGAAGAAGTGAAAAGGATGATAAGTCAAGTCGTCGAGAGCTTTTTTTCGAGAGCTTCTATCACATGTGTCTAACTTTGCGTTAAAGGAAATACATAAGCAATGGGAAAAATCAAAAAGTGGTACTAATATTTGCCTAATATCATATGGTAAATTGTGCATAAATTTTCATTTAGTTTTAATTAGTTATTTGTTTTTGTTAGGCTCATTGACACCTTGCATCGGTCATTATACGGCTACCATGGGTCTTCCATGTGCTCACAAAATCAAATATCGGAACCAAGTGACACTTCCATTGGAGTTTATACATCCACACTGGAGGATCGACACATTATCTATGAATCGTGAGGATGGGTTGCAAAATGATGGAGATAATAGATTTGCGAAGTTGCTCGAAGAGTTGAATTCAAAATATCAAGTGTAGCCTCTAAACAAGAAAGAGAATGCAATTTCTGTGATTAACAAACTTGTTAATGAATCAGATATCCTCTTTGAGCCGGATAATCAACGACCAAAGGGAAGACCTCGAAAATAAAAAAAGAAAAAGGGTATAACTTCTATAAGACGAGATCCATCGAAGTTTGAAATTGTGGAATCATTAAGAGCACACAATTAATCAAGTTTTGCTGCTGTTTTTATTCAAAATAACAAGGAAGCCACCAATGGCTTTAGTTATATCCATCATGATAACGTATTTGATTCAAATAAAGTTCCATATTTCTAGATTCCTTAAGTGATTAGATGTATGTTATCAAATTATGAATTGAGTTACAGACTTACAGAATGTGATTGGTGTTTATGGTGTGGAATTTTGTCTTTACTTTGGAGGACTTTTGTAACAGTTTTAATGATGCATGGTTTATCTAGTAAGTGTGGAATTTTGTCTTTAGTTTGGATGATCTTGGTCACTAGAGTTTAGGTCTCTAAGTTCATGAATGTTCAAGTTATCCTGGAGTTTGTGTTATTGTGTGTGCAAGTGCATGAATATTTGCTAGTACATGAATGTTTGCAAGTGCAGGCTTGTGTAACTCTGTACGTGTACATCTAATTTATAGATGAATAAAGCAAATGTTTGTGTAGAAGTAATGTTGAAGAATAAAACTCGCTGGAAGGATTTACGAAGATATAAAAAAAGACCAAGTCAGAAGGGTGAGTTTGTAAGTTTTAGTAAGTTAGTTGCAAAGGGTATATTAGACAAATACAAAAAGATTGTGGTGAAATAATCAAAAAATGTGGTGTGCATATCACCTCCCTAATTAATATTTTCGACTATTTCGTTTTAATAACGTGTTAAGTCGTGTCGGGAAACCATATTATCATATTTATGATGTATTTTAACTTTTGAAAAGTATTTTTACGAAACCCGAGCCCCGTAAATATTTTCAAGATTTACTAATAGTCATTTTCAACCCTTTAAACTATCTTATTGCTTTTAGGTCCAAAACTATTCTTTATTTGCAATTCCTACCCTAACCATACTATATAAAATAATTTTTTTCACCTAACATCATTTCCACTCATAACAAAACACACACAAACTAAAAAAACTCCATTTATTTTTCTTTCTTTCTTTATATATGCCGCCACCCTAAACGCCATAAACACCCAAAAAATTGATTTTGATAATGATCTAGCTAAAATTAAACCAAGACCACCTCCTAAAATCTTATTGTGATTCTTTTGGTACCAAAATTTCCTACATGCATCAAGGTTTTCAAGATTTTATGATTTTATGGTTGGAAAATGTTTTAATCATCATGCATGTGATGATCTTGATAAGATCATCATGTTTTGATCCTAAAAAGTTTGATTTTTGATCTTTGATTTTGTTAAAATTTGACATGCAAGTGTTTAGGAGTTTGTTTGGTTGATGGTTATGATAGTAGGGTGATATTAGAGGTATGGAATTGATTTGAATGAGTTGAAAAAATTGATTTGATATGATTTTTAAAGAGGGTAATTTGGACAGCAGGTTAGGGCAGATTTTTCGTGGGTTAAAGTTGATAAAATATTGATATTATGGGATAGTATTGTAGTGGTTGTCGACACGCTCGTTTGATATAAGATAGAGTTTCTAACTCATTACGGATCAAAAGTTATGCTAGTTTTAGTATTTGTGTACCGGGAGACGCAAATCGGCATAATCCGAAATTGTGCTGATTTTGGGTCGACTCTCGGGGACTTTAGGCATGGCTAGATAAATTATACTACTATTTTTCAAAGTTTATATACTTAATATGATGAGTCTAGTAGTGGGTTTAAAAGGCGAAATGTCATTTTAAAGTGGTATAAACGGTTTTATAAAACAAGTACACATTCTGTCCCAAATTTAGAGTCGAGTAAAGTGTCGAGCTAATGGGTTTTAAAGTATGAACTTTGGCTCAAATTTTTGCAGGGACTTATACAGGTTATAAGTGACCTTGACACCAAATTTCATCTAAATCGGTTAAGTCTAGATACCGTAGATCGGTGTGTATATTCGGAGTGTACTGGCTGATTTGTATTTTCGACACATAGTTCAATGCTCGTGTGGCGTGAGTTTGAGTATTCACTATTGGACATGGTGACTTACTCAAGTGTTTATTCATTATATAAATGACTTAACTACTGGTCTGATTAAGGTAAAGTGATAGTTTGACTTGCGTTGACTTGGCGTCTTATGACGGGTCAATTTCATGAGTGCAAGTGTTTAAACGAGTAACGTTGGATAAATGGAATAATATGGATTCATTTGTTTCGTGTCGTTAGTCATGAAGTATGAATACTTTGAAAATATATAAAGTCATATATACTTGGTATATATCGATATTTGAGTTCGAGTCTTGACGCGCGCCTTATTTTGATAGGTTGCGGCTTTCGTGTTTTCCCGGGCATCCATATCGTCGGTGATCGTCATGCTACTACTTTTTCTACTCAACTTTTGAGTACAATGATTAACTTACCTCGTGGCTAAGGTGAGTTCATAGACCCTTTTTACTTGTACATGGTTTCTAAACGCGAGGTGAGATTTTACATGGTGTGACACAAACATTTAAAAAACTGTATGATATCCAGAACTTGTATGCTTTCCAGACATTCATTATTATTATTACTTTTAGTCTATATCCATAATTTACTCTCCTGATCATGAACCGTTAATTTACTTGTGTTTCTAAGCGCGAATGTTGTGGGTGGATCCATCGGGATTGACTATCCCCGTCCTGCGTACCTTGACGCACTAATATTTGTTTATACTTGAGTATTTAGGCTGAGTACTCACTAGAGGAACTTACATGAGTTAAGCTTTGGTTCATAAACTGAACAGCAATAATGGTTTCGGACTATGGTTGACGTATATAACCATTTTCCATATTTCTTGTTTTACGAATGGATGCTTGTGTTCCACACCTTTACTGCTAAACCTATGAATATCACTCAACTTTATGTTGACGATTTTACATGTTTAATCTCAGTTGTTATTACTTAGTTTTGCTTGGATGGGAGCCCTCAGGATATTATCGCAGCTTGGAAATTTCTGTGTATATTTAAAGTTTGGTTTAAGCTAAAAGCTGTCAGATATTATTTATACATTATTGGTATCTAAATGTTACAAAACCATGATTAAATAATATATTTTCCGCACATAAAACTCTGGGACCTTCGTAGTAAAACTCTGATCTTTTATGATATAATGTATATGTTTTTATTACGTCAACCTTGTGTCAACTGTAATTCATTGTTTCTTGTATCATGACGTGGAACCCCCTTGCTGCCTAGTTGTTCCCTTGCCTGATTCTGGGGGTCTCACAGTTTCATCTTGGGTTTCGGGGCTCGGGTACATATAAAGTTGCCATTTATTTTATTAATTAATTTATTTATTTAATTTACATGAGCTAGTAATTAATTAATTAATTCATGACTTATATATTAATAATTAAATAAACATGAATTAACCTAAGTATTTTATTTGACTTAATTAAATTAAAACCATGCTTAATTTAATTAATTGATATAAGGTAAAGTTTTATTAAATTAACCATGACATTTTATTAATTAATAAACATGTATTTTCATTATTAATTAATTATCACTTTAGCATAAGTATTTAATTTAATAGACTTTACTAATAAATTATCATGACTTATAACTTATGATCAATAAGCACTAGCTTATATTTTAGACTTACTAATTCAACTTATTTCTATTTATGGAAACTTACTATTTTTGGAAACTTACTATTTTTGAAAACTTACTATTTTAGAAACTTCCTCTTTTTGGAAACTTTCTATTTTCGAAAACTTTCTATTTTTGAAACCTGCTATTTTTAGAAAGTTACTTATTATGACACTACAAGTATATTAATATAAGAATACATGAAATACATAATCAGAATACATGTAAAACATGAATAGATACAAGATAATACTTCAAACAATAAAACATGGCAAGAACATATAAAATAAGTTAAGAACACACAAAACCAGTAACACACTCAGTAATCAGACAACTCATACACATCCTTTATTTATGTAGTATCCGCGAAGTCGGAGTAGATCGTTCAGCTTCCATTCTAGCTTCACTACTGGACATAAGGTACGGATATTCCATCCTTCAGTATGGACATTCCTTCGTATGTTTGATTAGGATTCCCCGTTTGCAGCCATCTGTTTTCCCCAGTTATTTTATATGTTTTGAATGCTTATATTTTCTTTTAAATGTCTGAGCTATATATACATGCATGCCAGTTCATCTAGTTATGGAGGTACCATAACCATAACACTAGAGGCACCAGTGTTATGATTTCCCCACGACAGAGTGATTACTCGTGGCGTCCCTTTCAGTTTTGGCCATTTATTTATATAATCATGTGGGGCGTATGGGTGCATCCTAGTTACATGTTTCAGTCAGGATTTTCATGGTGAATGTGGTGTGTGCCTTGCATCCTTCACATTGGAGCTGATCCCTCCTACCCAGACCAGTATAATTAGAGGCAACCCCTCTAATTGCATGATGAGGTCACCCATCTAAGTATTCATGCACGTTGATACCTCATGACCTATATGGGCTCTTGGCTAAATTTAAAATACAATTTTCATAAGTTAATCATAAGCTTTTCAAACTATAAAACCAGTTTTATAAGCATGTACCAGGTTTTCCAGGACTTATACATTTATGCTACTATTTAGTCTTTATTATGTTTTAGTCATTCATACTATGTCATATATCCGTTCACTGAGCGTATTGCTCAGCCGTTACTTTCTTTTCCATGTCCCAAAACGGCAGGTACTCATGGACAGACTTGAGCATTTGGAGGACGTGCATAGGAGGAAAGTTTCCTTAGACTTCTTCTCCTTTTGCCTTCTTATACTTATGCTTGTTTGGACACTTGTTTTGTCCTTCTCATTTCAATTACTTTAATTATGTTTTGGCCCTATGTTTGGGAACCGATGTTTGATTCCGGCTTTCCCTTTTAGTCATGTACGTTTTAGTACATATTACCTTGCATGCTTTGATGATACGCCATAATACACATAACGGTCCTCTTATCAAAGTGGGGTGTTACAAGGGTCAAATAGTCCTTATAAATTTAGTTCTTGATAGTCTTCCTTTATACTTTTTATCTCTATTTCAGGTCCCATCATGTGTCTTGGATGAGATAGATGAAATTAGGAGAAGTTTTTTCTATGCAAAAGATCCTATCGAACGAAAGCTATGTATAATAGATTGGAATACGATCACTAAAAGCAAGCAAAATGAAGGCCTTGGTGTTGGAAATCTTCAAAATAGAAATGTAGTGTTACTATGTAAATGGTTATAGCGATAGAATGAGAAAGAGGCTTATTGGAGAAAGCTAATTGATGCGAAGTATAGAAGCAATACGTGTAGTCTATCTCCTAGAAGTCCGCATAAATACTTTGTGTCGCCGTTATAGAAGAAGATATCTAGTATAGTTCACTCGCAATTATCGTCAGGTGTTGTGGCGAGAAGTGGGTTGATGCACTGTGTCGGGAGAGGGAACAAAACAAGATTTCAGGAAGATCATTGGATGGAAGGTCATATCTTAGAAATTTCCTTTCCAAGGATGTTCGCATTGGCAATTCACAAATCTGGCCCGGTCTCTGACTTTGGATTTTGGGAGGATGGTAAATGGAAATGGGACTTTAAATTTAGAAGAAGATTATTTGATTGGGAGGTGGATCAGTTTCAAGCGTTCTATTCACTTCTAAATTCAGTTATATGCTAGTGGCATCGTATGATGACAAAGTTATCTTGTCTTTTGAATCGTTGGTAAGTTTTTGTCGAAATCGTTTTGCTATGAAGTGGAAAAGGAGAATTACCATGGTAATCCACTTCTTACATTGATTTGGAAACTAAAGGTTCCCCTAAGGCACGTCTCATTTGTTGTCAAGTATTTTCAGTTAAGTTGCCAACTAGAGATCTTTTATCAAGAATTGGTGCTATTCTCAAGAATCATATGGAATGTCCACTTTGTAACTCTAATGTGGAGTCTGTTGATACAAAAGTTGGATGGACAAAGCTTGACCCGAATTAGGCTCAATTCGTGGTCTTGTGGAATCTGGCTCTTACGCCAAGTGAAACTTGCTTTAAAGACCCTGCGCACTAAACAGACACCGTTAGACTTACCGTGGGTTTGTGACCCACGATTTGACTTTGGCGTGAGAGTAAGTACTTGATTTGAGTATATTAGGGTTTAGGGTATTGTGTGTATCGTACCTTTGTGAAACCATGGGGGTTCCTTTTATACTCGAGAGAGTCCAGGATGGGCTACCTGTTCTTGCGGCCTAAGGAAGAGATAATGATTCAAAATAGATTGATCCTTATCGCATAACTGAGGTAAGTGTATATCTTCTTTCCTTAGGCGAATATAATCATAAGATAGATTATATTCTGTCTGATCCTGTCGCAGTGCGACGAGGACACGGTTTAAGCAATAAACCGTATGTGCGACAGCGACTTACCGGGCCTCCTGGGTTGTGCGCACATCACATAAGCATTAATCATTTCTTGATGGATATGGGTAGTACCCGTGATTCGGACTATCCAGCCCGACTGGGGACTATACGTCATCATGTCTCCCCAGTCTAGTGGTCGCAGGTTCTAACCGTGATCACTAGACTACAATCTTCTAAGTGCTCAAAAAACCAAGACGCGCATAGACCACACATGAGAAATTAATTCAAACACTCCCGCCAAGAAGACATTCATCCCCCCTTTTACCTAACCTCCTCGAAACCCGGGAAAAGCGTCTGCCACGTCATAGTTACCTCTTCATCTTCCACCATTGGATTTAGCAAGTGGGTAACACGTGTCACACATCTAGGTTGTGAACAGTAACTTAGGAGTGCTATATATATACCCTCGACGCCTCCCTTTTACTGTTTCTTCACTTCCAAACTCTCAAGCTTCCATTATCGTCTACAAATCATTCCATCGTTTTACCAAATTTCTGCTAAGGTAACCTTTGCGACCACCTCATTCTATACACGCCATCATGGTGAGACAATTATTCGATGTCACGCCGATCCTGGCCATAGGGGAGCTAGACCAATTCACGATGGACTATTACATACCAAATTATCTACACCCATAAATTCCTAACCCTCGGCACAATATAAGCTAAAAGCGCCAGTGGGAAAGATAGGAGTGTATACTCGGTTCTTCGATTACGTAAATCAGCGTATGCCCATGTCGCGCTTCCTTGTCAGTGTGTTGATGCATTATGAGACCCACGTCTCCCAATTGCATTGTATAGGGGCGACCAAAATTTCGAATTTCGAAATTAATTGCCGCACACTAGATATAGAGCCCACAGTAGACTTATTTCGTGTCTTCTTCCAACGGCAACTAGCCAATGGTTGGGTTTCCTTCGGTAAGAGAAAGGGTGGGATGCAATGTTATGATGGGAAAATAGACTCCTTAAAGGACTGGAATGATTGGTTCTTTTGGATTGACGAAGATGCCTTTCCTTTTTACTTCCCCTTTTTGACCCCTGGAACGGTGAGGAAGGACTCAATGCCTGGCCCGAACACCTACAAATCTGAGGACACGGAGACCTTGAACAACAACCGCATCCCCGTGTAACCTTACCCTGAGACGTTGTTGTTAATCCTTGGTCTGAGCCGCGCAGCCATCTGCGGCGCACATCAAATACCTTTCTTCCGCACCCAGAGTGTCCAGGGTTAGTGGTTCTTCCCGCTTTCTTCGTAGCATTCTGTAAGTACCATCTTGTGCCAAAAACTAAAATATGTCCTTCTTTTTGTCTGTTTATTTTCTACGTAGCTATGGATATTCCTAACCTCGTTCGCGTGTGCCTTCCCTGAAGATCTGATAGTTTACTCCCGTCCTGAGAGGGAGAATGGGGAGTCGATCTAGGAACGTGCGCAGAAGAACACCATGGAGTTGGAAGTTAGGGAGGCTTCCGCCGTACAAGAGCATGAGGATACTGGCTCAGACCAGCCATCACCACCACCAGTACAACAACCACAACAACAACCACCAGCACAACAGCAGCCACCGCCCTTTCTCATCTCCTCGTTGTCGTCGGATAATCTTACCGAGGACGCTGAGAAGGCCACGGAGGAATTTGAAGAAGGGTAGAACTATGCATTGGGTAAGAGGCAAAGGAGCCCCCGTTATCGTCGCGCAAAGCCGCTCGCACGAGGGCTGGGCCCTCATGGACAGAGGCGCACGTGACCGAGTAAGAATTTGAGGAGAATCTTGCGACGACTCCTCCACGTACTCCTCCTGCCACCATCAACTTAAGGTAAACACTTGTTCTTGTATTATGGCTATCATCCATATCCCTCCTTATATCTCTCTAACCGCTTCTTTCGTGTATCAGTGATGACCAAGAGAAGTCCTCCGTGAAGGCTGATGCTACGCCTTCCCCCCAAAAGGAGACTTCAATAGCAGGGGGAAGCGGGTTCCCCCAAGACCCTGTCTTCGCTCCTTATTGGGAATTGCCCGTATCTTTAGATTTAACCGGTGCGTTTAACTGTACCAACTTTTTGGACAACATCGTGCCCCCTAGCCGAGCCGCGATATTAGAGGGGATGAGCGATGTGGTTCTGGCAGACGAAGTCAGTTATTTTTCGTCGCAGAAAGTTACATTGATGTCGCGCATCAAGAAGAGGTTTTTGGAGTTGTCCACCCAAGTTCAGACCACTGAAGAGAAACTTGGGTAACATTATTGAGGAGAAGTCTCTTACCCTTGGGTAAATGCAAGAGAAAATCAACCAAGAAGTCGAGAGAAGACGACAAGACGCTTGCCTCATCCACTCCATAACAGAAGAGAAAAACAAGCTAGCCTCTGCACTAGAAGATGAGCGCGCCCAGCTGAATCATCTAAAGGCCTCCAACCAGGTTGCAATGAGGGCCTTTGAGGATGGCAAGACTAAGTTTGTGGCGGATGTAGATGCGCTGGGCGCAAGGGTGAAAGAAGATGTGGGTGGTCTTAGCAGCCAACTGAAGAGGTTGAGCATTGAGTTGGATGAAGACCTATATCTGCGATTGATGAAGGAGGCAGCCGAGAAGCGATGGCTGGTGCGTTATGGTTTGCGCCTAGCCGATATTAGTGCTTTGGAAGACCCTACTTTACGGGCCACCTTTGCACAGTCTATCATAGCTGTGGTGAATGGGGGTACTTCCAAGGGTTTAGTGAAGGCGCACAAAGCTGGTTTGTTGAAGAAAGAGCTGACAGATGTGCCCTTCTATGACTTAACTACCGAGTCCAAGCTCACAACAGCCCTGAAGGATATGAGTGTATGTCCGTTTCCATCCTTTGGTCTTGGCGACAAGGAACATGAGCTGCCCATTGAGATTGTGATGGAGGGCCTCACTTTAGCGCGCCACAAGGCAGAGGGCGCAGAAGCACAACGAGACTTTCACTTAAATCCCTCCGCAGAGCAACTAACAGTGCCAATATTTTCTCAACCTAGGGATGTACGTGACCCATTTAGGGTTGAGAAGGAAGTGTCGTTGTCTGAGGTGTTCGCAGCACATGAAAGTCGCGCTGCTGCCAAGAAGGCCGTGCTAAACATAGAGGCTGCACCTTATGTTGGTGCGGCCCACCTTGCTTCCTCCATCCCTGTGCTGCCTTTACTGTTGTTAGAGAGGGACTTGCGCGTGCTGGACCTAATGGAGAAGGGCATGAAAGAGAACCGCGCCACAACTTATTGCCCCCCCCCCCTTGCTGAAGTTGAAGAGGTCCTCGTCTGACACCAATTTGCTCTCCAACAACTTATTTGATTTGTAAATTTGTTATGTACTTTTTTATGTGTGGATGTTCGTCCTTCATCTGTAATGAATAATTCCCATTTTTTGCTTATGAGAAATATGTTTAATGTTTACAGCGCAGATTCGTGGTATGAGTTAATGTAAACTCATAAATGGTCCTTATGGGTGAGGCAAACTCATTATGTGTGGTATACCGCTACTACCATAAGGACGGCTAGGTGAGGCTAACCAATTGTTAGGTGTGCATGATTGTGTCTTATCAGTCTCAGAGTGTACTGGCTGCATAACTTGCTACGACGTCATTAATAGTAGGGGGCCTAACAAGGATACATGATCCGTGGTCGATGGGGTTGCATCCCTCTTACTCGACGAGTCTAATTAGTAGGGTAGGCTCATTCCTCATATTTCTCCTGGAAACGTTGTGCACGCGTGCGCCAGTAGGCAACATATAACATAGACAAAGTGTACGTACAACAAAAATAAATGCTTTTTAGAATGCGTCGTGGAACTAGCTAGGGAACACGACAGTTTTATTAACACTTGCAAGATTTTTAATACATGAAATAAAAGAAAAAATAATACATTGGTTCCAGAAGTTCGCCACTAAAGGTAGCACTTCTTTAGGTGGCATATGTTGCAAGGTCTCTGTAGGTCGCGACCATCCATGTCGCGTAGTCGATATGTGCCATTCCCCAATGCATCTGTCACCATGTAAGGTCCCTCAGACCCTCCCACTTAGGCCCAAGTTTTCTTGTATTTTCAGTGCGGCTGGCCGCGTTTAAATGATACACGAAATCACCTAGCCTAAAGGAAGTCTTTCGTACCCTAGCATCGTAGTAACCCTTCATTTTTGCTTTTGACCTGGCTTCGTGGATAGCAGCCAACCCCCTCCACTCCTCGATTATTTCTAGGTTCAATCGTAATTCATCATCATTTGTGACCATGTCTACTTCTGTTGTGAGGAGCGTTTGTAATCCAATCTCGGCTGGGATAACTGCCTCTGTTCCTTATGTTTGAGCGAAAGGGGTATCACCCGTAGCAGTTTTTATCATTGTGCGATGTGACCACAAGACATGTGATAACTCGCCGACCCATTTCTTGTTGTGTTCCCCTAATCGCGCTTTTATGCCATCTCCCAAACTCCTATTTTCTCTTTCCACAAGTCCATTTGTTTGCGGATGGGCTACCGATGCGAACCTTTGGTTTATGTTATTTTTCGCGCACCAATATTTGAATGGGTTCTCTGCGAATTGTTTTCCATTTTCAGAAACTATCTCCCTTGGTAGCCCAATGTGACATACTATATTGTCTATACGAACCTTTTTACTTGGTTCCCTGTGATTGTTGCAACTGCCTTTGCCTCAATCTACCTTGTGAAGTAATCCATCGCGGCTATTAAGAACTTAATTCCACCCGCAACTATGGGAAAAGGTCTTGCGATGTTTATTCCCCACTTGAAGAATGGCCAAGGGGAAGTGATGGGTGTCAGATCCTCTTGGGGTTGGCGTGGTATCGGCCTGTGTACCTGATAGTCATTGCATTTGTTGATGAGTGTTCGTGCATCCGCGTGCATGGTTGGCCAGGAATACCCATTGCGCAACGTTGTTTCCACCACTAACCTTGGTCCTGCGTACATGCCGCAGGATCCCTCGTGTATTTCACTAATGACATATTGCGCTTGCCGCGACCCCACGCATCTTAGCCATGGCTGAAGGAATGATCTTTTGTATAGAAACCCGTCTCTGGTTTCGAACTGCCTCAAGCGTCTTTATAAAACCCGCATGCTTTTACCATGAATAGTACCCTTAGTATCGTAAGTACATGATTAGAACTTTCCTTTTATAACATGAATACGTTTCACGAACGTAAATTACAAGAACTACGTATGTGTTATTACACGATAAGTATTAAGTATGTATTAATGCAAGATAATTATTATCAATAATAATTATAATCACGAACATGAAATCATGAACGTAATAATCACGAACGTATAATTAGGTATTTACGTAATTATTATTACGACTACGTACAAGTATATATTATAACACGAATATTTAATAATAACGTCACGTAAATACACGCACACGAACACATAATAATTTAGAACACGAAGTAGCTACGGGTTTCCCTTGCTGGGCCCTGGTAGCCGCGGCACACAAAGAAGGAGGGGCCCAGCTCATTTGTTTTATTAAGTAAACAAATAATGTAAACATTATTCCTTCACAGTAAAATTTTAGAAAAGTAAAAACCCTAAAACTGTTGGGTCCACTAGATGTGGATCTTGCAGCCTGTTAGGAATGGTGAACGACTTCTGTAATCACAAGTCTATTCACAGAGAGACTCTAGATGAATCACACAGTATAAGTACAGAATACAAATACTATGAACAAGAAGAACAGAATAACTAGAATGACTTGATCATTTACTAAGGAATTCTAATATTAATATAAACTAGAATAATGTTTGATGAAGGTGTATATAACCCTTCTGCCTAAGGTTCCTTTTATACTACAAGGAAACCCTAATACATCAATAAACCAAAACGTGTAAAACTGATATGCATATCCTTTCCTAACATATCTCATGCATATCCTAACAGAATACTCAAAATAATAAAGTTTGACTTTCTAAAGACCAGGAGCACGTGTTGCTCCTACTACTACTAGGACCAGGAGGAACTACATACCTCCTAGTATACCTATTACAAATAACTATTCCAAAGGTCCTAACAATCCTCCCCTAAACTTGAATTTGACCTGTTGAGTTCAAGTTTCCTGGTAAATCTTGCAAAACAGCGTGAGGATTGAAACAGCAAAACAAATAGCAGCATCATAACCATCAGCATAAACAAGGAACATAAAGACTGCTGCAACAAGTAACACCTCGAAGCTTCTTGAAAGCTTGAAACAAATCTGCATCCTGTTGAATCTTCACAGCAACATGAGCAGATTTTATGAGCCTTTACCAAGTAGTTGCTCGCTCTTGGGCTAGCCAGTCTTTATGGTGGAATAAGCATCACCCTGGGAGACCAGAACCCAGCCCAACTCTTAGAACGTGAATCAATGGTGAGTGGGGGTACCCTGATGATTTTGGGCAAACCATCACAGCCGTTAACGGATTTGATATGTCTTTACCAGAAGCCGTACCCTTCTGGACTTGCCAACTCTTAGCAATTAAGCATCGGTGAGCTGAAAACCCTATAGCTTTGAGCAAGCTATTACAGCTATCAACGGATTTGATAAGATCTTTACCAAGATCCATACCCCCTTGGACTATCCACTTTTCAGTCTAGGACCATGGCAAGTGAAAACCATCCAGTTTTAGGTAACCTAGCAACCATCAACGGATTTGACTATCACACCAGAGTCGTACTCTCATGGTGAATCAACTCTTTCTTGTCTGCGAAATATGGTGAGTTGAGCACCATTCGTTGTGTGGACCAGGTCCAACACCAGAAGTAACCCCAAAACAGCCCAAGTGTGAAACAATCAAATGAAAACCAATTTTATGATGGAAAAGTATAAGCAGATATTATATTATGTACAAATGTGAAATTCCATCATATGTTTAAAGTATAAGCAGATATTATATAAAAAGTATTTTTTTTAACTATAATGTAAGTCACCAGTCACTTTACAGATTGGTGAAAAGAATGTCAGTATAATCATAAAATAGAAAAGCATACCCATCACATACCAGACGCTGCAACTTTGTCAGCTTGCAACCGGGCTTGAATTCCTTCCACCAAAGTAGTAGCCATGGTAGACTCATTCCCAGAAGGGGCATTGGATATCTATAGATGACATTCCAGCATAGACTCTATAGTAGCAATCGTCAATGGATACTCCATATCTGTAAGCATAAACACTATGGCACCAGTCTCCAACTCCAATACATGAACCCCACAACTAGCATAAAGTTTCCACCTCTTGATCACCCAGCGAGGCTGATCTTTCCAGACACCAGAAGGAGGAGCATCAGGAGGGGAATCTAACATAAGCTTCAAATCACCCCAGATTGTCAAACCAGGCCAATTGGGCACCTCACTCAGAGATTGAGGAATCTCTGCATCCACCAGCCCATATAATGACACAAGATCACGACGGTCCACCCATGTCAAAATACTTTGTAGTCCCGAGACATAGCGAACATAACCATCACTGGTTGTAACCTTATGAGTGTATGTACCAGCAACAATCGGGGATGGCCTAACCTCCCAAGCAACAATATACCCCTTACCCATGGGTAACTCTGTCTCACTATCCGAAGCCGCATCAATAAGGTTTGCAGGATCACGCTTCTCAAACGGAACAGACTTACCACGTCGAGCCTTCTTCTTTCTAATAGAGCGACGAGGTGAAGGAACATCAGAAGAAGATTCAACCTTTACCTTCTCAGCATCAGTAGTATCAGCATGAGTAGACTCAAAACCTTGACCAACCATAGGATCAAATTCTGCTGCACCAGCGAATGAGGTAGGGTGTGGTTTAGTCACCGGTGGTGATGGTTGCTCCACAACAGGAGTAGCAGGAGGAGAAGTAGTAGCATTGATGGTGGTGGTAGGAACCTGAGATGGAGTGGGATGAACAACCGAAGGTGTGGTTGTAGGACCAGTAGTAGAAGTAGCAGCAACAGATGGAACACCAGTAGTAACATGAGGAACACCAGATGAAGAAGCACGAGCAGCAGCAGGCTGAGAAGTGTGAACAACTCTTGGAGGAGGGCGATAGATAAAGCGCTCAGGGACTGGTGTGTTTTGACGCTTGATCATCTTCTGGTACATATCTTTAAGCTCGTCAAAGGACAATCCCCTAACTCGTTCCCAAGTCCAACCAACATTAAAGTAAGCAGTCGACTGATTTTTGACATATTGCTGCATCAACTTCCTCTCCTCAGTTCTTGACAAAGGTCTGTTACGACGATTTTCACGAAGCTGAGCAGCAAGAGACAATTGTTGTTGACGCATTAAGGTCATTGCCCGTGGGATACAATTATGTTGATTCACATCAGCGCCCAAAAGATCAGTGAACTGTGAGTAATCAAAAGTAAGAATAGTAAGCACCCACATCCAATCATTATCATCCCAATGCATGGCATCATGCCTCAACTGCTCACGCCTCTGCTGTTGAAGGGCTTCTTCCTCATCCCTAGCTTGTTGATCAATCTCTGCTTGCAGTTTCTATGCAGCCTCCTCCCCCAACCATTCTTCCTCGATTGTTCTGCGAGTACGCTTCCTTGAAGGAGAGGGTGCATCAGTCATAGGGGCTTTACCCTTAGGATCATGAGACGGCCCAGCAGATGGACCATCAGAAGTACCAGCAGAAGAACCAGCAATATCCTCCATTGGTCTAGGAGGAGCAGCAGCAGTAGGGATGCTTGATGGACTAGGAGGAACAGGCAAATCATCATACGGCTTATCAGCAAAAGCAGCCTTTGCCAACAAAGTTAACCCATCCTCCTCAATATCCTCATCAGAATCAGAAAGAACAACTTTCTTCTTGTGTCTCCTCTGCTGCAACTCCAAAGCTTTAATCTTGTTCTCCAATGGAAGGACAAAGTCCCGAATAAGCTTGCGGTGCTGATTTAGATCATTCTCCAAAGAAACAACCCTTGCATAATACCTGTGCATTAGAGCTAGCAAAGAAGTTAGTGAAACAGGTTCCTCCGCTTCCCCACCAAGAGGACTTGGATCGGGGAAAGCATCATTGGGACCAGAGGCAACAAAGGGGTCATTGTCATGAGCATGAGAGCTACATGGCTTCTCAGCAGAATGTGGCGCTGGACTAGAAGGGGTAGTATCAACAAATGGGGACTTATGTGGCAGAGAAGAGGGGGCAGCCTTGCAAGTGGATGGCATTTCGACCACCACTTCTTTAGCTGGCTCCTCCACCTCCACATGAGGCTCACCAGTAGCATGATGCTCCTCCTCCATAGGATCATCCCTTAATGGAAGTTCCTCCTCGGCTTCACCAGTCGGAGGAATAACATTAGGATCCCCTTGGGCAAGGCCCAGCATAACATCAGTAAGAGGCCTCCAAACACCCTTAAAACCAAGTGCCATATTCGAATACACCTTAGAACTAAGCTTAGGGGTCTCATATTCCTCCCTATTTCTAGGTATGCACATAAGAACCTACTGCAAGAACCTAGGGTACATTAAAAACTTCTTCCTAGAGCCAGTACTACTAAGATTGCAAACCATTCCATCAAACAAGTAGCGAGAAAAATTAAACACACGACCCTGTGCAATGCAAATCAAACCAGTAGCCAAAGGAATGGGAAATGCATCCCAACTCCTAGACTTTGGGCTTAAGCAATGAATCAAAAAGTGCACTAGAAGCTTCCATTGGGGGGAAAACCTATTTTTCTGGAAGTTAAACTTCCCCCCATGATTATAACCAAGATCAGCCATCCCATCCAATACCTCAGAATTGGGGATGGAGACAACACCACCTTCATCCTGAAGATGAAGAGCAGACCTAATAGAAGCTTTAGACACCACATACGAGCGTCCATCTATGGTAGCATGGAGCTCTAGTGGACGTCCCAAAATATCCACAAGTTTGGTAGTGGCCCAGAACCGGCGAATAACACTATCATAGACAGTAGGGCAAACCGTAAAAGCATACCTGAGGTCTGAAGCCTCAATGAATTCGATGATGTTAGTGAACTTGTCTCGTTTTGGACCTTCTCCAAGATACGCCACCTTGTTATGATCGGGTTTGTATTGGAGAGCAGCCATTGTTGATGATTGGAAGTGATGGAAGATGAGTGATTGGAGATTGAAAGAGTAGGAGCGTATGTGTGTGTTATGGTTGGGATGAATGAGTCAAGGGAGAGATTTGACCATAAATAATGGTCATGTAACTGTTCAGTGACCCCTAATAATGTGGGTTGCCCTTTCAAAATTAAGTGATTAATGCAAAGGTAACCACTTGCCCTTTTACCATTATATGCAAATCCCAGTTACCAAAGTTAACTAAGAAGATATATACTAGAAGTAATTTGCATTGACTAAAAGTCAAAACGCGTAATGGTCAACACTAGGAGCACAATATGGTTAATGAAAATCAACGAAGTGAACAGTGACCCAAACCGATACTAGAAGCCAACCATCAATAATATTGAAGGGTTTGTATCCAGTAGAAGCTGAATACAGCCACTAGAAGTGACCAAAATCCTCCACTAGAAGTAACACACACCGCAAATACCTATGAAATTTGTTGTTAGAAACTACCATATGTTAGACTGTGCAATGTAATATGTACACTAAGCCTCCTATTAGGCTTAGCCTCCCCTCAATCCTAGACCTCAAGGATTGACCATTCCAATGTGAAGCACCAAGTGGTTGAAACGAGGACCATCAAAGGCTTTAGTCAATAAATCAGCAACATTATCATCCATATGTACTTTAAGAACCTGTATCAACTTCTTCTCATTAGAATCCCTTATAAAGTGGTGCCTAATTTCAATATGTTTTATTCGTTGATGAAAAACAGGATTCTTCACAATGCAGATAGTGCTTTGATTGTCAATGAAAATTTTGGTATTCATAAAGTTGAACCCATAATCAGCATCTGATTTTGTATCCACAAGACTTGTTCACAACAACTAGCAGCAGCTACGTATTCAGCTTCTGTTGAAGAAGTAATTACTATCGTCTGTTTCTTACATTGCCATGAGATAAGTCTTCGACCCAAAAACTGACAACCACCAGTAGTAGACTTTCTGTCACTATTAGCACCTACATAGTCACTATCACTATAGGCTTCAAGAACAAAAGGTGATTCTATAGGATACCACAAGCCTAGCTTGGGTTGAGCCTTGATGTACTTGAAAATTTTCTTGACTGCATTCAAGTTAGAAACGGTTGGAGCCACCAGATGTCTAGAGCAAGCACTTACTGCAAACATAATATCCGGACGTGATGCAGTCAAATACATGAGTGGGCCAATCATGGACCTGTACATATGAACATTTACCGGAGGATCTGGCTCATTCTTGAGTTTGACTTTAGTGACTTCATAAGGTGTTGCTGCAGGTCTAAGAGGTTCCATATCAAACTTCTTAAGGATCTCATGAACATACTTGTCTTGACTTATGAAGATTCCATCCGACTGTTGCTTGACTTGAAGACCAAGGAAAAATTTAAGTTCTCCCATAGCACTCATCTGGAATTCGCCCTTCATCAGTTGTTCAAATTCATTACACCATTCCTTCTTAGTAGAACCAAAGATAATATCGTCCACATACACTTGAACAAGGATGATGTCCTTGGTATTCCTCTTAAGAAATAGTGTTTTGTCAATCGTGCCTCTTCTATAGCCATGTTTCAACAAGAAAGTGGAAAGACGCTCATACCAAGCTCTAGGAGCCTGATGAAGTCCATATAGAGCTTTGACCACCTTGTAAACTTTCTTGGGATGAAGTGGATCCACAAAGCCCTTAGGTTGAGTGACATAAACTTCCTCATCAATCTTGCCATAGATAAATGCACTCTTGACATCCATCTGAAAAACCGTAAAGCCTACATAAGAAGCAAAAGCCAAAAATAGACGAATGGCCTTAATCCTAGCAATAGGAGCAAAAGCTTCAGTATAGTCAATGCCTTCAAGTTATGTGTGACCTTGTGCAACAAACCTAGCCTTATTTCTTACCACAATACCCCTTGCATCTTTCTTGTTTTTGAGAATCCATTTGGTACCAATTGGTGTCTTTCCATCTAGCAAGTCAACAAGGATCCAAACATTATGAAACAAGAACTGCTGCATCTCCTCCTGCATAGCCTCCAACAAACTTTGATCCTCAAGAGCATGAGAGATAGATCTAGGTTCCACCTTTGAAAGAAAACAAGCAAACAAACAGTGTTGAAAGTCCGTATGATTATTACGCTTTTGGTCCTCAATATAGCTCACAAGAGCATGATGATCAGACGTTGCTTTCTTATGCATTCTGCGAGTCTTGACAGTAGAACCAGGATCTCCAATGATTTGAGTAGTAGGATGGTCTTTATGCATCTGCAGAACTTGATTAGAAGCTACATCCACTTCTAGTGCCAAGTTATTAAGATCCCTGTTAATGCAAGTGATGCCTAAAAACATTATTAGTGTTAACTAATCTTTCTTAGTTTTAATCACAACACATTTAGTGTAAAACACAAAATGATTTATTTAACTAACACTATCATCAAGGTAATAATCATATCACTAACCTTTCTTAATCATACTTAGTGATCATCAAAATGATTATCCTTAAAACTCACTTTTGTTAATATGACAAAAGACTTTTTAATAAACTTTCTTTTTTAAAAAATGTTTTATTAAAATGGAAAATGAAAATTTGAAAATAGCATATTCTAAATGTTGTTAGAATATCCTTTGAAGGTTTCAAATACCTCAGATATTCCCACCCCACTAAAAGACAAAACGGAGCGTAGTCTAGTGGCGGTACCTTAAGTACCTACGCGGTTCCTTAGCGATATGGAACCGTGGGGTGAGATAAGGTACCGCGCATAGCTAGCCGTTATAGATCCGTTATACTTTGTCTCCTTTAAATAGTGGGTCAAATCTCATTTTCCAGCAAGCCTCTTGGACGTTTTTTTAAACCCTCTTTCTATTTTCTATAGCATAATCATTAGTAAATGATCACTTAAATTGTTAAGGATGTTTACATATGATTATCCTCTAGATCCCCTCCTTTACCTTGTCCAACGAGAAGATCACTCACTCACTAGTGTTGTGATAAAGATGAATCTATGAGCTAGTCATATTCATCATGATACCCTTTTTGTTTTAGGTCAATCCAATGTATTTATGAATACTTGGACTAGTTGTGTTCATCCAAGTTATTTGTGGATACTTAGATTTGTTGTGTACATCCATTGCATATGTGTTTGCTTGGATTTGTGTTGTGTAAATCCAAGATACATGTGTGTACTTGGATAAGTCTAGTTGAGTTATAATAGATTTGATTAGGAGTTCTCACTAAACTATAAAGTGATGTGGTTGTGTCTTGTGAGTTCTCACTAAACTATAAAGTGACTAGTAGTTGTGTTGTGTGAAGTTCTCACTTAGCTTCAAAGTGAAGAGTCGTGAAGATTGGTTCTAGCTTTCGGTTAGAACTCGACATCTAGCCTTGTGTCGTAAAATGGTGAAGTAGGCAACGTCGTGAAGATTGGTTCTACCTTAAGATTAGAACTCGACATCTAGCCTTGTGTCGTTAAATTGTGAAGTAGGCAACGTTGTGTAGATTGGTCCTAGCTAAAGATTAGGTCTCGACATTTAGCTTAGTGTCAGAAAATAATGTAAGCAACGATGTAAGGTTTTCTCCGCCGAGAAGGGAGCTTGTGGATATAGTGGAAATCTTGAGTAGGTGTACTCGAGGAGTGGAGTAGAAACGAGGATAGAGCCTCGTTGTCGAACCACTATAAATCTTGGTGTCTTCCCACTAGGTTTTCTCCTTCCTTACTCTTTACTTATTTCATTATCATTACACTTACCTATTATCTTTGCTAGTGCATTTGAATTGAACCTAATCATTATGCAACTTAGCCTCAAGTAAAAGATAGTTTTGATACAAACCAAATTGAAAGTAATTTTAATTTGGTCACCAATCGAAGAGAAACTATTCAACCCCCCCTTCTAGTTTCTATAATTGGTATCAGAGCGATGGTCACTCAAGATCTTTAAAGTATATTGTACTTTGAAACTTGGATCGATCCATTGTCTCCTCAAATTAGAAGGTCAAGTTATACTAAAGTTTCTCTTTGGTCAAAACTATGTTTTCTTTCAAAATAGGTCTTTTAATTGATAATATTACATCCCACTTAAGATTAGTAGCCTTTATGCATTTTAGATATACTCTTGAAATGTATCTACTAGTTTGCATCTTGCTTTGTGTAGGTACTCATGAAGATCAATCACTTAATTGGTTGTGGATTGAGTTACTTAAACTTGTAGAAGACTCATCTTCATTGATCTTTAACATCTTTGAATGATGATACCAAGATGATTGGGAATGATACTAGTCCTTGAAGACTTAGTACTCATCATAGTCATTGATTGGGCATACCACTTATTCCTTCATGGATTGCTCTTTGTGGCCAAGGTACGCTTTCGTTCTTCCACACGCCCTTTGATCATTCTTTTGATCATTACTTGACTATGTGCTTGTTCTCGGCATCCTTGCCTTGACATTTATTTGTGGTTTATGTTTCTTTTCCTTTATCCTCTCAAACATTCATTGCTTGGATACTTGACTCACTATGGTGATGTAGAGTGAGTTAGTGGAAGCTTAAAGTATCAAGCATGATTTCCATGGTTTGCACCCATACGGTTAGTAGGCCCTTTGTGGGAGAGAAAGTGAATTAATACCTTGCTCATATTTTGGTTTAGACTAAGACTATTATTGAAAGTGATCTTAGTCTATACTTGAATAATTGCTTTGTGCTTATTCATTACCAAAGCCGTTTAACGTTTCGCCGGAAAGGCACGTCTTAAACCACTATATATGACACAAGCTCTTCGTTACCACTATTTGAAGATTGTCATTAATCCCTTGAGCATTGGTCCTAGTCTTGATTCACTTCCCTTGACTTCTCTCCACTTAGTCGTTTTGCTACGAGTAGTCGTTTGTCCGTTTCGGTTCTTTTCGATCTCGATTTAACTCGTAATCCTTCGTTTAGGCATATTGCTTAGTGTTATGATGATCCATTGATATTTTAGAAGGCTCATGACATATTTTTAAGTGTTTTAGAAAAATTTGTTTTTAAAATTTGGCGTCCTTCATAGATAAAAACCGACCTCTGGAGGCGGTTCTTTATCTCAGCGGCTCAAAGGCGCGGTTCCTTATCGATAAGGAACCGCGGGCAGGAATTTGAGTCAGAGCGCCAGTTTGATTATTTTATTCATTTTCAAACCACTATCTCTCTCTCCCAAAAACACACAGCCGACGGGTTTTACCTTTTCCACCATTGTTGAAGCTTCAAAAACCTTCAATCACTCAAATTAATTGATTCCAAGTTATGGGTTTCACTCATCCATCATCTAACATCAATTAATTGTAAGTATTTTCTTTCAATTTCATCTATTTTGTTCTAGGGTTCATCCTTTCATAATTGGGGATTTTTTAAATTGAAATTCAATTAAAACCTTAATAGGAATGTGGGTTGACATGGTTATTTTACTATGATTCCTTAGGTTGATATTCATTAAGATTTCACTAAAACCCACTTGTAGAACAAATCCGAATTTTGATTAATTATTTTTGATTAAAAGATGGATTTGAGATGAACCCATGAACAAGTAGGTAATGACATTGTTAATGCTTACCTAAAAACCTTGTTTTGAAAAACCAATGTTCTAATCTATTGTTGATCTAACATAGATCATGTGTTCTTGGTTAATGATGGAATATACACATTGTGAACATGAAAATGATATGGATTCAATGCTATGTTTGTCAAGAAATTGATATAACACATTTTCATTTTTTGTTTTCTTTTTAATTTTCATATGAGTGATTGGAAATATTTTTGTTTGTATTTAGGTACTTAATCATGCCTTCTCAATATCAAAAAGATCATCAGTTCACTAGAGATTATATGCCCGACATTTCTCAAACCATTGTTCCCCTCAACTCCAAAACTCTTACCCATCCCTTTCCTCTCGTAATTTCCATGAGGGTAGGATTGTAGATTCAAGCATAGCGGGAGATAATTATATCAACTCTATGTTCGAGCTTATTGGGTTTGATTGTTTGCTCTACATAGACGAGGTAATTTATCCCTTGTTTCTTCTTGAGTTCTTTAGTACTTACTCCATGCTTGAAATCAACGACCAAATCTTTATTTGTTTCTTGTTGAATGGTCAAATCATTCAATATTCCCTCGATGACTTTGGTGATATTCTTGGTGTGCCATTTGAAGGCACTTGTCGTTTTACGGATAAGTGGAGACTAGATGCTCTCTTGGAGTCTAACGATAAACCTCCAAATGACACCACCGAAGTTGATCTAAATTTCATCCTTGAAATCATCACGAAAGAGCGTAGTGGAAACGTTGTGAGAAGCCTTCATACAAATGTGCGAAATGTGAATAGGTATGAAGTACTCTCAAGCGACCTTAAGGATTACATGCTCCAATGGGCAAACATCCTTAGGGAAAATGTGTTTTGTCTTGGTGGGAACCGAGATCATATCCCGGCTTGCATGGGGCATATGTTGTGTTGCCTTTTTACTTCCACCAAGTACAATCTTGCATATTACATCGCTCGACGTATAAATTATGCTCTTTCCCAACCCAAAACAAACCTCCCTTATGCTATGCTTCTTACTCGCCTCTTTAGAAGGGTTGGTCAAGATTTTCCTCAACTCGATCTTTCTCGCTTTCACCCGGTTCAACCGGTTATGATGCCTATTCAAGAGGCGTATGAACGAAAGCCAAGAAGTGATCGTGGTTCGAGAAAATCCGACCATCAAGAGCCGGATGATGAGGACACCGATATGTCACCAAGTGATGGTGATGGCGTCGGTCCTAGTTCTCATTTTGACTCTTCGAGTAACTCCCATCCATCCTCAAATCAATTCGAGGATGATTTTGAAGACTTAGCTCCTCCTCCTCACCCTTCTAGTGATGTTCCGGAAGATCTCAATATGGAGCATCTTTATCGTGAGAATCTTAGAACTCGGGGAGAATTACATGAACACCGAGTAGAGATAAGAAAAAGGATTCAAGTATTTGGGAAAGATGATCAAAGGTTTAGGAAAGAAAAGGAGGTCAAGACTTTGAAGTTGTGTCAAAGTTTGGATTTGATGGTTAAACATTTGGTTATTAACACTTTCATTTAGTTGTTTATTAACTTTTGTTGCATGTTTGGATTATTATTTATTTTGATCCTTAATGTTAATTATGCCATCATGTTTGTGATTTACATAGCTTTGTGCATCTTTGTGATAGTTAGCTTACTTAGATTATGATATGTAGTTAACTTTGGCTTGTGAATCTTTTGGGAAAAATCTGGGTTTTACAAAAACTGGGATGAAAGATTTTTTGAAACCTCTGGTCGCGGTTCAATATCGACCAGCGGTTCCTTATCAATAAGGAACCGCGGGTCCTAGATAAGGAACCGCCGGCCACTGTGCACGACAGCATCTTTTGCTTTACACTGTTTTCTTAAATCTATGTAAACCTTGCATGATTTTCAGTAATAAACTGCACATTTCCTAAACTAGCTTACCTAAATTCATTATTCACCTAAAACGATTTTAACCCTTTACTAGTTTGGATCATCCCCTCACCCATTTAAACCCACCTTGTTAGACATGTTCTTCACACATCAAAACATCATTCCCTAAACCTTAAACCACCCTTGTCAACCATGGTGTGTACCAAAACCTCAAACACTTCCAAGACCTCCACCCCAAGGAAAACACTCAAAATAAGGATTAAGGTAGCCAAGCCTAACTCCTCACCTTTCCACACACCTAAGAATGAGATGGTTCCTATCCTCATTTCTTCATCACCTTCCCCACCTCTTGCACCATGCAAGACATCATCCACCCATGGTACTAACCACTCCATTGGTTCTACCTCCTCTTCATTCAACTCAAGAATGAATGAGCTCTCTTCACCCTTCACTCCAAGTGCACCCTTGGATGTGACCACACAACCCCAACCAATCCAAAGCATTCCTTTTGTGAATGACTTTGATGACACTTTGGTGACTTCACCATTTACCCCTCATAACTCACCCATTTCACCAACCTTGGAGAATTTACCTCCACACTCACCCATTTCCCCTTTAGGGAACATGCCTCCACTCTCACCCACATCACCCTTGGAGAACTTGCCTCCTCCACCTCCACCCAACTCAAACATTCCAATTTTGGGTGTTCCACTTTCCCTCCTTTTGGGTGATCCATACTATGGGTTTCAACAAACACTTGGTCCTAGTTGTCCATGTTGTATTTACAACCACTACATCATCCATAACCTTAGGATGGATATGTATGGACTACATAGGAGGTTGCAAGAGTTCTTGCTTGCCTTGTTCTCCATGCCTCCTCCTAGGAGATGAATGATGGAGTTTTCTTAATAAGAGTTTTCAACATAACCAAGCCAAAGAAGACTACTTATCTAGATCTAATGTTAAGCTAGCTATGTATTAGTTATTTTTATTTGTCATTGTACTTGCTTCTTTCATGAATGTTTCATATTGTTGATCTATGGATTTAGCTTTGTGTGTTTCTATCCTTTTGTGCACACTAATCAACTTTAATTTGAAATTAAAATTGAACCTAAATCTATCACAACCTCTAAAAACATGACTAAAATTGGTTCAAAATGATATCTAAATTATTTTGTCACCCTTTGTCAAGACATTCTTTGTGAATGTGTTGCTTTATGCAACCCTAGCATAATTTGGTGCTAATAGAGGTAAAATTCCAAGATTTGCAACTTTTTGAAAAAGTCTTAGTTTTTCTCAAAAACCTGTAAAAACTTGGTTTCAAGTCCACTGGACGCGGATCCTTAAAGCCCCGCGGTTCCCTAGCGATATGGAACCGCCGGTCCCTTTAAGGTACCGCGGGCAGAAATCAGTTTTTGACGAATTTTTGGTCAAAACTTTTAAAACCCTATACCCTGTCAAGATTCCTTGTTAACTCAAATTGACTAAACATTCCTTGACACTTCACATTTTGTATTCAAATTCTTACCTTGATTACATTTTACTTATACCCCAACCTTGAGATTTCATTCTCACACCTTCCCAACCTTGAGAATTCACTCTCACACAACCTTGAGATTTCATTCACACACCTTCCCAACCTTGAGAATTCATTCTCACATAACCTTGAGATTTCATTCTCACACTCTCACAATGCCTAACTCCTACATTCCTAACCTTGACATTTCTTGGTCACAACCCCACTCACCCAAAGCTTCCTCATCCAAGCTTTCAAAGAAACCGAAAATCTCGGTTCGACCTATTTGGGTTAAGAAGAATGAACCATCTTCGTCCAAACCACCCATAAACCCTACCTTCTCTCCAATCAAGTATTGGAATGAGACTTATACCATAAACCCCATCACCGGAGCTAAAGAAAATGTTCCCCCACCACCACAATCCTTCAACACCCCTCAACTCAATGACCTTTCAACCTTCCCAAACCTCACAAGGCATTGTGAAAACATTCCCGAACCCATTACCCCACCACCACCAAACCCTAAGTTTGATGCCATACCCCCATCAAACGATTTTGTGTTGCATCATGGATCCTCGTGTGCCTGTTGTCGATTTCAACAATTTGAACTTGCTCATGTGTATGAGAAGTTAAATTTTCTTGAATTCCTCCTCACTCGACCTCCTATTCAAATTTTCGTTCCGGTGGACAAAACTTCGAATGATGCATCGTCATTTTTTTAGTCTTTTATTTTTTTTTGCAATCTTGGAAAATATCACTATTAGACTAGCTTATGCTTAGTGGTTTATTTTCCATATTTATTGCTTTTAGATACTCATATTGTGTGTATGACTATCTTCTTTGTTGTGTCTTTTTCTTTTATGTAACCTTTGTATTGTTTGTGTGTTATTTCATTAGTTCTATTTTGAGTTGATCATGGTTAATTTTTACAATTGCTTATGGGTGATTCCATCAATTCTAAACTTTAACCCATTGACAAGCTTATCATCTTCATCGGATTGAAGCTTGATTTTGTCAATTATCTCTTTGGACATACTTAGCAAAATACTTGCTTCTAATTTGAGATTTCTTCTCTCTCTCCCTCTCAAGTTACTTAGTAGGTAGTGATCATATATACATTGGTGTTTCTTTCCTTTCTACTAACCTTTGTGTAGCATGTCACCTTAGCTCACAAACTTGGTGCCCTAAGCAAGGGGGAGAAACCACCAAGGGGGAGCTACTAGCAAAGTTCGATGTTCTTCAAAGACTTGTGCTAACCTTTGTGCTACGACAAAGGGTGAGAAATGATAGTGATAAACTAGTTAATAATTCCATATTTTGTGTTTCTACGTAAATGAGTTTATCGTTTGTCGTAATCAAAAAGGGGGAGATTATTAATGCAAGTGATGCCTAAAAACATTATTAGTGTTAACTAATCTTTCTTAGTTTTGATCACAACAAACCCTACAACACATTTAGTGTAAAACACAAAATGAATTATTTAACTAACACTATCATCAAGGTAATAATCATATCACTAACCTTTCTTAATCATACTTAGTGATCATCAAAATGATTATCCTTAAAACTCACTTTTGTTAATATGACAAAAGACTTTTTAATAAACTTTCTTTTTTAGAAAATGTTTTATTAAAATGGAAAATGAAAATTTGAAAATAGCATATTCCAAATGCTGTTAGAATATCCTTTGAAGGTTTCAAATACCTCAGATATTCCCACCCCACTAAAAGACAAAAAAACGGAGCGTAGTCTAGTGGCGGTACCTTAAGTACCTACGCGGTTCCTTAGCGATATGGAACCGTGGGGTGAGATAAGGTACCGCGTACAGCTAGCCGTTATAGATCCGTTATACTTTGTCTCCTTTAAATAGTGGGTCAAATCTCATTTTCCAGGAAGCCTCTTGGACGTTTTTCTCAGCCCTCTTTCTATTTTCTATAGCATAATCATTAGTAAATGATCACTTAAATTGTTAAGGATGTTTACATATTATTATCCTCTTGATCCCCTCATTTACCTTGTCCAATGAGAAGATCACTCACTCACTAGTGTTGTGATAAAGATGAACCTATGAGCTAGTCATATTCATCATGATACCCTTTTTGTTTTAGGTCAATCCAATGTATTTATGAATACTTGGACTAGTTGTGTTCATCCAAGTTATTTGTGGATACTTGGATTTGTTGTGTACATCCATTGCATATGTGTTTGCTTGGATTTGTGTTGTGTAAATCCAAGATACATGTGTGTACTTGGATAAGTCTAGTTGAGTTGTAATAGATTTGATTAGGAGTTCTCACTAAACTATAAAGTGATGTGGTTGTCTCTTGTGGGTTCTCACTAAACTATAAAGTGACTAGTAGTTGTGTTGTGTGAAGTTCTCACTTAGCTTCAAAGTGAAGAGTCGTGAAGATTGGTTCTAGCTTTCGATTAGAACTCGACATCTAGCCTTGTGTCGTAAAATGGTGAAGTAGGCAACGTCGTTAAGATAGGTTCTACCTTAAGATTAGAACTCGACATCTAGCCTTGTGTCGTTAAATTGTGAAGTAGGCAACGTTGTGTAGATTGGTCCTAGCTAAATATTAGGTCTCGACATTTAGCTTAGTGTCGGAAAATAATGTAAGCAACGATGTAAGGTTTTCTCCGCCGAGAAGGGAGCTTGTGGATATAGTGGAAATCTCGAGTAGGTGTACTCGAGGAGTGGAGTAGAAACAAGGATAGAGCCTCGTTGTCGAACCACTATAAATCTTGGTGTCTTCCTACTAGGTTGTCTCCTTCCTTACTCTTTACTTATTTCATTATCATTACACTTACCTATTATCTTTGCTAGTGCATTTGAATTGAACCTAATCATTATGCAACTTAGCCTCAAGTAAAAGATAGTTTTGATACAAACCAAATTGAAAGTAATTCTAATTTGGTCACCAATCGAAGAGAAACTATTCAACCCCCCTTCTAGTTTCTACAATCCCCAACAATGTCATCATCATATGAAGCAGAGTCGAAAATGCCATCTATTGTTTGCTTATGAATATCATCCAGCTTAGTAGAAGACTTCCTTTGATAGTTTCCCAGGTCAGAAGGACCAGAGAATCTAGTTGAGGAAGTGGGATCACTAACCGGACTACAAATAGGTGTTAAACTTGCACTAGATGTAACATTCGGAGTACTAGGAGTAGCTTTGACAGCAGGGGTACTCAAAGGAAACTCAAAAGCTCCTTGAGCAGCTGCTGTAGTAGCATTTTGTTGTTGCTTAAGCAATGTGTCAAGAGCTCTTTCTGAGTCCAAAATGTCTGATGGAGAAGCATCACTATGAGTAGCATTGGCATTTGGAGAGACTGTGGTGGAATAGGATGGAACAACAAAAATATCATCCTCCTCATCTGAGTCCGAAAAACTAGAATGAGCACCTGCACTAGAAGTTGAAAACACTTGTGGACCTGCATCTTGGTTAGTTTTGAAACGAAAATATCCCAATGAATCACTAAGATAATCAAGATCAAAATACCATTCAGGACCCTTGCCTTGTATGCTTGACTTCTCCTCAAAATACCTGAGATTAATAGTTTCAATGACTCGCTTGGCTTGGAGTTTGTAGACACGATAAGCCCGAGAGTGAGCTGAATATCCCACTATGTATCCTTCATCTGCCTTGCCATCAAATTTCCCTAAATAGTCACTAGTATTCAGAATGGTGACAGGACACCCAAATGGCTTCAAATGAGTAATGCTAGGTACTTTAGCTGTGAGTAGCTCATAGGGAGTCTTCTTGTGAGGATTTGTAATAGAAACTCTATTCAAGACATAACTTGCAGTATTGACAGCTTCTGTCCAGAACATGGTTGGAAGCTTGGAATCGGCAAGCATTTTTCTCGCAGCTTCTATTAGAGTCCCGTTCTTCCTTTCTGCAACACTATTTTGTTGAGGAGTTCTTGCTGCACTATAATCTCTTTTAATACCTTTAGAATTGCAAAGTGCTATGAGGTCTGTATTTTTGAATTTTGTTCCATTATCACATCGGATACCTTTTACCTTCTTGGACAGCTGATTCTCAATTAGTGTAATAAAGTCCTTGAGAATTGAGTAGGTCTCACTTTTGGCAGCCATGAAGAAAACCCACGTGAACCTGCTATACCCATCAGTTACCACAAGACAGTATTGTTTGTGGTTAATTCTCCTAATGGAGGTAGGACCAAATAAATCCATGTGTAGTAGCTACAATGTTCAGTTATGAGGCTAAGAGCGGTAATGGCCTTGAAGGATGCTTTATGTTGTTTGCCTTTGCTGCATGAAAGGCAATTGATGTCATTTCTGGAAGTTTTGGGAGGTAAACTAGAGACCAAGTTCATATTTTCTAATTTGTGAATGGTCTTGAAGTTTACATGTCCCATCCTTCAGTGCCATTTAGTGGCTTCATCTTCTGAGGCTTTAGCAACTAAACAAGCTAGTTGACCAGTAGGATTGACTTCATTCAGCTTGATACTATAGAGATTGTGTCTTCTAGGGATTTTGAGTAGAACTTGTGAGTCATCCGGGAGCTTAAAGTCTTTGGGTAACACCAGTGCATCAGTATCCGTAAAGAGGACAAACTGCTTCTTGTCACAAATCTGAGAGACAGAGATCAAGTTAAAGTGTTGAAGTGCTTCCACATAGTAGACCTGCTCAAAATTAAGGTTAGGTGTCTGAATCGTTCCTTTGCCAGTGATCCTTCCTTCGCCACCTCCAAAGTAGACCTTTCCGCCTTGAAATAGTACAAAGTTAGATAGAAGTCCTTTATTCCCTGTCAAGCTCCTAGAGCATCCACTATCAACTATCCCTAGAGTAGGATCTTGGTATGGAGTAACCTACAACAACAAGAAAAGATATATGCAAAAGCTAGTGTCTTAAGGGGACCCAAACCTTTTTAGGTTTGAGCCTGCCTTGTGGATCTTTAGTAGATAGCCAAGAAGATTGATGAGATCCACTGTTGTTCTTAGGTTGCCGATTCATCATATGGGTGTTATTGTTTGACCAAGAAAAATCTGCTGAGGGCTTAACAGCAGTACCCAAATTTCCCAACCCAAAATACATTTGGTCTGAATTAAATGCATAATTCTGATTAAAGTTTTGAAAATATGTTGATCCCATTTAATCCATACCACAAGATTTAGAGAGAGAAATAGTAGAAAAGTAGAGAGAGAGAGTAGAGAGAGAAGTGGAAGGTTTACACTAAAACTATGTGTTTTATGAAATGAACCAACACCCTCTTCCACATGTGGAAGAGGGTTATATATGCCACGGCCTAAGGCCTTTGTGGGCTTCATCTTGGGTCGGGCTTGGCTTTCACTTGGGCATATAGCCCCTAACAAAGACAATATTAGCTTAAAGTCCAAGCCCGCTTTTCCCGACTAACCTATTACTATACAAGACCAATAACGACTAAGATGACCTATTACATTCTTGTTCGACTATATAAAATATACGGCTAACAATCTCCCCCAATGTATCGGTCATCTTAAAAAGCTTAAAAAGCATAAGATGATTGAGTGAATACATTCTTGTAGAGGAGATCTTCCTGCTTTGGTCTTGTATCTTGGTCTTGATCTTGTTTGTAACAGCTTTGTTCCTTCATGCTTTCGTGATCTTTATCTTGAGCCTTTGTCATTTGACTTTGAGTGCTTGAGATCTTCATCTGTGCTCCTTGTAACTAAGATGACCTATTACATTCTTACATTCTTAGGCATCTTGATTATCGCCATCTTGTGCTCTTGTGACTTCTGAATCGACATCGGTTGCACAGCTACGCCACCTTCTTGATATGCAGCAACATATATAGACACGGATGAAATGGCTTTGAACATTTCACCCTAACTCGGTAGCGTTTTACCTCCGGTCGGTGAAGACCGTTAAACGGTATTAAATACCGTACCTGTGATCAGGTAGATTCGATTTAGAACCTCCTTGACAGGGTTTCCCGGCGGTAGAGCCAGTTCTCTTTACTCGACCGTCTCAAAGCAGAGTGCGAACGTAAAGAGTGAATCAAAAAGGATACGGTTATCCGTTTGATTAGAGTCGTCAATTCAGATTTCCTGGAACAAGTTTGATTCTAAAAATCGCACCATTGTTGCTTTCCAGTTTGCCACAAGCTCGATTCATAAGAATCTTGCATGTTACCTATCGCAGTGCTGTTTGATGTTGACATTGGAAGGATTTCCATTCGTCACTGTGAACACTAAAGAGTGTCACTCTGAATGTTCTGGAAAGATCACACGGATTTTGCGAAGAAACCTGGAATCAAGTTTGAATCAATTAAGAATCGAAACTTAGTTGCTTTCCAGTTCTCACAAGTTTGATTCGTGTAGAATCGCACAAGTTACCTACCATGAGCTTGTTTGATGCTGGCTCAAGCAGGATTTCCATCTTCATTGTGAATCGTCTCACTCAGATGTTCTGGCAATATCACAAGGATAATGCGTAGGACTCGATTGTGTCCTAATGAGATGATAGATAGATCTCGATTGGCTCTAGACTCAATAAGTGCATTTTGGTAATCGGAGGCTGGAGCAGACTGCCACCTTTTCAATATTAACTGACTCGGAGTGAGAAAGTCAATAGATACGTGTTGATCTCCGTGACAATGAGACAAGTTTCTTTTGAGAGAAACTCGAATGGCTGGGGAAGGGTTGTGCATCGCATCACTGGGTCCATGACACTTGTCTTCAAAAGATGTGTTAACCCGGTTTCTACCTAAGTTGCATAGAATATTCAACTCCTTCAATGCTTACCAATATGTCATCATTAGCACCTTGTTGTGATTGTTCTAGTGCTAACTTAAGTAATTGGTCCGCATTCAGCTTCATTCCACTCCATCTTTCCTAAGGACAACTATTTCTAGCTATGGAATGTCCTTGGGTAGATCCCTCCGGTTCTGGTTCGATCATAGGACTTAGTTTCCTATCCTAAACCACCTTTTGACTCCATCGTTCCGTCGTGGATAGTAGGTTGTTTTGGGTATAGATCGTAACCATTAAACCATTGAAAACCATTCGAAGTGTTTGATAAAAATCAAAACTTTTAACACTTGAAAGTTTTACATTTCCGAAAAGCTCCCCCTACACACATGCATCGACATACGAAATAGTTTGGCATGTGAAGGAAAGAGTTGCAATTGAGTCTTTAAGATCACATGTTGCGATATATTACATTTTAATCACATTTTCTCCCCCCTATCTCTAATATAAAAATATAATATTAGAGATACCAATTGATTAAAATATGACATTTTCTGAAAAATCGACGGGAGAGAAACATGTGTGCACGCATGAATCATGGAACATTTTCAGTCGGGTTGCTCCCCCTCAACAATATATGTGTGTCTTGAGACAAAATTTGACAAAATTTTAGAAAAACGACACCACAAAATATGTTGAGGTACGGAGTTGAGATGCCTTTTCCGATATAATATATTACATTTGACAATTTCATATCATTTTCGGAATGTGTTGGATACATAAAATATGACAATTTTATAGATGTACCCAACAACATTAAAAGGCTTGATTTTAAAACGCTCCCCCTCAAAAATTGATCAAAATAACATATGACAATTTTGAGATATAAAAACCACTTATGAGGAAGGGAGTGTTGAACACACAATTTTGAAAGATTTAGAAAAACCTTTTGTGAAATTCTTGAAAAATTGTGTTCAACGGTTTTAAAATAATCAGGATAGAAGACTTCTCTTCTATTGATTAGGGAAAGCGCAGTGAAACGTACACTCCCCTTTCGGGTCCGTTTTTCATGAGCTCAAAACTTTGATTGTTTTGTGACTAGCTCATGACCGAGAAAAATAAATTTCCCGTTGTGAAGGATAAGTTATCATCCGTGATAAACTTTCCTTAAGTTGAAGTTCGATTTCTAAGCTGACATTTTCTTAGAAATCGTTTTTCATGAACTTAAAAACGTTGAATGTTTTTATGAAAAGCTCGTGACCGAGAAATATGAATTTCTCGTTGAGAGGGATAAGTTATCGTCCGAGATAAACTTTCCTTAGTTGAGGTCTGAGTTCTAAGCTGTGCTGCGCCTAGAAGTCATTATGAGAGAAAAATCAAGCAGCTTCATTTGCCAAAACCTCCAAGTCTTCGGGAGTCATATACTTCATACCAAGACGACCAACGAGATACGCAAACCTATCTTTCGATAGAGCTTTTGTAAACAAGTCTGCCACCTGGTACTCAGTTCTGACAAAGTATAATTCCACGATGCCGCGTTCCAGTTGTTCCTTGATGAAGTGATATCTGACATCGATGTGCTTGGTGCGGGAGTGCTGAACCGGATTGCAAGATATGGCTATGGCCGACTTTGAGTCACAATACATAGGTATTTTATCAAAGTGGAAGCCATAATCCGTGAGTTGAGTTCTCATCCAGAGGACTTGAGCACAACACGCGGATAGAGCCACATATTCTGCTTCAGCTGATGAAAGCGAAGTGCAATCCTGCTTCCTTGACGACCAGCTGACAAGCTTGTCTTCCCCTAGAAACTGTATGCTACCAGAAGTGCTTTTTCGACTATCAAGACAACCTGCGTGATCAGAATCTGAAAAAGCTGTTAGATGAAAACCGGTTTCCCTCGGATACCAGAGTCCCATGTGAATAGTATTCTTGAGGTATCGAAAGATCCGTTTAACCTCTTTGAGGTGCTTTTGAGTAGGTCTGGCTTGATATCGTGCACAATAGCATGTGGCATGATGAATATCAGGCCTGCTGGCTGTAAGGTACATAAGTGACCCGATCATACTGCGATATCGCGTTTGATCTACGGGATATGAGTACAAGTCAGCGTGTAGGGATGTGGTCGACAATGGTGTACCAACGCGAGCACATGAGGTCATACCATGCTTTTTAAGTATCTCTTGAGCATACTTAGCTTGGTTAATGAAGATACCACGTGGGGATTGTCTGGAGGCCTAAAAAGAATTTTAGCTCCCCCATCATTGACATTTCAAATCTGCTGTGTATTAATTTTTCAAAACGTTTTGAAAGTTTTGGGTTCGTAGAACCAAAAATAATGTCATCAACATAAACTTGCACCAGCAGTATGTCATCCCCATATTTATTAATAAAGAGAGTAGGATCAATAGAACTTTTGAAGAATCCTTTGGACACCAAGAAGTTTGAAAGTTCTTCGTACCATGCCCTTGGAGCTTGTTTAAGTCCATATACAGCCTTCTTGAGACGATAGACTTTGTCAGGATGATGAGGATCGATGAATCCTTCTGGCTGATTCACATACACTTCTTCCTTCAAATGACCGTTGAGAAAAGCAGTTTTAACGTCCATCTGAAAAACCGTGAAGCCCTTATGTGCAGCATAAGCAAGGAATATCCTGACAGCTTCCAAACGAGCAACTGGAGCGAATGATTCATCGAAGTCTATGCCTTCTTGTTGACGGTATCCCTTAACCACAAGACGAGATTTGTTTTTGATGATGGTTTGTTCTTCATCCAGTTTGTTTTTCCAGATCCATTTGAAATCTAAAATTGACATTCCATAGGGTCGGTCAACAAGTTCCCAAACATTTAGGCGTTCAAACTGATGAATTTCGTCTTGCATTGATTCAATCCACGCATGATCAGTCATGGCTTGTTTGATGTTTGTAGGTACAGTTGAACTCACGGTGAGTGCATACATACACACATCGCCATCGGTTTCGAGTTGTCTACGTGTTCGAACCGGTTGTGAAGGATTTCCAATGACTTGCTCCAATGGATGATCACGTGTCTAATGGTGAGTGGATGGATATGGTTGGTAGAATGTATGCATGTTGGACGGATCAACATGTTGAGTAGAAGACTCTCCGACTTCGTGTACCGATGTACCGAACGGATTGATAAATTCTTCATTGTCAGGTTGTGCATCGACTGCTTGATTGTTGTTTTCTCCTTCAGCATTGACGGTTGGTGATGTTGGTTGTATAACAGTTTCTTGAGTTTGTTGAGTATCCACTAGAATTGTCTCTTGAGCAACGGTTGCTGAAGTAGAGGCAGTTGTGTCTTGTTGATTTTGTTCAGGTGCATCAGCAGTATTGACAGCGGAAGGCTTTGACACAACTTGATTGTTTCCATAGTAATATTCATCAAACATTGGATCATATAAATCAACCAACTCATTCATATGTGTCGAATCTGTCAATTCTGCTGTATGAGTATTTTCTTGACATTCTTGCACGGGACGTACACTGTTGTGTGTAGGTGCCATTGCTGGACATTGAGGTGCGGGACTTGAGCTGTTGTGATCAAGTACCATTAGTGGCAATTCGTCAAAGTTCACATGAATTGTTTCGACAATAATCTTTGTTCTCTTGTTATAGACCCGATATCCTTTCGACAATGTCGCATACCCCACAAAAATACATGCATCACCTTTTTCTTTCATCTTGTCGAGATTCTCACCGTCTTTAAGAATGTAGCATAAAGATCCAAATACGTGAAAGAATTTGACAGTAGGTTTCCTGCCATTGATGATGTGGTAAGGTGTCTTTTCATGTCTAGGGATAACGAGAGAACGATTCTGAGTATAACAGGCAGTTGCAATTGCTTCAGCCAAGATGAATAGCGGTAATTTTGAAGCAGAGAGCATTGTTCGAGCAGCCTCAACCAAAGTACGGTTCCGCCTTTCGACAATGCCGTTTTGTTCAGGAGTTCGAGCAATCGACGTTTGATGTTCGATGCCTTCTTCTTGAAAGTAAGATTACAAGTTCTTGTTCAAAAATTCAGTACCCCTATCCGTTCTTACGGTTAAGACTTGAGCTTGAAGATTGCGTTGTATCATTTTGAGAAAGTTTTTGAGAACCTCTGGTGTTTCATCTTTGGATCTTAAGAAAAAATTCCATGTGTATCTAGAGTAATCATCAACAATCACTAGAATATACTTTTTCCCGTTAATACTCTCTACACGCATGGGACCACATAAATCCATGTGTAGAAGTTCCAATCGTCCTTTTGAGCTTGGGGTAGTCTTTGTTTTGAAAGACTTCCGTTTTGCTTTCCCCAACTCACAAGAAGAACAGAGATGGTCTTTGACGAATTTCAACTTAGGAAGACCGGTCACAATATCATTCTTCGAAAGCAAGTTGATGGTGTCAAAGTTGAGATGTGACAATCGTTGATGCCATAACCATGCTTGAGATGATGACGCTTTAGCCATTAAGCAAATTGGATATGTTGAAGATGTGTCTTGAAGAGTTACTGTGTAGAGATCAGAACCACGAGAACCTGTAAGAAGGTCATTCCCATCGTAGTCTCTAACATAGCAAGTAGATTTCCGAAAAGCCACTTCCAAATCCGCATCACAAAATTGACCAACCGAGAATAAATTGTGATTCAGTCCCTCGACGTAATAAACCCGTTTTATAGTGATATTCCCTTGAACCAAGTCTCCATATCCGAGTATCGGTGCAAATTGATCATTTCCAAACCGTACCCTACCCAGAAACTTCTCTACGAAGTTAATGAGAAGCTTGAGATTGCCCGTCATTTGCTTTGTGCACCCGGAGTCCATTATGAATACGATGATTTCGACGAGCTGCAGAAGAATTAGAAGACAATGTAGCATTTGACAAATGGGAGCCCTTGATAGAAACGGGTTCCAAAATAGTAGTGGACCTAGATTCTAAAGGCAAGCTAACATTCATAGACCCAATTAGAATGGGGGTTGTCTTAGGTACCCATTTGTATCCGGGTGGTGTAAATCTTGAATACCCCCGTGTACATGTTCTAATCATGTTCTCATAAAGCTTCTTTAACCTGCTTTGTTTACGTAGAGTAGTGGATTCTAACGCACTTAGTTTCTTAAGTGGTTGCTCAGTGGATTGGTTCAAAGTTCTTATGGGTTCACTAGTACTAGTGGGCATACGAATAGGCTTCCTAGTTCTAGTATTCACGCCATTATAATTAAGAGCACAAGCATCATGATTGAAAGTACGAACACATTTGCCACATTCAACACAAACAAATTCAACATTCGAGGTCTTAGCATTTAAACTGTCATTACATGCAGTTACAGACATTTTATTCTTAGAAAACTTAAAATTCCTACGGTGGTCTTCTACTTCCAACTTCTTTCCTTGACTATTGTTAGGCATGACCTTATCGTGCATTCTATCGCTCTTAAGCTGTGGTCTGCTAACGCTAGTAGTGGGGATTACTCCTGTAGAAGAAGACACACGTTGATTAGTTTTCTTAATATTCTGAGGTAACCTCGATGTTCCAGTCTGAGTGGGCTTAGTGTTCATCTTATACATTCCAGGTGCTATCACATTGGTACTCTTATCATTTCCTATCTTAGGCAAAGTCTGTTGGGATTGTCCCAAAATAGATGATTTAGGGCATTTAACCGCATTCGGTTGACGAACGGCGGATGGTTTACCCAAAACAGACTTTCCTTTCATTTTCTCAATGAGTTTCTGTAACTCACTTATGGCTATGTCCCTTTCTTTTATCTGAGCTTTCAAATCATTTATTTCGAAATCTTTTTCATTTAGTAGACGAAACGAAGAAGCTGACATTTCTTGACACTTTTTATGATTATGAGATTTTTCACCTTTTTGTGAAGCAAGTTCAAGAGAAATGGAGTGTTTCTCAAGTTGAGAAAAACTTTTCGAAAGTTTGTTGTATGACTGAATTTGTTTTGAAAGCTCTACTTCAAGATTGCAACATTTCTCTTCCGATTCTAACACTAGACATGCTACATGACAATATTGATCAAGATCGGTATACACACCAAGTATAGCATTCATATGGTCAGCATAAAAGTATTCCTTAGAAAGTCGATCAATTTCGTTAGAAAGTTGGTGTTCTTGTGTTTTTAATTTAGTTTGAAGAAAATCAACTTCATCTTCAAGAGATTTAACATAACTTAAATCAGTTAACATTTCCTCAGTGAGAGCATTATAAAACATTTCCACATTTTTTGAAAGATCATCAATTGTTGGAACAATGCATTGTTGAATGACGACTTCTACTTGTGGGTTAGGTTTAATATTCCAAATGGTATCCCTAGAAACTTTTTCATAGTCGACGACACCTTTGTACAAATTTAAAACCCCTTGTTTTATAAACTCAAATTGCTGAACACTTTTGCTTTTCTTATCCCATTTACGTTTTTCATCCAAAATTCGATTTTCTAACAAAATTGATTGCTTTTTGAAACTCCTTTTTAAAGAAACTTTCTTTTGGGGTTCATCACTTGGTGGTGGAACACTATTGTACATCTTTTGTTCTTTGGAAAGTTCTTTTTGAGGAACAAACTTAATATAATTATCAGAATCAGAAAGGTTTATTAAATCACTTAAGTTTGATCGACTTTCTTCTTGTTGACGAATGATTTCGTCGCAGTCAGGGGAAAGCATAAGAGCAAGATTATCAACATAGCAACCGATATCATAAAGAGAAGGCTTGGTACTTTGAACTTTCTTGAGATATTCAGGCTTGACAAAACTCGTTTTCATATTTCTATTGAGCATATTCATAGTTTGAATAGACTGACCCGTTTTGTAAACAATGTTGTTTAACGTGTCGACTCTCTTTTCCAAAGCAAGAATTTTTTCAATATCCTTTTCTTCACGAGTTTTATAAAGCTCAGTTTGTTCTTTGTTAACCGACTCTAATTCAGTAATTTGGAGTTTATGTAGCAGCAGTTGTTGTTCAAGTTCCGATATCTTCTGTTTTGACATATGAATTTCGTGTGTTACTTCAGAACAATATTGTTCGTTGAGCACCTTACGTTCATATACCAAACCATTAGCTATCGCAACCCGTCGATCAGCTTCTTTTACATAATCACACTCTTTAAGCCTGTCTATCTCCTCGGCTAAGGATGCGTTTGCTTGCTTCAAACGTTTATTAGCTTCTTTGTTTTCATCAATTTCACGTTTTAAAGAGTCAATAATAGACGCAAGCAAATCACGGTCCTCATCCGAGTCAGTATCCTGAACAGCTTTTCCGTCATCATTACACATATGCTGTGAATCCGTAGAGATATTGCTATCCTCCGTGTCCATTACATATGTGTCATTGATGCTTTCGGGTTGTTCAGGATGACATCGTTCATTAGCAAACACATTATAGTTATCATGTGATGGTACCTTTTCAAGTGGCTCAGAATCATAGATGGGTCCAGAAGTATCATCAGTCTCTGGGATCACTTCTTGAATCTTTGCCATGTACACATAATGTGCCTCCAACTCTTGATCATCGGCTTCATCATCAGTGTCATCACGCCAGTCAACTTCATCTGCTGTGAGTGGAATTCCTGCTTCTTCTTTCTTACACAACAACATCTTTTCCTTGTGATACCCTGAGTCCTTAACCCGTTTTGGCTTCTTGCATTCCCTAGCCATGTGCCCAAATCCCTTGCAGTTGAAGCATTGAATCCCAGTCTTTTGCACAACCGGAGTGCCTACAGTGTCTCTAGCCCCAACTTGATTCGGCATCCTCTGATTATCATACCTAGCATCACGATCATACCTAGGTGCATGATCAACTTCCTTATATCTAGCATTGGATGATGATTTGAGGTTGTTGTTGGTAGGTTTGTAGATCTTCTTATAAGTTGTGGTGAGTAAAGACATGAGTTCTTCAATCTTCTTGTCCCTTGAAGTTTGTTCATCATCACTTTCTCCATCTGACTCGGTGTCATACTTTGGAGGTGGAGTGGGGACAATTGCTTTTGCTTTGTGTTTAGCAGCAGCTAGAGGTTTTGTAGATGAGCTTGATGACTTTGAGGAATGAGTAGGTGGTTGTTGACGGGGAACGGGTTTTGGTGAAGTAGCAGCCACAAAAGCAATAGAATTTGCAGACCGTTCTGCCTTTTCAGCCCTTAGTTCATTCACTTCATTCTGATGTTGTTTTAAGATATCATAAAGTTTGTGATAGGAGATGGTCTTGATATCTTCCCTTTGTTTAACCAAGGTCACAAACCTTTGCCATTCCGGTTTGAGTTGAAGTAGAAACTGAACATTGGCATGATGATTGGAGATGGTGCACTGATTTCTGACAAGCTCATTCATCATTTTGTAGAATCTCGAGTAATATGAGTCAATGGATTCACCATCTTCCGATGTGAATTTTCCAAACTCCCAAAGTAGATTAGTCTCGAGATCTTGAACGTTGATCGACTCACCTTGCTTCAATCGATGAATTGCATTTCACATTTCCATAGCATTAGGACATGCATCAACTGTGGAATAGATATCGTTATCAATTCCAGTGAGTATGAAGTTTACAGCATCAGCTTCAGCTTGGAGGAGTTTCTTTTTCTCAGCAGAACATGTGTCAAAATCCTCCATAGCTCGTATAGTTGATGAAGTACCATCCTCTGCCTGTGTGGTAATTGGTCTGAATTCAAAAACTGGAGGTGGATTCTCAAGGCAGTGACGAAGAGCAGTTCGGTTTTCTTTTCCATCGAGAAATCTAAGAAAACGAGATCTCCATTGAACGTAACAACCGGCAGTGAGCACAGGTGGATTACCGTTGCCACCTTGTTCCAAACGAATTTGATTAGCAGTTGCAATGTTGATGTTGTTGTTAGACATGGTGAATACTTGTGAATGAATTTCAGATCTTAGTGGATTTGTTGTGATGAGGTGTGGTTGAAATTTCGTAGAGTTCCGAGAATCTTCAGTCCGACAATAAATTCCTTAATCCGACAAAACGGTAAGCCGAAAAATTTTGTATCGCCAAATTTTGAAATTGAGTTAGAAATAGCCAAAAACTAGTAGGGAAAAAATTTGAATTTACTTGACCTAAAATTTTTTAACTCTTTTTTTTTTTTTTAATCTTCGTGTAAACTATGTTCCGAGACTAGTCTAGATAGTGGCTAAATCTAAAAATTGCTCAAACAAAATTTATCTGTCCATCGCAATGTGACTCATCGCACTCTTAGATCACACTCTGATCGCACTCTGACCGTACTCTATGATCGTGGTCTGATCGCACTCTGATCGTACTCCTAGATCGCAGTCGGATCGTACTCTGATCGTACTTGGTGATCGTACTCTATGATCGTGATGAGTGATCGCAGTGAGGGATCGCACTATAGATCGTACTGAGTGATCGTAACCTGATCAAAGCCGTGATCGTACTCTGCTAGATCGTACTCCCATATCGTATTGTGATCGTACTGAGCAATCGTACTAAGCAATCGTACAAAGCAATCGTAGTCACAGATCGTAACTTGGATCGTACTAATGATCGCAGTTAGATCGTAACAATGGATCGTGACTATGGATCGCAAGTAGAAACCCCCAGGGTTTATGCAAACACAAAGTCAGATCGTACCAAGGAATCAAAATACCCCTTTTCTCGGATAGTACTAGAACACACCAAATTCGTGATTTTTAGCCTAAAAATAAATCAAGCACCAAAAAATTTTGTGTTTTTAACCAAAAGAACAATACCAAATCACTACCAATAGTAAGTAGATGATTTGTATCAAGAATAAGCCATAAAAACACAAGAAAATTTTTGGTACGTGAGTTTTTGGATCAAAATAGGCACGAATAAATCAAGAACACAACACACGAATCTTCAATCACCTATCCACTATAGGCTCTTGATACCAAATGTTGATCCCATTTAATCCATACCACAAGATTTAGAGAGAGAAATAGTAGAAAAGTAGAGAGAGAGGGTAGAGAGAGAAGTGGAAGGTTTACACTAAAACTATGTGTTTTATGAAATGAACCAACACCCTCTTCCACATGTGGAAGAGGGTTATATATGCCACGGCCTTAGGCCTTTGTGGGCTTCATCTTGGGCCGGGCTTGGCTTTCACTTGGGCATATAGCCCCTAACAAAGACAATATTAGCTTAAAATCCAAGCCCGCTTTTCCCGACTAACCTATTACTATACAAGACCAATAACGACTAAGATGACCTATTACATTCTTGTTCGACTATATAAAATATACGGCTAACAAAATAGTTGCTGGTTGGTCTATTAGGGATAAATCGATTGTTTCTCCAATGATTAAGAGCTAAAGGTGAGGTCCTTCTAGAAGAAGAAAAAGATGGGCACATGGGTTTAGTCTTCTAGAAGAATATGGAGCAACTCCTGGTGGACCAGGAGCAGGATATGCTTGATAAACAAAAGGATGTTGGTCATAAAAATCACAATCTTTAATCAAATGAAATGTACTGCCACAAACAAAACATGTTTTAAACGACCTTTTATTCAAATGACATTGTTTCATACTGCTAAATTTATTACACACAACTCTAGGAGAAACAGCATTCCTAGGACTCAATAAACTAGAACTAGACACAGTTGAAGTAGAAGCAACTCTCTCTTCACTCTTCCTAGCACTAGTAGCGGCAGGGTCATTTGTCTTGGAGCTGGTAGGTCTTGAATCTTCACTTGAACCACATGATGCGGAGTCACTGGCTTTGTCACTAAAAGTACAAGAGACAAAGTCATTAGTATTAGTAGAGCTTTTTGGGGACTCATGCATCTGTGATCCATCCAAGTCATTATTCCTAGATATGGGCATAAAAGTTCCTGTAAGAGGTGGAGGGACAGCATGCATTGCTACAGCTGGTTGAAACCTATTGTAGCTAGGTTTTCCCTCCTCCTCCTTGTCAGGATCAAAGACACTTGAAAAAGATAAATCAAACACATCTTCTGAATCAATATATTTATCAAATCCTAACCCTCACTTAGTCCTACCAGACATGCTACTATCAATTAACTTTGAAAGATTCTTAGGTGCATTTTGCCATTTTTTAAATCTTAAAAGTGTAGCATCCAATTTTTCCTTCATGTCTTGCTTATCCTTGATACTGTCATCTTTTACCTTTTCAGTGTATTTAAGCATATTGGTTATGTTTTCTAAATCAATGTTCAGAATTCTAATTTTATCTTCATATTCACGTTGTGTTTCTTGAAGCCATCTCTTTTGTTGTTCCAATATTTTTAAATAATTCTTGTATGCTTGAACCTTTAAAAAATACTTATCATTTCGTTCATTTAATTCATTGTATTGAGAAAACAGTTCTGAATATTTATCATGACAACCAAGAGGACAATGTTGTACCTGAGGTGAGATGCCCATAGGAGCAACTCTTTTGCTTCCTCGGTATTAGACAGATTACCAGCAATCATTGCAAACACATCAGTAGAAGGTTCAGCTGTTTCCAAGGTAGCATTCTGATGATCACTCCAGTTAACCATAGAGTCAACAGACACCAAAGCTTTCTTGTCATCCTTCACCTCCTGAATCTTGAAGGATGGGTACCTGTTCTTCTCCTGGTCATTCTTGTTATGGCATTCCCTAGCAAAGTGACCTTGCTGCTGGCAGTTATAGCATCTAACCTTGCTTCTATCAAACCTTGCTGGCTCTCTTGGGTTGTAGTTAAAATTTCGACCGGCTTTCTTCTCAAACTTGTGAACCCGGAGAGTGGGCATGGCCATCTGCCACTTGAGATCCATTTCATCCAGGTCAAGTTTATCAACCTGTTTGAAGTCATCAAAAGCAAGCTGCTGTTGTGGATCAACATCAGCAAAAAAAGAGTGAAGAACGGCTTCTACCATGCTACCAGACTTGGCTTTTGGTTCAGGAGTAGAAGTATGCTGAGTAGAAGTATGCTGAGAAGACACAGTATAGCTTGGGCTACTAGCATAAGACATGGGACTAGATCTCATGGAACTCACAAAGGCAGAGTTAGCAGGAGTAGGAAAATAATCACTTGAGTATCCTCTCGCATGAGGCTCAAAGGCTTTGAGCTTATAAAACAGATCATCAAAATTAAGATAGTCAAGGCCACCTTTTGCTTTAAGAGAGATTACCACCTGATTCCATGAGTAGGGTAAGGCTCTAAGAAACCTTGCATTGATATTTCCATTGTTAGGTTTCGACCTGAGTTGATTCAACTGGCTTAGTATCTTTTGGAACCTGTCATACCCTTGATGAATACCTTCAGTTTCTGAGATCTTGAATTCTATGAATTCATCTCTCAGCATGGATCTGCGTATTTTCTTTGACTCCTCATTCCCACCAAACCTTGCTTTTATTTCGTTCCAGATCTCTCTAGCATCATCCAGGTGATAAAAGTCACCCATGTGATCATCAGGAAGAGACTGAAGCAAAATAGTTTTTGCTTTGATCTCCTTCTGAACATCTGTGATTTCTTCATGAGTTTTAGGGTCAAGAAGAATAATATTACCATTCTTGTCTCTTCTAGTAAACCTCTTGTTGTTTCCATTCAGAATAATCTTCCAAAGATCTTGATCAGTGTTGGTGATCCAGCATTCCATCTTCATTGTCCAGGTATCATACTCATCCTTTTTCAGAAGAGGAAATTTTCCATTTGTATTGGAAACCGTAGCAATGATCTGCTGAGGTTGTTGTGTTTTAGGGGTGCTATCTTCTCATGTTTGAGTAGAACTCGAGGCAGACATGATTAAACAAAGATGTTAGTAATAAGAAAAATTGATTCTTCTTGTACAGAGACTCTCCCAGGCTCTGATACCACTTGTTGGGTCCACTAGATGTGGATCTTGTAGCCTGTTAGGAATGGTGAACGACTTCTGTAATCACAAGTCTATTCACAGAGAGACTCTAGATGAATCACACAGTATAAGTGTGGAATACAAATACTATGAACAAGAAGAACAGAATAACTATAATGACTTGATCCTTTACTAAGGATTTCTAATATTAATATAAACTAGAATAATGTTTGATGAAGGTGTATATAACCCTTCTGCCTAAGGTTCCTTTTATACTACAGGGAAACCCTAATACATCAATAAACCAAAACGTGTAAAACTGATATGCATATCCTTTCCTAACATATCTCATGCATATCCTAACAGAATACTCAAAATAATAAAGTTTGACTTTCTAAAGACCAGGAGCACGTGTTGCTCCTACTACTACTAGGGCCAGGAGGAACTACATACCTCCTAGTATACCTATTACAAATAACTATTCCAAAGGTCCTAACAAAAACCCTCCTCCTTGCTCTTTAGGCCGGCGGCTACATCAATCAAACAATAGGTTTGGTTGATTTTGATTAAGAAATCACAAGAACGTGTTCGTATATTCAAGATCTATTGATTCCACGTGTTTGGTAATCCAAAAACCTTTCTTTTTTTTTCTTTTTATGTTTTATGCATGTATGATCATGGGGTTTAAAAACACAAGAATTAAAACAAGTAAAACCATGGTGGGTAAATAATACAAGGGTGTTTTCGGGTTTGGTGTTCGGCCGCCACACAAACCGAGAGTCTCACGACTCTCGGTGTCGTTTGGTTCGCATCACCACACGAGACAAAGGTCTCGGTGGTGTTGGTGTTCGGTCGGCAGCAAGGGCAAGGCACCCCGACTCGCGTCGGGGGTGTCCCTGTGGTTCGGTTGGTCTCGGCAGCCACAGCCCCACCACCGGCAACTGCTGGTGGCTATTTTTGGTAAGCAGGGGGAACCCACCGTAGGCAGCAGGGGGAACCCACCATAGGCAGCAGGGGGACCACTGGTTGCTGCCAGTGGGAACTTTGGTGGCGTCAGCGGCTGGGCCGAGAGGGCAAGACCACCGGCTACAACCGGTGGCAGTGTTGCCGAGAGCAGAGGCAACCGGCTAAGGCCGGTTTGCCACTATTTTTGGTGGGGTTTTGATTCGGGCCGGTTCATGGGTTCACTGGTCCAGTTCACGACATGTTTCTAATAAAAATAATACATGGGTTCGGGTTATTGTTTTTACAAGTTTTTTTATTTACAAGTTAATTAAATTAATTTGACATGTCATATAATTAATTAATTAAAACATGGACTTAGGTTTATTATTAATATTTAATAATACATGATTTTAACCTAATTATTTAAATATGTAATTTAGACTATAGTAATTAATTAATTATTAAAACATGACATATAATTAATTAATTTTCATGACTTAGGTTATATTAATATAAATATTAATACATGTTTTAACGTAAGTATTATATACACTTTAATTTAATTAAATCATGACTATATTTAATTAAATCATATAACATATAGTTTATTTAATTAACATGATAAATTAATAAACTATACTATTAAGCACATGACTTAGTATATTTAATCAGTAAAACTTAAGCTTATCGTATTAGCTTAATAATCCAGCTTATTTCTAATTATAGAAACTTTCTGTTTCAGGAAACTTACTATTTTTGGAAACTTTCTCTTTTTAGAAACTTATCTATTTTAAGCAGTTAATCTATTTTTGGAAACTTTCTATTTTTGGAAACTTTCTATTTTAGGAAACCTGCTATTTTTAGAAAGTTACTCATTATTCCACAACAAGTATAATAATACAAGAAATACAAGTAATACTTAATCAGAATATCCAGAATACATGATAAACACAGCATAACGATAAAATCAATAAAACAAGACATGAACATATAAAACAAGCTAGGACACGATATAAAATCAGTTACGTGCTCAGTAATCAGAATACTTATACACGTACACTATTTATGTAGCATTAGAGAGATCGAAGTAGGAATCTCTTCCGTTCGTCTTCTTCGTTCACTGGACATAAGGTACGGATTCTCCGTCCTTTCAGTATGGACATTCTTTCCTTATTAGGATTCCCCGTATGCAGCCAACTGTTTTCCCAGTATATGTTTTATATGTTTTGATTTGCTTATGTTTAATTAAATGACTGAGCCATATACATGCATGACCAGTTTCACCTAGTTATGGAGGTACCATAACCATAACACTAGAGGCACCAGTGTTATGACTTCACCACGGCGGAGTGATAGCTCGTGGCGTCCCTTTCAGCTTTTGGCCATATTATTATGTTATCATGTGGGGCGTATGGGTGCATCCTAGGTTACATGTTTTTAACAGATTGTTCAGGTGAATGTGGTGTGTGCCTTGCATCCTTCACACGGAGCTGATCCCTCCTACCCAAACTTATATTAATTAGAGGCAACCCCTCTAATTGCATGACGAGGTCACCCTCCAAGTATTCATGCACGTTGATATTTCATGACCAATATTGGCTTAATGGTTAACATGTTAAACAATTTTTATAAGATAAACATAAGGCTTTTTAAACTATAAAACCAGTTTTCCTAAGTTATACCAGGTTTTCCAGGACTTAATCACTTCCGCTGCTATATGTTGTATATGCTTATGTTATTCATTCTATGCTTGTATATCCGTTCACTGAGCGTTATGCTCAGCCGTTTTCCTTTCATGTTCCCAAAACGGCAGGTACTCAGAGACGCTCGTAGACTCTAAGCGTACGTGCTTATGGATTGAAAGCTTTCTAGCCTTCATTACTTTATGCTTATCATCATACATTTTGCTACTTGTTTCCATGGACATTGTTTAGTCCTTTTCCTTTACAGTACTTATGTTTGTGTGTGATGAGCTTATACTTTAAGGTACCGCTGTTTGTTTCCGGTATTTCCTTTATGGTCATGTAATGTTTAAGACATTTATCCTTGTATGCTTTGATGACACGCCATAATCATGCGTGATATTCCATTTACCAAAATGGGATGTTACAGTTTTGCTTATCGAATTTTAAGTCGTTCTCATTTATGGTCTTCCTAGAACTTACAGTCGGTTTTCATGCATTCATTGTTTTCATGCATCCATATATATGTCATTGTCGCAGGTTTATGACTAAGTAATGGTTGGTACAGGGCTGGACCTATTTAGTCGCATGTGCTTTTATCAAAACTTTTAACTTTAGGACCGACCCATTGGCGTCCCCTCGCCATGTCTTTTGTTTTGAGTGAACTGACCATAGGCGTTTACTCTCGCGCATATAAAAGTTTTCATAAAACTGCATCATGCATTCATGTACTAGTTTTCCTACATAAAAATTTTCTCATGATTTATTGGTATAATTTTTTTTTCATGTATATATTTTATGTTGGATCGGTTTAATCATGTATTTTTATGTTATACTGTCAGATGGTTCTCACACGCAAGCGGGAACAACTCAATGCAGCAGTCCAAGCTGCGATGCAAGCTTTGCTTCCTGAGCTAAGGAACGAAATCAGGGATGAGGTGTAGGCTGCCAACAATCAGCAACAACACCCTGTACCTCCTCCTCCTCCTCCAGCAACATTGGTCACATGGCTGGAGAGATTTAACAAGCAACATCCTCGATCCTTCGAGAGAACTGATAGCCCCAGTGAAGCTGAAAGTTGGTTGGCTCACATTGAGAAGATATTCGATGCAATGGGCTGTGACCCCGTCTTCAAGTCGAGGTTGGCCTGTTACAAGTTCGAAGGTGATGTGCTAGGATGGTGGAAGGCACTCAAGCAGTCTGAGGGAGGTGATGATTGGGTGGCTGGTTTGACTTGGGCCAAATTCAGGGAGTTAGTGATGGGACAGTTCTTCCCCAAGGCTGAGCAAGACAATCTGAAGAGGGTGTACCACGGAATCAAGCAGAGAGCTGGGGAGAACAACAACGAGTTCATGCAGCGCTTTCTTCGTTTGGCTGGTTTTCTTGGCGCAGCAGGTACTACCGAAGAGCAAGCATACCACTTCCGGTGGTCTCTTCGTACATCGGTCGCCAACAACTTGGTGTGTGCTACGTTCAACACGGTGGTACAAGTTGCCGATGCAGCACGTAAGTTGAAGATGCTGCAAGAAAGAGAAGAGTTCGGGGAAGCAGAGAGACCCGAGAAGAGGTAAACATTATTTATTCATCGGTGACCATTCCGAATTCTTTCAGTATTATCCAATATTTATATCTCTCTTTAAACTGCATCTTTCAGGCAGAAGACTAGGGACCGGTCTCAGCCGACTACCCAGCAACAGCCTACTCAGCCCAAGGGAAACGGTCAGACTGTAAAACCCGCATGCTTTTACCATGAACAGTACACTTATAATCGTACGTACACGATTAAAACTTTCCTTTTATAACATGTTTACGTTTCACGAATATTAATTACGAGTATTACGTACGTGTTATTACACGATAAGTATTTAAAGCAAATTAATACACGATAATTATTATCAACAATAATAATAATCACGAACATGAAATCATGAACGTAAATAATCACGAACATATTAATATGTAATTACGTAATTATTATTACGATTACGTATAAGTATATATTATAACACGAACATTAAATAATAATGTCACGTAAATGCGAGCACGAGAACACGTAATAATTTAGAACACGGAAAACGTTGGGTTTCCCTTGTGGGCCCCACATACCCACGGACACAAGACCAAAAAGGGCCAAGCCCACTTTTATTTTTACTAAAATAGGAAAAAGGGAAAATTATATTTTCATATTACAAAAGATTTATAAAATTACAAACCCTGGCCCCTTTTTCCTCTCCCTTTTGGTCGCCGGTTAGAACACCACCAAGGAAGGGTGTTTGTTGATTTTGGTGATTTAATTCAAGTGTTAGTCGTTCGTGTTAGTGTTCTCGTTTGATTCACGCATTGGTAATTCGTTATCCTTTTTCTTTTTACCCCTTTTATTTATGAGAACACATGAAATCATGCGAATTAATAAACAAGATTAAAAACATGTTGGATAATCATGGGGGGGTTATAAACATGGTGGTTTGGGTAGTTAGGTTCGTCTGACACACACAAACCGAGAGCCAAAGCTCTCGGCGTCTCACATGTGACCACAGCTGAGACCTTTGGGTCTCGGTGTAGTCCTTGTGGTTCGGCAGCAGGGTGAAACAAGGGACCCCGATGTGAGTCGGGGTGGCCTTGTGGTCTTTTGGGGGTCTCGGCAAAAACAAACAAGCACCACCGGCCGAAGCCGGTGGCTAAATTGACCAAGCAGGGGGAACTCAAGCCGTGGCAGGGGGAAACCACCGGCTAACCGCCGGTGGGAACTTTTCATGGGCAGCGGCTAGCCGAGAACCAAGGGAACCACCGGCTTAAGCCGGTGGCAGTGAACCGAAGGCAGGGGCAACCGCCATGGGCCGGTTTGCCACTGTTTTCGGTGGGGTTTGTTACGGGTCCGGTTCACGACATGTTTTTAATAAAATAATACATGGGTTCGTTTTATTATTTTTATTTTATAAGTTTAGTTATTTTACATGTGCATTTATTTTTACAAGTAATTAAATTAATTTAACATGGTACTTAATTAATTTAATTAAAACATGACTTAGGTTTATTATTATTATTAATAATACATGATTTTAACCTAAGTAATTAATCATGAAATTTAGAATATAGTAATTAATTAATTATTAAAACATGGCACATAATTAATTAATTTTCATGACTTAGGTTATATTAATATAATTATTAATACATGTTTTAACCTAAGTATTATATACACTTTAATTTAATTAAATCCAACTATATTTAATTAAATCTTATAACATATAGTTTATTTAATTTACATGTATTAATTAATAAAGTATCCTATTAATCACATGACTTAGAATATTAATCAGTAAAACTTAAGCTTATCTTATTAGCTTAATACTCCAGCTTATTTCTAAATATGGAAACTTTCTATTTTTAGAAACTTATTTATGTTAAGTAGTTAGTCTATTTATGGAAACTTTCTATTTTTAGAAACTTATTTATTTAAGCAGCTAATCCATTTTTGGAAACTTTCTATTTTTGGAAACTTTCTATTTTTGGAAACTTTCTATTTTTGGAAACTTTTTATTTTTGGAAACTTTCTATTTTAGGAAACCTGATATTTTTAGAAAGTTACTTATTATTACACCACAAGTATAATAATAAAATAAATACAAGTAATACTTAATCAGAATATACATAATACATGATAAACACAGCATAACGATAAAATCAGTAAAACAAGACATGAACATATAAAACAAGCTAAGACATGATATAAAACCAATTACGTACTCAGTAATCAGAATACTTATACACGTACACTATTTATGTAGCATTAGTGTGATCGAAGTAGGACTCTCTTCCATTCGTCTTCTTTGTTCACTGGACACAAGGTACGGATTCTACGTCCTTTCAGTATGGACATTCTTTCCTTATTAGGATTTTCCCGTATGCAGCCAACTGTTTTCCCAGTATATGTTTTATACGTTTTGATTTGCTTATTTTTAATTGAATGCCTAAGCCATATACATGCATGACCAGTTTTACCTAGTTATGGAGGTACCATAACCATAACACTTGAGGCACCAGTGTTATGACTTCACCACGGCGGAGTGATAGCTCGTGGCGTCCCTTTCAGCTTTTGGCCATATTATTATATTATCATGTGGGGCGTATGGGTGCATCCTAGATTACATGTTTTTACATATTATTCAGGTGAATGTGGTGTGTGCCTTGCATCCTTCACAAGGAGTAGATCCCTCCTACCCAAACTTATATTAATTAGAGGCAACCCCTCTAATTGCATGATGAGGTCACCCTCCAAGTATTCATGTACGTTGATATTTCATGACCTATATTGGCTAATGGTTAACATGTTAAACAGTTTTTATAAGATAAACATAAGGCTTTTCAAACTATAAAATCAGATTTACTAAGTTATACCAGGTTTTCCAGGACTTAATCAATTCCGCTGCTATATGTTGTATATGCTTATGTTATTCATTTTATGCTTGTATATCCGTGCACTGAGCGTTATGCTCAGCCGTTTTCCTTTCATGTTCCCAAAACGGCAGGTACTCAGGGACGCTCGTAGACTCTAAGCGTACGTACATATGGATTGGAAGCTTTCTAGCCTTTATTACTTTATGCATTTCTTCATAGATCTTGCAACCCATTTCTATGGACATTGTTTAGTCCTTTTCATTACAGTACTTATGTTTGTGTGTGATGAGCTTTTACTTTGGGGAACCGATGTTTGTTTCCGGTATTTCCTTTATCGTCATGTAATGTTTAAGACATTTATCCTTGTATGCTTTGATGACACGCCTAATCACGCGTGACATTGCATTTACCAAAATGGGGTGTTACACAGAATCACGACTGTTCTGCTACGGATAGGTGTGGCGGTAATGATAATTACCGTAACAACGCTGGAAACTCCAACAACAGCAGGTCCTTACACTTACTCATTTTCTTATGTTACATGCAATATTTCATAATTCTAACACATTAGCAATCTTCTACCAGGAATCATGGTAACGGGGGGGCCAGAACTAAAGAGGTTCACAGCCTAACCGTCCAACTATTACTCGTATTACATCTTACGATTTTCCGCATTGTCCTTTTCTACCTATAAACCATGTCTTACGTATACTGTTCTTAACAGGCTCCCGGCCAACAAGGGAACCTGCTGGAGGGTATACTCATCCTCTTTGCACTACCTGCAACCGTAGGCACCCAGGGCCATGTCGCCGTGACAGCGACGCATGCTACAAGTGTAGCTTTACTGGTCATCGCATGAAGGACTGCCGCAAGGGCGAGATGGAGGGCACATCTGGAGATGAAGATTCCAAGCCGCCTCCTACTAGTGGACGCGTTTACACGACTTCTCGCGATCAGGCCAACACGTCTACAGGTACCATCACTGGAATCTTGTATATGTATGGTCAAGCTGCATGTGTTTTATTTGACACGGGTGCTACTCATTCGGTCATTTCTACTGCTTATGCTAAGAATGTTAGGATATCCCCTATGCCATTAGAGAATGTACTAAACATTTCCACGCCTTTAAGAGACACTGTACGCATAACCCATGTGTACAAGAGCCTTCCCCTAGAGTTTGACGACAAGATTCGTCCTGTTGACGCACTTCCGCTGGACATGAGTGATTTTGACATGATATTGGGCATGGACTGGCTATCCAAACATCACGCCACCATAGACTGTCATACATATCGGGTCATCTTTGGTGATGCAAATGCACCAGAGTACATTCACAACGGGTTCGTACCCGAAAGATCTGTACGAATCATATCAACCCTGCAAGCACGTGCTTTACTTTCACATGGTTGCGAGGGTTATTTAGCTACTGTTCATGACATGGATGTTGAATCTCCATCAATTCAAAATCAGACAATAGTGTCATAATTTCCAGACGTATTTCTAGAAGAACTTCCGGGCATACCACCTACACATGAAGTAGTGTTTAACATCGAGCTCATCCCAGGAGCTGAGGAGATTTCCAAAGCTCCTTATCGCATGGCTCCCATAGAGCTGAAGGAGTTGAAGGAACAATTGCAAGAACTTCTAGAACGAGGTTTCATTCGACCGAGCGCATCTCCATGGGGCGCACCGGTCTTATTCGTGAAGAAGAAAGACGGTAGTACGCGTCTTTGCATAGATTATCGCGAGTTCAACAAGATCACCATCAGGAATAGGTATCCTTTACCACGCATTGACGACTTGTTTGACCAACTCCAAGGGGCCAAACATTTCTCCAAAATTGATCTGAGGCCGGGCTATCATCAGTTACGGGTTAAAGAGCAAGACATCACCATGACTGCTTTTTGTACACGCTATGGGCACTACGAATTTGTAGTCATGCCATTTGGCCTTACCAATGCTCCAGCTGTGTTCATGGATTTGATGAACAGAATATTCCATGAATTTCTGGACAAGTTCGTCATTGTCTTCATTGACGACATCCTGATATTCTCTAAGTCCAAGGAGGAACACGAAGACCATCTTCGTATAGTGCTACAGATTCTTCGCCAGAAGCAGCTGTATGCTAAATTCTCCAAGTGTGAGTTCTGGTTAGATAAGGTGGCGTTCTTAGGTCACATTGTATCAGCAGAAGGAATCACCATGGATCCAGCAAAGGTTGAGGTTATTACCAAGTGGCCAAGACCGACATCAGCGACTGAGGTTCGCAGTTTCCTAGGCTTAGCTGGTTACTACCGTAGGTTCGTAGAGAACTTTTCCTGTTTAGCACTACCATTGACCAAACTGATGCGGAAAGGGGAGAAATTCATCTGGACTGAAGAAAGAGAGAAGAGCTTTGAAGACCTAAAGCAGAAGTTAGTATCTGCATCGATTCTTACTCTCCCATATGGTACAGGTGGATTTCAAATCTACAGTGATACTTCAGAGAAGGGATTTGGTTGTGTTCTCATGCAACATGGGAAAGTGATCGCGTACGTTTCACGGCAGCTTAAGCCATATGAGGAAAATTACCCTACGCATGACTTAGAACTTGCAGCAGTCGTGTTTGCATTGAAGATATGGAGGCACTACATGTATGGAGAATCATGTGACATTTTCACATACCACAAGAGCTTGAAGTACATCTTCACTCAACGTGAATTGAACATGAGACAGAGGAGATGGTTAGAGATGTTGAAGGATTATGACATTAATCTGTAGTATCATCCCGGCAAGGCGAATGTAGTGGCAGATGCACTTAGCAGAAAGTCTGGAATAATAAACGGCAATTGAGGAGGAAATTATAAGAGACTTAGAGCGACTAGACATTGAGATCATGGTACGTGGACAATTACCGCACACAACAGCATCGTGAAATTCTTGTAATAACCGTGTAGCGCCTTGCCAAATTGTCCCACAATTCATAGGATGTTGACCATGTGCAATGCGGTTGCGTTCTAACCAGAGGCTCCAGCATATCATTAAGTACGACTCCTATTTATTTTGATGATCTGAAAGAGCTGCCATAAAGTAATCATTCACACTATTACTATTTTGAAGGGATGAAATATTCGTAAAGCTAGTTGCATCCCATACTTGTCGAACACGATCACATTGGAAGAGGGCGTGTACAACATCTTCATGAGGATCACAATGCACACACAACGTATTGTTAAGTATTACGTGCCTGCATTGGAGATTATAAACCGTTGGCAACAAGTTACGCCATGCACGTCAAATAAATAGTTTCACTTTCATTGGAATATTTGTCTTCCATAATGATGAACATATTTGAGTGTCAACATCCGAAAGATTGTTTATAAACCCAATATTTTCCAGCCCTTTCTTGTAAGCATCTCGCACCGAGAAATTCCCATAAGGTGTGCCTTCCCAATATAGAGTATCCCTTCTATGAGCTGCTATGTGTATGGATAGGATTCGGTTCGCAATGTCAGTAGGAAAAAGAGCGTGGATTCTAGCAACATCCCATGCGGTTCCATCATCCCACCATCAAATCACGAAATTTTTGAATTTCATAATCAGACGGACGCATTTCTAATAAGGATTTACTTGACACCCATTTATCATTCCATATGTCAACAGATTGACCATGACCGATATTCCACGCATACCTCTGATCGATAAGCTTCACAGTTGAACAAATGCTCCGCCAAACAAAACTTGGGCGATACCCCTCCTTTGCATCCAAAAAGGAACTACGAGGGAAATACTTGGCTTTAAGAACTCTTGCCACAAGAGAATCTGGATTCTTAATGAGACGCCGTCCTTGTTTAGCAAGCAAAGCTTTGTTGAATAATCCGAGATGCCTAAAGCCGAGACCACTATTGTATTAGGTACACATAATCATTCCCAACTAGTCCATCGAATGGGGTTTCTCTTGTTTCCGTTTCCCCACCAAAATTCATTTAGAGTCTTATGCATAGCATCAATCAACGAACCAAGAATCTCAAAAATACTCATAACATACATTGGAATAGCTTGGGCCACTGATTTAATAAGCACTTCTTTACCACCTGAGGATAACATCTTTTCTTTCCATCCGCAAACCTTTTTTGTAATTTTATCAAGGATAGCTTGAAATTGGCCTTCTTCGACCGTCCAACAATTGTAGGCAGGCCCAAATACTTGGTTTGACATGTCACCTCTCGAACTCCCAAGATATTCATTACTCTCACTCGAGTATCATGTGCAACATCTGGGCTGAAAGTTATCTCAAACTTGTCATAGTTCAAAATTTGACCAGAAGCTTTACAATACTTATTGATGAAATTTAATAGGAGTTGGCATTCTTGCAACGTGACACGAGCAAAAATAAGCTATCATCAGCAAAGAACAAATGGCTGATAGTGAGAGCATTTCTGCATACTTTGATTCCGTGCAAGGCCTTTATTTTCACCCCCTTTCTAATCCAACTAGACAATGCTTCTACGCATATTATGAATAAGTATGGTGATATGGGGTCCCCTTGACGTAAACCTCTAGTAGGGGTAATATGACCTTGAGCTTTACCATTAACATTGAATGAGAAAGACACCGTTGAAATACATGTCATAATCAAGCGAACAAAGTGAGGTGGGAACCTCATTCTTGTGAGAATTGAATAAATAAATGCCCATTCAACCCTGTCATAAGCCTTACTCATATCTAACTTAAGTGCTAAAGATCCTTTCATCCCATGTCGCTTATTCATTAACCAATGAAACACTTTAAAAGCAATAATTGCATTATCAGTAATCATTCTGTCTGAAACAAAGGCAGATTGCGTTTTGTGGACAAATCTTGGAAGGATTGGCTTCAATCAGTTGACCAACACTTTTGATATGATTTTGTATAATACATTGCATAGGCTAATTGGTCTATCTTTTAAGGACTCGGGTTGGCTTGTCTTTGGAATCAAGGTGATTATAGTATGATTAAGATTGCGAGGCATATTACCTGTTCTGAAAAATGTTGACACTATCGAGATGACCGTAGATCCGACGACTGGCCAAAAAATTTTGATAGAAAATAGCTGGCATACCATCCGGTCATGGTGAATCATTTTGAGTTCCATACAACTATTTATGTTTTTTTCATGACGACATATTAGTCTTCAAACGTGTTAATGCTCAACTGAACAAAAATTAAATATATACTTCGTATTAGAGGTTCACGGGTTTGTTCGGTTTGGTTAGTTAAACGATTTCAACAATCCATCGCGGGCCGGGTAGTTAATTTCACTACCCAAAACCGAATCGTGCTAGGCGGTTAACCGCATACGCGATTACCCGAAATCAGCGGTTACCCGCGGTTCGGGTTATGGTTAACCATTTTATAAGTTTAATCGAGTTTTTATACTCTCTCTTCGTCCTAAAATTATTGTCCCCCGAGAAAAAGCACACAGTTTAAAAAAATTGTATTAATTACAACATTCTCTCTTACTTTTTAACACAATGATAATTTTACCCTTAGTGAATTAATTTAAATATATTTTGAAGTTTGTAATAATTCTTTCAATTAAAGGTGATATGGTAAATTTTATCAAACATCTCTATCTATATTTAGTAAAGGACAATCAATTTAGAACAAACTAAAATGGAAAGATGACGATTACTTTGGGACGGGGGTAGTAAATAATATCATGGTTTAGAATATAAAATATCGTTTTCATATAATTAAATGAAATCGAATAGATAATAATCATATAAAAGTTATTTCGTTATAAATACTGCATTCAAATGTTATGAAAACATATTAATAAAAGATGTATTATTAGATACTTATATATTACGATTACATTAACTAAATTTTACACATAAATATTTAGAAATATTGACGCTAGAATTAAAAAAAAATCGTTGTTATAATTAATATATTTACTATTATTTAAATATTTAGTTAAAAAAATTATGTATAATATGCGCGGATCGGTTCGGTTAATCGCGGATATCTAAAAATAAAAACAAAAACCGAACCGTGATAACTGGGTTTTTTTGGTTTCGGTTTTTTTCAGTTTCGGCTTCTTCGATTTCGGGTTTTATGATTTCGGATGAGCGGTTCGGCTCGGTTCGAACTCCATATGTAGTAATCGTGTAATTTGTTTTGCCTAAATAAAAGCTAGAATTAAATTTTAATTTTTTAAAAATGGGTTAGTAGGAGACGTGCGCGAGTGTTCTTTAGAAATGAGTTGCTAAGATTAAAATCATTTTTTTAGTTTGTAATGAGTTTAAACAAAATTAATTGATAATAAATTAGATTGACATTTCTAACTAAACTAGCTCATAACCCGTGTTCAACACGGGCTATATTAAGATTCAGAGCATCTTTAATGTTACAAAAGTTTACAAGTACTGTCATACTTTTTAAAACGGCAATATACTGTCTAAATTTTACAAGTACTCATATTTTTATAAAACATAATATACTGTTACAAAAGTGTATGAATGGTAAGCTACATAACGATGCATATCAATCTGCAGTTTAGATGTCAATCGGACCGCCTGTGTTTAGCGAACAACTACTCCAGAATGCAATGCCCCTATAAATAAAAAACTGTGTTGGTCAAATCTGTATCTTATAAAACATAGCATAGCTTTAGAAAGATAAAAGAGATAACGACTAATAAAATACAAATATACAGAAACTCATAAGCATCTTTGTCGAAAAAACTACAAGGCATATTAAAATTCTAAAGAAGATGCAAATAGAAGATATACAGACATAAGATTGGTGGGATAGCCTTGTTAATGTGGAAGGCTCTTCATTTTTTTATGCCAACTATTTAGGACTAAAACATATTACCTTTGGAAGTTAATATATTTTACCTTTGTAAAATTATATTGCATTACAGTTGCACAAAGGATTGATGGATGGACCTAGTAGTTTGTAACTTTGTATAGCTGAGAGTTTGAAGGTGAAGCCGCTCCTACAAAATGTATAAGTTAGAGCAAAGCTGTTAAAAGCAATGGAGGCATGGAGCATAACAAAACTGAAGTTTCACTCAATAAAATCTCTACTAATTCTACTTTGTATTGCTGAAGAATACACACTCCAGCATCTAGAATAAATTCTATAATCAAATAAGCATTTTACCCACCCAAGTACCCAACTGATTAAGAATCCATAAAAGTACACAACTGAAAAGGTGAAGAAACAAACCCACCCATTTTATTATCTCTTTGTAGAAAGAGAATGACTACATTAGCAGGGGGATATGAATTTACTAAACATGATGTCAAGATCAATGACAACATTGGACATTCAGTATTATGTTTTATCAATAATATATAGCAAATGTCGCATACCATCAACGTACATAAGCATAAATTAATATATTATACTTTACAGTTCCACATAATAACCCGGATTGTCATACCTTAGTTTAGTTGCACGTAAGAACCCCGGTTGCTATAGTCTTAGCTTATAAGATACTACAGTAGGTGCACGTAGGAGCCCATACTGCTATATAGTCTCGTGCTTTTCATAAAGTTCGTGGGAATTTAGCTTCCAAACCTGAAAAGCAAGATTATGTCATGAAAAAATAAATCAATAATTACATTCCACAATAATAATTAGAAAAATATCAACTTTTGATTGGATATTTTCATCTATACTACTCATCTACCACACATGAATGTCAATAATGGGAATCACAAGTATTAAACGTTGTAAACAGCAGACATATATTGCGCTTTGATACTTATTTGTGAAACCATATGCATAACCTCATGATCTGCCATAAACTCATTTTCCAACCTAATATATTTTTAATTATACTCCCTATAAAATTAGTGGTAGTGTATAAAAACCATAAATGTGCACAAACGAAGGCTCTTAGCCAAAGCATCCCAGCAATATTTAAACCTTAAGAATGGCATGATACATGAAACTGAGTCATGGCAGTCGCTAAAATTATAAATTTTAAAAACTTACTAATTTAAACCTGTGTTCGATCCATCGTCCAAAACTCCAAATTCACAGTCGACAATTATTATGTTAAGGTGACAATTTGTTCATTTCTTTCGAGTGCTTAAACTATAGTTTATCCCGAGGGTATTTGGGTTTGCATACAGCTTAACAGCTTATACATTCGCAAGAATCCCCATTCTCCTAAGACGAGTAATCTTAATACGGCTTGAATCCGCCCTTAGAACTGTGTAAAGTCATTTTAAGCATATATACAGCCCTCACACAAGAGAAATACTTGTGCATAAACATAATAAACCAAGTATATATTAAATAATACTCAACATACCTCTTGAATTGACTTGAGCAAGTCCATCTACAGATGTTTCAAAAGTAGATCCTAAATTAAGATGTTTGGAACCTAAAAATAAGGCAACAGTGAAACTTCACTTCCTCAACCTCCTTGACAACCTCCGCAATTTGGCTTTTCAATATTTCCATTTCTAAATTAGCGGGTGCTTGAAATCCAACACACTGGGCTGCATACAAATGCCATATTAGTTATAAAAAAGGCCATGTACAATTCCAAGAGACAATATCTTCTATCATAGCAACTTCCGGTCGACACTTACAAATCATAATGTAACAACTACATACAAAGTCATGCTTAATTTGAACCCTCATCTTAAAAGTTCTAACCTTGACAAAACAGCCTTAGTTTCTACCAAACTAAATTATAAAAATCCGATCTATATAAAACGGTAAAGCTAGCAAGTTTTGGTTGAAAGTATCAGGAAAGTTAAACCATATTACTAATAAAAACACTATCCCCTATTAACTAATTACTGTATATTAGATGATAATAGAGAAAGTTTAGTCGAAAGATTCATTGTCAGATTGATGTACAACCACAATTTTGACCATAATGAACATTGTCAAAATACTATAGAGCATATAACTACCATCTATTTCTTCATTATTTATTCAAAAAAGCCCATTCGGAAAAATATACTATCATATTACAAATTCATCAACCCGTTATATTATAAAAGTGAAATCCTTATAACCAAGTTAAAATTGAATGATGAACACTCTTGTATCAATATTTGCATAATTAAAAAACTAACTAACCTTCAGAAATAAACTGAAAACCAGTAATCTCGGTTGGAACCTGAAACATATTCAAACCTTAAGCCGATCTTAGACATAACTTTGAGGCTGAAACAACTATAATAGACAAGAAAGCTTTAAGAGATGTCTAAGCCAATAAAATTATTACTAATATTTAATAATATATTTACACCTCAAGCTTCTAACAAAAAAAAAGATTAAAAAAAATTGTTTACACATTTTATCGAACACTTGGTGCTCAATAACAACACAAAACTTGCATCACAGACATAAAAGACATAAGTCACATAACAAAAGTAAAAGCAAATTTAAGATCTGAAGCATTGGTAAATTATGACTTACCATAGTAGGAACAAAGCAAGTCGCGACTGAAGTTTGGTGACCACGTTACAGGTACATCTAATTTCATAACAAAATTATGCATCCCTAATTCATAACAAACATTAGATAAGTATGGAGATGTAAAAAGAAAATATAAATTTTAAGGAGATGAATGAAAGAAAAAAAACTCACAGATCTTGCTTGTCTGACTTTTGTGAAATAAGTTCAGTTTTTAAAATTCAAGATCCACATGTGACAGAAAATCAGATATCGAGAAAAGAAAATTTGAATTTTAAAATCTTGAATGAAGAGAAGTCAAATTAAAAAAAAGACCTGTAAAGTGAATTTTAAAATCTTTAATAAAATCTTTAATGGATAATGACATCATTCAAAACCCCAAATATTTTATCATATTCAATTTTATACTATAGGAACATTCAATTAAAATATGGTTTCTACATCAATAGGACATCCATTGGCGAGAATTGCATTCTGCATATGTCACCAAGTTTCTATCGTTCAACCTATTAGTTTTACTACAATCACTAAGACGTGATTCGTAGGAACTCATGATTCCTACTAAAAAGTACTTGAGTCTCTGATTGTATGTAACATAGCATTGCCACCACATAGGCATGATACATTACCTGAGATGTGTAGAAATGTATGCATAGAAGCACATAATGTTCTCATCATATCAAAATTGAGTGTTTCAAACTCATCCATAATACGTGTGATGTTATCTCGGCTGATCTTTTTCATCGCCTTTAGCTTATGGATGGCGTACCCAGAAGCCCTGTTCAGATATTAAAAAATAATTAGCATATAAGAGAAGCCATTGTTTTTTCTTTCTTTTGGTATGTCGCAAACCAAACATAAACAATAACTTAGCAAAAATCTATAAATTGATGCTTTTGTGAATGATGATGATTATGGTGTTCTAGGTTTTTTTGGACAGGGTTATGAAACAGGATCGGGTAAAAAATATTGAGCCCGGAACAGTGCTGTGGATTTATAAAATGCTTATGTGGCATATCCCTCGTCTTATAATGTAAAGATATATATATATATATATATATATATATATATATATATATATATATATATATATATATATATATATATATATATATATATATATATATATATATATATATATATATATCTATAATATATATGGGCTAAGTTTAACATAGGAAATAAGATGACGTCATGTCATATCTTATGTGGCATTTTAGTATTGGCTACAATATTTTTACTTAATTTAAAATATCAATATTCTATAGAATATCTCAAATAATATATAAAATCTCCATAAACAACCAAGAAAAATCCGAATATATTTTTTTTGTTAGAAATATATTCAGTTTTTTTTAAAATCCGAATATAAGAAAAATCTCGATATAAGTTTTACCAAATAATTACATAAATCCGGATAATAGAATTTTTACCAAAAAAAACCCACGAAACATGCGAATATAGTTCATAGAATTTTTACCTAAAATTGTTTTATATCTGTTTTATATGAAATTTGGTACGCAATCTTTCCCCAATCCGATTTTAAAATCAACAAGAGTAATCAATTCGTCCCATAGAAAAGGTACCAACTCCATCTCAAAGAAAAAATAAATACTAATGATGTCTACATGTTGTGATTAATTATTCCCAGGTCAGTTTGGCACTTTCAAACTTTTGAGGAGTTACTTTTCGCCTATGATTCAGTTACATCCAGTAGATAGATACAAGGTAGGTATCATAAGTAATTACATCTTATTATTATTAAAGGGTTTTTCTATCTTGTGCCCTAGGGCACATGATAAGAAGTTACAAAGTACATAAAAAGTACACAGGGTCTCACAGAAAAGTACACAGGGATCCGTAAAATGTAGATCCTGTGTACTTTTTTGTAGGACCCTGTGTACTTTTTACCTTCTTATCATGTGCCCCTAGGGCACAAGATAGAAAAATCCATTATTAAAAACCATGTTTTAGTTTACTAGCATGTTACCCGCGCAATGCAGCATGTTGATTATTTTTTTTGCGAACAAATGTTATATTTTTACCTAACAAGTTTGTATTCAAATGTTAAAGTAAAAAAAGTTAAATAAAATAAAATAAATTCACTAAAAATGAAAAAACAAAGATTTATAAAAAATATATCAAAATGGATATTGAAAGGGCACGAAATTTTAGAAAATATAGTGAAATTAAATTATGAAAAAAATAAATAAATAAATAAATATTTCAATTTTAAAATAAAAGTTTTTTTGAATAGTTTGTTACAAAAGTGGTTAGAAAAGTTTGTTAAAAAAAGATAGATGGATGGGATTAGTTTAACAAAATATGATCTAATGGCTTAAAACATCCTTATCTTAATTTTTGCTTTGGAGTTAGGTTTGTTAATTTTTGGTTCGGGATTAAGATCGGAGTTAGGTTTGGAGTTAACCTCTTTATATAATACTAGTATAGATATAGAAGTATAGATATAGATATAGAAGTATAGATTTAGTTTGTGTTTGATAACAGATGTATGATTAATTGGTTGATGAGTTTTTGGATGGGTTTTGTGTATTATTTATTGATTGGTTTTTTGGTACATGCTCATCCCGAGATCCTCAATAGATCATGAATGGATTTATTCGTAAGCTTTTTTTTCAACTTCAGACTAGCTATTTATATATTTATTATATTGGTCTCAAGTTTATTGATCGTTGTTACTCAGTTCTAGCCATACATGTTTTAGCAATATATGTATGGAACTATGGATATATGTATACTGTATATCAATATTTGTAAATTTTAGTTAACATCTCTTTATGTGTAGTCTGCAAACTGGATCGTGGTGCATGGAGCATTAATGGAAATAAAAGATGTGGTTTTCATGTTCTCATCTTTGGATCTTTAGTTATATGATATTCTTATAGGTAGGTACTTCTCTCTAGAGATCTGTCAACTCTTGATCGCCCACGAATATCAAAAGAAAAACTGAAGCAGAATCTATTTCCTCTAATATTAAAATTATCATAGATATTCTTTTTTTATATGAAAATCATACAAATCCGTTTTTTCACTTCTTGCATATGTTAATCAAGAGGTATTATTGCTATGTAAATCCAATCTGAAACTTTTATAAAGATAACGATTGTATTTGCGGGCTACAGTCACATGGACATGCTATTCTTTGCTGCTAACTATCCGGACAGATAATATGATTTGGGGACATCTGCTCTACCATCATAAGCAGTTATCGAGCAAGTGTATCCTACATCCAATGCAATGTCAAAGGCCGATTATGAACAGCAGGTGTGTCTATCCTATATACTTGACTACTTCTTCTACGTGTGATGCTTATATTCTTTGATATACTTCTACATCTAAATTAGCCTCTTTCTGTTTAGATTTTATTAGCCCGCGTATACCACATGAAGACAAATATAGCAGTTCGCTTAATAAAACCATGTGGTGGTGGTGATTTACATCAAACACAAGCTGGTCATTTAAGGCACATGGACCAATCAGAAGAGGAGCAATGTCGTGTGAGGTATGTTACAGGTTTTCTGTTGATACATTTGGTTATAGCAGATATGGTGTAACTTTGCAAAAGAAGCGGATTAGAAAGAAAAGGATAACGTCGTTTTCTACGTACTTCAATATCTATTTGTGTGAGTGGAAATATGGTTATTTGCAAACATTTGGTCATTGACATTAGTAATTTGTGGTCTTTTTTATCTCCCGTCATGATAGTGTTTCATTCTTTCTAGAGTTGCGGATTCTATTTTGCCTATTCATGATCTCAATCTCTTTCTTGGAATGTTTTCAAACAGCCATTTACATCAGGCATCCAAACAGCCATTTAGATCAGCGATCCAAACAACCCTTGACAGCAACTAAACATGCTTATTGAGATCTGATCTCCTAAAACTACTGACGATTTTTTTTAATTGTTGACTTATTCTGATTCTTATAAAAACACAAAGGTTTGATTCCATGTTTTGCAACCATATGATCTCTTTAAGTTGTTGACAGCTTCTGATATATGTACAAATATTTATTGTTATTCGTGACCCGTCAGAAATGAGTTATATAAAACACGACAAGAACAACCTTTTGGTTTCCGGTTTAACAGTTTACCGCAATGACCAAATACACACATATCACTAGAAATGTCAACGCACCACAGACTTTGAACCGTGAACCTGAAGTAATCACTTTTAGCAGTTGTGAAGGTGGTGGGTATTATTTGTTTTTCCTGAAATAATTTTTAAAACCTTATGAACTGATTTATTTTTAAAATGTTTCCTTTTCCTTTCTTTAGCGCCATCTGCAGGCATGCGTGTATCTTCTGAATCCACTCCTAGGCGTCATAAACAGGTTGTAAGTGACAACCAATCATATACAAACTTTAAACATGAGCTTGGATGAAAAAAACTCTTTCTTATCGCAAAAAGCCTGGAGTATGGAATTTTTTTTGTAGCTATTTGTTATATAATCTGATTTTCTTTTTCTACAACGTTTTGTATCTAATCAGACTAAGCCTCCGGATATTGTGAATGTGTTAATTTCAATTAGATGGAATAAGGAAGGTCAATAGAAACACGAAATCAGAAGTGGACGAGGCTTAATGGTGCATCATGGGCTTTAGAAAAAGGTGATTACGAAAGGGAAAATGCAGAGAGGCTTAGATCAGTGGCTGCGAAGGGTTACACATTCAGTTGTTACACTCAGTTGTTTCATTTACACATCCATTTATATCTAAGTTGATTGGAACATATTTATATGACAATGGTTTCAATAATTATGGCATCAAGCGTTATTGTTTTCTTAGGTTGCCAAACATACCAGAAACCAAAGGAACACAACTTGACATTGGATGCGTTACACTTTTGGAGCAGCAGGAATTCATTATTGGTAAGACTTGTGATACCGCTTTAAAATGTCATTGAATTAATACCACATTATTGTTAACAGAATATTAATCTACATCAGCTTATAGTTATAAGTCAGAAAGAGGCGCTAGGGGGTGATGGAACTCGAAGAAGTGCAATTATCTTCCAATTTTCTACATAGTTTAGTTAATACTCACCATTAAATACAGTTATATTCTAGATAACATAGTATAATTTTAAGTCCTATTAATTTGTAAAAGACTAAGCAATACTTGAACAAGATAGCTCGAGACACATTACTGAATAGGTTTCATGTGGGCCTCAGTTTTGCTTTCTTCTAGCCATTGTCATCTTACAAAAGCAATTGGCATTATCTTGAAATAAATTATTATCAGATTCATGAATAAACTATGATCAGATAATCACTTTCATGAGCTGTTTGGATTAAGCTGTAAATTGCAAATCGAGTGATTTACAAATCACATATTCGGAACATACTATTTGAATATGAAATCTTGACAACAATCAACCTTTATAGGTATAATTTGATTCAGATGGGAGTCGATGCACCCGAACTACCTACGACCATGCTCACTGATTTTCATATAAAAAAGATGTACTCAAGTTTTATTCAAGATCCATTTTCCGCTTATAGTACCAAGAAAATTTGAAGATATGCTTTTTCGGGTCCATTGGCTGGTGACGCGCAGTCAAAGCAATCAGTGGGTATTATTAGTTCAACAATGTGCTCTGAGAACTAATCATATAATATGATTTTATGACTATCTGATCGAGATTGCTAATCTCTGATCAAGAAATACGAAAATGATACAACATGTGGCTTTGATCTTTTCTTTGTTCATTGAATTCTTTCTAACATTAACTTTTGTTCTTGAACTTCAGGAAAACAAGGAAGGAAATGTGAGACGAATCGCAATATCTTTGCTGATAGGATGGCGCATGTATGAGGTTTCCAGATCTCGAACAGAAAAGGTTAGGGCCTGATGACGACGATGATTTTGTTACTGAATTTACAGCAAAAGCAAATCCAAACACTATGCCCGCGATTGAGTTTTCTTATAACTAAATTCGCAGCAGAAACAAATTTTAAAAGCATAAGCAATATTAAATAGTAATCCCAAACATCCGTATAACTTGGAAAGAAGTGTAAGTTCCAGCAGTCACATGATTATGTAAAATATTCTATATTTTACTTTCAATTTCAACTGTTACATTGTCTGCCATGTTGTAGTGTGATCCCATAATGTTGGATATCTAAATGTCATCTTTTTATTAAAAATCAAGCAGATGTATGACCCTTTTTTATACCATTTCTCGATTGTTTATGTCATCATGTGTAGGCGCATACTAATGTTCTCTGTATCATCCCAGTTTTATGGGATTGTTCGGAAGGGGCTAAACAGAGTTTGAGCCTATAAAACAGTTCCTGTTCACATAAGGTCATTGGAAACAACTTAGTGAAACGATGTGAGGGTATACGCACTTTATTTGGTCAAACTATTTCAAAGCGAATTATAGTATTATTTGACGTTAATGGTTTTATTTAGAAATCAATAGCCAAGCTAAGAGAGTTTGAGGTTACTTATGCACTTTGCAACAACCGTTAGGATTAATCAAGTACAAAAGTGACTAGCTTCACTTTTTTACACGTAGGATTAAGAATTGGTGATATAAATATGTTGTGATGGAAATTACAGAGCGGGGGTGAGCAAAGTTGAAGTTATCTTCGTCTTGGGTGATGTATGCTCTTTCCTCCATTGCTTACATATCTAAGCATCTCTTCACATTGCAATTGGTTGGTGATGTTTGTGTCAGTGGAAGGGATTTCACATTAATCTCTAATATGCGTTGTATATATATGTGGGGTTAATTCTGATGGGTTAGGTAAATTAAGAGCTAAGATCTTAATTTTTTTATGCGTTGATCTGTAAGTGTCTTGGGTTAGGTAAAAATGATGAGGTACTTTTTGCCCATTATTTATTATTAATGGCTTAAACGGGCCTATATGTAAAATACTAATTAGGCTACTCGGGGATATTTTATATTTAATTTTTTTATCCCGGCTTTCAAATAAATATTTTTATTTTTTAATTCTACGTTTTTATATGTTTTTTTCTCGTTTTAGCTTGCGCCCGTTTAACTCGTCCGTTTTGCCCGCCCGCTTCGACCGTGCCCGTTTAACTCGCGCCCCTTTAGTCCGCCGCCCGTTTAGCTTGTTGCCCGTTCCCATCCGCTCGCCCGTTTTGCCACCTCTACCTGGACCTACTAAATCCTATATGATACATATATTATCATTATGTTTAATATTAGTAATGAGATCTAAGGCTATAATGATAAATTGATATTAGTGAATTCAACCAAATGTGGATTATCTGATTATGACGGGCGATTAATCGATTATCATGGTTTATTAAAGGAAACAAGATTTAAATCTTTTTGTTCTTTTGCATTGCACTACGTAATTGTATATGAAGAAATTTTATGTTTAGATTTCCATTAGATGATTATCGTTTTGTCGTGTGTGTGGCTCGATTGTATAGACATGTATGTTTCAAACTTAAATAATAATTTGGCCGTTTTATTATCCCTGTAAAACCGTCTCAAACTTTTATATTTATCTTTTTGAAAATCTAAACTCTAAGCGCGGAAAATTTTAAATTTGTTGAACACGAGTGTTTGTACGAGTATATCTTATTTTTCTTTTAGATATATAAGTTAACAACACAAATTTGTATCTACAAATTTGATAAACTTTTTTTCTTTGGGGTAAAAGATTTAAAAAATTCACACTTTGGAAGCATTAACAACCAGTTGAAATTCAGAATATAGTTGTAATTTCGTTGACGATAAGAATGGTTCTCGTGGCCATGACCGGAGATATCAAAAATGGGTTTATTAATTATACTCTTGAGTGCCATTTGTATTTTTGCATTTTGTGTGCAACTTTCATGAGTTATAAGTATTTATATTTTATTTTACATATACATTGAGTTTACAATTCTTTACGTTCTTAATGCAATTAATAAATACGTTAGTATATTTATAATTCTTTTAAATTTACTCAATATTTTGTAAAATATTTTGTATTTCAATTATTCTTTTCATGTTATATTGGAAAAAAGGGTGAGCAAAATCGACCAACGACCGAAACCGACACAAGCCGATCGAAATCCACACCAACTGACACAAACGGACCTGACTCGGGTCAGGACTCAGGATGGGTTTTCCACGATGTCAGGAGTCGGTTCGGGTCGGTAATGAACATTCGGTGAGCCAGGACAAGACACTATCAAAAGATGATTTCCTTAACAAAGATGGTATTCTTACACATACATCCATATTACTCTCAACAGTCCAAAAAAATAAAATAAAGGAATGAATATTCTATGTGTACACGAACAGAGCAACCATCATAACGGATGAAGAAACATTTTTTTCGAAAAATTATTTATGAATCGAACCCGTCCGTTGGGCGGATTACGCAACTAGTATTTATATATATATATATATATTGTATCTCTAATCTCCATAATCAAACGTTTGCATACACACACATGCAAGAAACAAAGATAGGTAAATTAATCAAGAGTATTTTAAATTTATCCGCTGATTGTTTTGATAAAAATTTAAGGGATGTCAGTGTAAAAAAGAAAGGGATAAAATGTATAATCCATTTAAAACCCAATCCTAATGAGAGCCCAAAACCCAGAAACCAAACGGGCCCTAACCCTAAAATAATTAATATGTCAAAACCGCCTTAATGTAACTATATATACCCCATTCGATCTTCCCCAAATTCTGTATCCATCATCTCTCCCAAACACACACGTTTTATTTATTTATTTATTTATCTATCTATCTTGTATTAGGGTTTTGTTTTGATTAATAATTAGTAATGGGCAAGATTAAAATAAACATAATATGTTCAAACGGGACCAAGTTTTCGGTTAAATCGATTGGCGCGTCAAAGGTTGATAACTTTAAGGGTTTATTGGCTAAACACTCTAGGATTCCTGCTGATAAACAGACGTTGGTTTATAGAGGAATGACTTTGAAGGATGATGAAACCCTAGATAAATATGGTACGTAACGTACATGATGATTTGTTTTTATATGGAGTTTTGCATGCATATTATGTTAATTCTAGGGAGCTTGATCTAGTTAATTTGTTACCGTAACCTATTCGATGATTATTTGTTTGGTTATTTAGGCAATTCATTATGTTATGTGCATTAGGTATTCCTGATATTGATCTTAAATCCCGTATAAATATTTATTTTTCTTTTGTTAGTATAAATATTTATTTTTCTTTGATATCATGTAGGCCTCCAGGAAGATCATACAATTCACATGGTGATATTCGGGTTTGATGTGCATCAACACAATGATATTGCTTACATGACGCCGTGGGCACGCGAACTAACTTCCTTTCATGTAATTGGTAATGGCACCCACAAGTATATATTTCAAAGAGTAAGCCAGATTTGAGCATGTGCACAGACATTTTTCTTTCTTTTGATGGGAGCTAGTTAGTTTATTTGTGTTAATATGTATCATTTGCTTTCAGTTTCATAATCCTCTGCACAAGCGGCCCGGTTTCGACTACTCCGATCCTGGACGTACTTGATCAGGCTACCGTGATGTACTAGTCATGTTTTCTTGCTTTAGAGTCTTAATGTACTTTATGGAACCATAGTTTTGGGATTGTATCCACATAATGTGGATTTCGGTTAGAACATGTTATTAAATATTTAGAGATCAAGCTGCTCCGCATTGAAGAGAGTTCTCTCTTCTTTTTTTAATGACATATTTACCAATGCCAATATTATGATGTCGCATCTTTTTTCTTGTTCGCCCATCAGAAATGCCTAGCATAGCAGGTGATAATTAATGATATGACATATGTTTAGCGGCACATAATTAACATTCAACTTTTAATAACTAATAATTATAGACAATTATTATAAGTGATCAAAATAAATTTACACTATTTTCGAAAAAATTAACAATTCTGGCAAGTTTGACCACCTTAACCGCCGTTAATTGACGTTGACCATGTTTGAACGATTTACATAAATCAACAAGGTTTTGTAACGCCTAGACGACGATTAAACAACCTTTATACTTTTTTAAAAACTGTTAAGATTAGTCTTTCACTCTTTATATTTCGTAAAATCTCTAAAATAACTCATCAATCTAAACTACAAAAACCAATTTGCTAAAAAATTAAAAACTTAAATAATACATGCAGTAATAATAAGAATTTTCTAGACTAAAATACTCGTATTTATAAGTCAGTTCTATTAATTCACATATTTAATTAATATTTAAAAACTTTCTTCTATTACAGTATACACCGCGAATTGGACCAACTGAGAAATCGGATGGAACACAATCGGACCGAATCCTCAATCTACCTTTTTCTTCATTTTCGGACTCTGCTCCGTTCCAGTTCACTCTTACACACAAGCAGTTGTATGCTTTGTTGGATCGGACGGACAAACAAACCAGAATGGACCGGACTGACCCGAACATTTTGTTCCGGTCCTCATTCGGAGTTTTGAACCAAATCATTTTTAGTTTGATCACCAATTTACGGAACGTGATCAGCCACCCTAGTCCATACCCATATATACTTTGAGAAAAAATACACGCAAATTAACGCTGCTATACACAATCATAGCTATAGGCAAGTAATCTCTAGTGCATAATAAAATAGCTACAAAACATGTCTAAAAGGTCTACGCGAGAAACAAACCATATCAGTCAATTCCAAACAATATCAGAGCGTGATCAAATGTTTACAACCTCTTAGGAGAGTTTGAGTTAATAATATGCTTATTTTCCTGTATTGGTTGGATGAGAAATGCTACTTCATTTTATCCACTTTTCCGTTCTACGCTATTAGAGGAGACGACATACTGTAAAGACACAAATTCCACCCTCTCAGCGGTCTTCATCAGACTAGAGTGTTACAGATATTAAAATATGCGCGAATAATGTTGGCTGAACCTCTGGCTGTATCTATCTGGCTCACACTCTTACTGCACTAACAATAACATGCTGAACGTAACTTCTCATATTACTCTACCCATCTGACACGCACGTTTTACAGATACTATGTGGGACATACAGCATTCTCTAGCAACTGATCTGTCTATCATGCCAGCAGTAACCAAAAGCACCATGAACATCAAGTCGTACATCTATGATCTTTATATGTGCACACAAACATTACAAACTCGTCGAACTTGTTACATAGTTTTTTTTTTTTTTTTTTTTTTTTGGTTACATAGTTTACCAAACACAGACAACACACAAACTCCGTATATAATGAAAGACGCTAGCTCAACAAATATAGGCATAGGGCAGCAGTTATTGAAACAAAAGAGAGCTGGAGAGCATAACATTACACAGTCGCGGATTCCAAGTATTTAACTAGAAAATCGGTCTCTATGGTGAGGTGAAAGATAGTCGATAACAGGACCACAAGGGATAATTCCAAACGGATTAATGGAAGGATGACTTCCATAGTAATGTTTCTTGATATGTTCCATGTTGACAGTGCTACCCATACCTGGGATTTGGAACAAGTCTTTTGTGTAATTGAACAGATTAGGATACTCACGCAGCAGTTTCTTGTTGCACTTGAAGTGAACTGCATAAACCTGCACATAGATCCATCCCTTAAATAATCTTTCCAAACAATAAAGGACACACGGATGACTGCTTCACTTGATATATTATGAAAAGACTCATTTGCATAGGAATATGGATGCACCTATATTGGTTGTATGTTATCTAAAACAGGTCGACTGGATCAAACAAAGGATTGATAAGACAAGAAATGCTTCAAAAGGATTGAAACAGGTTATGAAACATGCTAGGAGTGCTTCTAGCTATTTATAATGGATACAGCCTCCTAAATTTAGATATTGTCATAATATAGTTATTTTCATTCATATTTATGCATTCTTTATTGAAAAGAAATGGACAAAAAGCACTTGAACCATCCAACCCAGCCCTTTTAAATTACACTGATCACAGAACCTGTTATATCTCATTACATGACTCGTCCATCCTGCCACCCATATATTGGTTGGCATGACCTAAGCAGACCGCATAACCCACCATCTAGATGACTGATAGAACACAAACTAGTCACTTTCAGATCTTATATATTCAAATTAACAGCTTAGGCGTCAGGTTGATCCATGTTTAGGAAAAGAAAGCAGGGTGAGTGACTGAGTGGTGTCCTCACTCGCTTAACACCTTTTTAAACACCAACAAACTGGATTAGCGTAAAGCTCAAGTTTCATTATTTTCATTTTTAACATTTTATTAAATCTTTTAGAAGTATGACACAATATTTTACCATTTCATATATAGTACCTTCATCTCAAATGAGAACACCAACAAAGTGCAAGTGGGTGTTGCTGGAAATTATCAGCGTTGCATTTGAAAATTTTAACTCTAATTTGTTTAAGGCCAAAGTTATCAGATCAAAGAAGCAGCTAAAGAAGTTATTGCGTCAAACCAAATAGTCAAATCGCTGATAGTCACTTTAAAACACACACATCTGAACACCCAGTGAAAAGGTTAATTCCTCATATGGCACCACAGCATGAAAAATAAAATAGCCAGAAAGTTCGAATACAATTAAAAAAAATTATTTTTTATTCGAAAATTTTTAGCTCAGTATTTACCCTAATATGTGTACACCATAATAGTCATATTAGAGGTGAAAATTTCGATCCATTAATCATAAATAGATATAACTTTTAATCCACACCGGGTCAAGTGGAGAAAATACAAATTGCGCTTAACACATAAGGAGTTGGAAATCGTCCCAAATATATTGTAATGTGTAAAACCTCCAAAATCATCATATTAAACAAAAAATATGATTACCAATTTACCATTGAATAACACAATTTTTCTAACCATATTGACACACTATCATACATTAAAAAAATAATTGAAATTTTTGGACATAAAGTGTTTCGCATCAACCAAAATGACCTGTTTCGACCAGTACCACCCGTTACCCGTACTCACCCATATTTCGAAGCATACGCAAGAAATCCTAAAGGAGATAAAATGAGTGAACTGTAAGGAGAAGAAAAACACTCCATACCTCATCAAACCTTATGAGGGTCACAAACAAGCGAATATCTGCCTCAGTTACAGATTGCCCACATAAGTATCGCTGTTTCCCGAGTATATCTTCACATTTGTCAAGAGCTTCATATAATTGCTTAGTAGCCTACATATATACGCAATATAAACACAAACAAATAGCCCTTTAATAGTTACCTTCCAATAAAACTTGTATACAATAAAGAGCATTTGCACAAGGGAAAATTCTTGAAATGCCCCAAGGTTGCATCCAATTTCCCAAAATGCATCAACCAAATGAGAATTTCCCAAAATGTCTTATGCAACTTATGCAACTTATGCGACTTTTTCAAAAATGACAAAATTTTGGAAAAAAATTTAATTTTTTTTTTCTATTTTTGGAAAAGTCGCATAAGTCGCATAAGTTGCATAAGTTGCATAGGGCATTTTAGGAAATTTTCATTTGGTTGGTGCATTTTGGGAAAATGGGTGCAACTTTGGGGCATTTCAAGAATTTTCCCTTTGCACAAACTATAGCAACACGACAAAAGAATAATTATAATACCTCCTCATAAGGGCCTTGCTTCTTAGCAAATCCACATTTGTAAACACCGTTGTTTATACCACTGTAAATCCATCCGTTTAATTCATTAATTTGGCTTTGTAAATGAGAAGGGTAAAGATCCAAGGATGGGTTCTCCGCAATTTCATTGAATTCAGTATTGAGCATGCGAATAATCTCCTCGCTCTCATTATTCACAATAGTCTTTAGTTTCTTGTCCCAGAGAACCTATCACCAACCACCCATCATAATCGATTGAAAACACACATGAGAAAGATATCTAAATGGGAGAAAATGAAGCAATACGTACAGGAACTGTGTATTTTCCGGAGTAGTTTTCACTAGCTAGCTCATACAGTGCTCTTATACTTTTTGCTCCATTAAAAGGATCTGGTGCAGCCCCCTGCTGTTCGGTTTCGGTATCAGGGAAGACCCATCCCATGTGCTCGTCACTCTCCTTTGTTCTCTCCCATATGGGTTTAACTGACTGAAAGTTGAAACAGTATTAAAAGATGCAAAACGGTTAGCTGGGTGGATATTGTCAGCCTGCCAATGGGTTTTTGTTCAAATCTTATTTTCATCAATAATTGCTGGTGTTAAACATTATTACTTGAACCAAATCGATGAATATCAAGACAAAAAAGGCTTAAACGTGCGCCCTGTACAACTAGTGTATTATATATAATTGAAGACAGCATCAAGGAAAGTGAAAAAAGATACCGTGAAGCTAATGGCTTTATCAAGTCCTTTAATCTGTAAGTATGCAAGGCACCTGGAGGCCCAAGGACAAGCGTAGGAAACATATAAGTGATATCTTCCAGGCTCGGCTGGAAAAGTGGAGTTGGGATCTCGTGAGATGAAACTACGAAAAGTTGAAGGACTTCTAATAAAGGCACCAGTAGCCGACATTTCATCCAATGCAGAACGAGCCATATTATATTAGCAATGTGCTGCTGCTTAATCAATAGGTAGTGTTATTCACCATCACAAACCAGCAAAGCTCACACATACATAGAGAGATTAATACAGTAGATATTTTTTTAGGAAAAGATTACGTATTAGACATTAGGACCCACCCACCCCTGCATATAACTACGACCACTTTTGCAGCTTTTTAATTTTATTTTTTTTAAAGAAAACAAGTAATGCAAATTTAGCAGCATCAGTAAATAATTAAAAACAAGTAGAGTAGTTGCTAAAGAAAAAAACTAAAAAGGGTTGGTTAATTAGGGGTTAAAAAAAGCAGTTAAAAAGAGGTAAACTAGGTAGCTCGATCTCCTCCTGAAGGTGATAGATAGATAGATATAATAAGGAAGAAAGTAATATACCTTGGGAAATGAAAGGAGATGATTGTTGTTGGTGGTGAAGTTAATAAATTTAGACGAGTGTGTGTGAATTACTACGAATCAAACACAAGATGATCATCATCATTTTATATACTCGTCACTTTTTTCACTTTTTCCACTTTTTCTATATTCCTTTTATTTTATGCAAACCAACCACTACTCACCGCTAACTTTTATATCTATTCTATTTCAAACACTCAATTCTATTTTTATTAATTGTCTATTAATTATTCAAATTAACAACGCCAATACATTCATTTTTTTTAAGAACATTTCATATCACACCTTACAAACGGAGGAAAATTGTACAAAACAAGTTACATCAAACATACGGAGTAAAATCAAAACTGATTTGCCAAAATAAAATACTTGAAGTAACAAATTGAGACAAACCAAGACATACACCAGAAAGGCTATGACAACGAACCAACACAATACAAGGGTGAGGAGAATCACCGATGTGAGTTTTTGATAGACACAACCATATAATGTAACTTGAAGCAAAAGTACACAAGATATATAAAAACATACAAAGAAGATAAATCTAACATCTCTAAAAAAGCCAAACTTAAGACAAACAAATCTAAATCAAAACCCCAAAGCAGCAACAATCCATCGGTGGCATGAAAAGACGGCATCGGGTAGCAAACGACATGCGACGCTGGCGGACCTCAACAAATCTGAGCAGAAAAGACCGGACGGTAACATATCTGAACAGAAGAGAAGTGAATCGTAGCAGCAAACCATCTAATCCAGATGTGACGGTGGTGGACAGCAAACATCGGTGGAAAATAACAGATCTATAGGCAAGAGGCTATTATTGGGGGAGATAGGATAGATACTATTTACAAAGAGAGAAGATGAAAATCCAAACGACCGGCCGAAGCCGGCCGCCGGAAAGACAAAAGAAAAAAAGGCGGTGTTTATTAAAGAGAAGGTGGAGAAGTTTTTGTTAGAGAGAGAATGTGTGGAAACCTCCTTAATAGCCTAATACATTCATCTAAATCGGTTTTTTAAATGAGTTTTTACGTTTACTAAGGGTGTGTTTGGGATTGATTAACAATTAAAAAACGTGGTTTTAAGAAATAGTGTTTGGATTTGATTATGTTGTTTAAAATCATAATAATCACATTATTAATTTTTTTTTAGTGTTTGTCAAATCAGATTATTTGTTTAGTTAATAAGTAAAATGCATATCAACTCCATTTTGAAATATTTCTTTTTCAAAAAGCACCTCTTCAATCACTTTTTCAAAACTTTACTTTGCAAACTTCTAAACGTAAATAATCATTTTTTTCTTTTATTATCCGAACATTCATTTTAGCTTATTTTCATTTTAAAAATGAAATAAATAGATAATTTAGTCGCAAACGCAATACCAAACACTCTTTATTGTATCGTTTACTCGTGCGATTTATCATTTCCATGTTTATGATCTTAAATAAAAATTGAGAGAGATAAACTATATTACCATGTGTTTTTAAAATCGTATTTGTGTAATCTGATACCATCATATGTCTTTCGTGTAAAGTATTTTTTTATTATGTTTGTGAGTTGAATTTTAAAACTCGGCTACAAAAAAGTTTTACAAAAATAAGCCATAGTGCCCCGTCTATTATTGATAAAAAAATCTTTTTGTTATTATATTTTTTTCGTTTAACAATTTACCACTTGTAATACATATTATTTAAAAAAAAAAGAAAATTACGTATTTTTATTTTATAAAAAATAGTGTAATTAACAAGAATTAGTTATTTTTCTAATATTACCAAACACATCTCACACTCTACCTATATGTTGAAAACGTCTCATATATATTAAAATTTTGTATTTTAAAAAAATATGTAAATTCTAAAGTTTCAACAGGTATGTATGAAATTTCCACTCTTTATTAAATGGAACTAGCAGAGTATCCGCACGATTCAGCAACGGGTATCCTTTAATCAAAAATATTGGAGAGCTATATTCTTCAATTACATGGTTTTTGTGATAATGACTTTGTTGGTCCCATTTAACACAATATTACTTATCAACCTTAAGTAATACTTTGTATCTAGGATTCAAGTTAGTTGTTTTACAAATCAATACGATACTTAAGATTAAAATAACAATACCAAATACTTTTCAACGTATAGACATTTTATTAAAACTCAATAAAGAATCTATGACCCACTTTGTTTGCGGAATAAAAAAGTGGTTGAATGACAATGTTGGGGTGATCTCCTCTACTTAAACTTCTAACCAAAGTCAAGAGTTTAAGTTTCAAGCAAAACGTTCATAAGCTTTTTGCCTTATGGTTTGGTTGATGTTGGGAGCGAATTGGCTCTTGGAAGATTTCTATCTTTTGAGTCAAGAGGGTTAACCGATTCTCTCCCATATGCATCCCTTTTATAGGGGAAACATATTAGGGTTTACATTCACATGTTACCATGCAAGTGTTTATCCAGTGGGGTGGTTGAATGCCCATGCTGAATAAACATTACCAAGTACAATTAAACTAATCTAAGAAAAGATAAATGTTGTACTTATAGTTAACTCTACAAGCAACCTTTTTTCACTTTGACTTAAAATAAATATTTTCCCGCCTAATGTAAACCTTTAGAATACTGAAGTATCTTCAGCATCCTAGAGGAGATCGACATCATTCAGTTTGGTATTGTCAGACCAAACTGAAATGAAAGCTCTTCTTCGAGACTTGTTCTTCAGCAACTAGACCGCCCGGTCACTGAAGCAAAGACTCTTTTGTCTTCTAAGTTATCTGTAAGAGGAAATCTGGACATCCTTCAGCAAGTCTTTCTTCAGTAGGAATCTTGTTCCTCTGGTTATGCTTCGGCAGAGCCACCTTTCTGCTAAACATGAAATACTTAGGGGGATTTTATATTCAAATCCTAGAGTTGTTTCAACGTCAGTAAATACTAACCCAACAATCTCCCCCTATTTGGATATACAAATAGCCTAACTTAAAGTCAGTAGTAAATGAGCATAACAACTTCTTTTTACTTGCACTGAACAATAAAAGTACTTATAACATCTGATAATCATTCATTCATAAACGTTACAAAATACAAAGATAGAAATACAAATTATTATCCTATTTCTTTTCAAGTCTAAGTTCTTCAATGACTGGAGTTTGCATCAGTGGATTCATGTTTGTGATATCCACTGTAACAATCGTGAATTTTGAATTATTTAACATATGATTAAACGCGACGTTTTCGGGTTAGACATGTACTTCTATTAAAATCCCCGATTGCTTCCGCGTAAAACGTGTACAAATCAAAAATTTATATTGAGTGATCACCGTTTTCAAGGAACCACTTTCCTTAGTAAATTCTATTATTTAAACATATATGTTAAATTGAGATTTGCGACCTCAAACGCGCCTCTTGACAATTTGGAAAATTCACGCCAATAAAATAAATCTAATCTACATGGAACCCCTACTTTAACGTGAACTATATGTATTCTAAATGTGAATATAATTAAAAATAATTGAGATAAAAAACTTATTCCGCGTACTTTGGATATCACCCCGTCGACAATCTGGCGCTAGAAAAATTAATACCAATTTATTTTAATAGCAGCTCAATAATAAATGATTTTGGTATTTTATAATTTATATAGTGTCATATAAATTATTTCACTGAGCCGTTGAATAATACGTGTAGCTATTTAAAAAGCATAAGTAACATAGCCAATACCCCGAGTAAATAAACTAGAAAAATCGACCCCTCTTGCTTTTATGCGTTCACACGTTATGTGTACTCCTCCCTTTCACACATTTCCCCTCCTTTTATGGTACTACACACATCATATCATGCCCTGATAGTAGTAAAATATACTTCTTTTAAGAAAAAGAAAGTATAAGGCGGAAAGTATTAAGTTTTACGCTTTAGGAAAAACATGAAACCGAATAAGTGCGAGTTTGTTCTCCGCGGAGATGTGTGAATTAAGTGCCAATTATATAAAATCAAAGTTTGGATTAGTGTCGTTTTCGGTTTAGAAGAGAGAAAATTAAAGACGAGCTACGACTATTATTACACTACGACGTATTGACGTAAAACGATGACGTAATTACGTAAAACGCGAAAAAATTAAAAATTAAAGCTAAAAATTAATTAAAAATGAAAACTAAGTCTAAAATAATATAAATAAGAATAAAAAGTTCAATAAATAAATTTTAAAACCTTTTATTAATTAAATACTCAATTTTAAATGCTAATTAAAGCCCTAAAATTAAATATAATTAAGAAAAATCCCAAAATATTATTTTATTGAACTCATAACTCACTTATATTATTTAAAAACTAAAAAGTATTTTTCCTAAATTTTAAAGACTATTTTTCTATTTTTAAAACTCTAAAAATAATTTTTAAACTAAAATAATGATTAAAAATAATAAAATAATGCTAAAATTAATTTGACTTTTTCAAAATCCTAAATTATATTACTAATCAGTAAAAAATTAAAAACTTTGAAAAAAGTAATTTCTTGCACTAAAAGACAAAACAATTTTAATTAAAAACTATTTAAATTAAGATTAAATCTTAAAAAAAGATAAAAAGAGTGAACAGTAAAACTTTTTAAACTAAAAATCTTAAACTATTTTTCTGAAACTAAGAAAATTTAAAAAACTAAAAAATGTAAACTTTTGGCACTAAAAGACAAAAACAGATTAAATAAAACTAATTTAAATCAATTTAAATCTAAAAATTGACAAATGAATAGTAAAATAAAATAATACTCACTGAAAAATCATAAAATAAATAAATAAAACAGGGAAAATTAAAATCTAAGAAAATTACTCAATTTGGGTCACATAAGACAAAAAAAAGAAAATCTGAAAGTGACACCTAGGTAGACTTTTGTCCTTTCTCTTAGCAGTGGGAACACTAAGGCAGTCAGTAGGAACTTTGTTCCCACTGCTTTGCACAGACAGAAAAAAGAAAGAAGGATTGAGTGGTTTTTGAGCCTTTGTGGCTTGTTTCTTTTAGAATAATGGGCACCCCACACTCATGGAAGTATGGGGAGTCAGGTGAAGCACAAAACAACACTGTCTAAGCAAATAATCACACAAAACGAGGCAATTACAGTCTCTGTTCACAGACAATGGGGTCTGATGGATAACTTACTGGTTCAATGTGCAATGAGGTGACTTTTGACACCCCAAAACTTGTTCAAATCATTACCAAAACAACAATAACAAAGCACTCAACCTAGAATAACACTAGTTTTAACTGATTCCAAGATTTGGGACAATAAAAATCATATAATTAAAGCCCTAAGGCCCTACTGTTATGATTAAGCTATTTCTAACCAAACTTTAACCAAGCAATTATGTTTTCTACTCTAACAAACTCAATGTTGACCACAACAACACCTACCAAGACCAATTTGGGGTATGTTTCAGCTGATATAACTCTATTTTGTGTCACTCAAACCTAGCATATAGAAGTCCCAAACACACCCTTATAATATGTTGACTAATTTTTAACAAAAGAATTTCCATAAACTAAGTCCAAAATTAACAAACTATTAACCGATCATGCAACTAACAGCTAGTGAATCATATCTAATCAATAAAATCCACTAAATAAGCACATAAGCACAAAAACCACATAAGGCGTAATAAGAAACAGTTAAAGCAAAGGGAGTTTAAGCTTACCTTGGCTTGATGGTCATCCATACCAAGCACAATAAACTGATGCCACCAACTTAATGCCTCAACAGAGCTCAATAGGGCTTATAAGGAGATGGCTTATGGCTTCCTTATGCACAAATCAACAAAGCTTCAAAGAAACTCTACAAATCTACTAAATTTTTGATCTTTCAACCTGAAACTAACTCACAAATAAGCAAACCACTTGTTTCATGAGCTGATAAGCTAGTTTGGTTGTCAATCAAACAGTTTATAGCCTATGTAACAGTAAGAGTATAATAAGTCCAACCAAACTGATTTTTTTCAAGAACTTAAACAGAAACTTTTGCAAATGAATTTAAAAAGTAACCAGCAAATATTTAACCAATTTCAAAACATTTTTAAGAATTAATTGTCAGTTAACAAATAAAACTTGTTTAAAATTTGGGATCTTCAAAAATCTTTTTAATTTCTTAAAAGCCTTTTTGAATAAACTAAAAATTAAGATTGATTTAAACTATGTTGCATTAAAAATTAACAAATAAACTAACTTGGAACTCAGATTTCTGCAAGATTAATTTGGAAATACTTTAAATATTCATTACTAAAAAAATATTACAAAGAAAATCTGGAACAAATAAGCTTGTCACATGTTGACAACTTATATACTACTGATAAGAAGGATCTAGAGATAATGAAAACGTAAACCCTAATACAAGCTAATTCCCAGAATACCCTTTGCTGAAAATTTGAAAAGTGGTCAAAATGGAGTCATGTGACCATGTACTTGGTTGCCAGTTGGATTGGATGATCTTGGTTCGTTGAAATGGTCCTTAGGGAGCAAGAAAACGTGTTGAGGCCCTTGATGCACTGTCTTGATTCTTTGTTTGCCATATTGGGGGTGACAAGGTAGCAGGGGAAGCGACGTGGAGGACCCACAGGTCACGGGGTAAAAACCTGGGTGTGGGTTTTGATTTTAGTTAAGGTAAATTAAGTTTCTGGATGAGATGGAGTCATGATTTTGGGTTTTAAAGTAAAACCCAATTAGGGTTTATATGGGATTAAGAACATGAAGAGGGAAAGTTTTAATTCAGGTTTGGGTTATTAGAACTGTTAACCGCCCTTTTTGAGTTTAAAATAGGGATTAATAAAATTTGTTAATCCTGGTGGAATCCAACGTGGCCGAGTGACTGGGATGAGGTGGGATGAGGTGGTGGCTTGTGAGTGGTTGGAGGAGGTTTGGATGTTTGATAGGTTTAGTCCTTAAACTTGTAAAAAGTGTGTACAATAAGTTAAACAACTATTCTCCCCATTTTCTTTGATAACGTCTTTTATGAACTTGTCACAATTGGCACATGAATTTTGCAAACTTGTATTAAGGACCATAGATGTAATTTTGATCATTTCCAAGGGCCAATCTTGTATTGTCTTGACATTTTAGGGACCCACAAGTAATTTTGAGGTTTTACAGGGGTATAAAATGACAAGTCTTCAAAATTTGAGGGACCAATCTTGCCAAATCTTCAAACTTCAAGGACTTCAAATGAAAATCAACATTCGGGTCCGGTTCTTTGTGCGCCTTCGTTTCCCGTGTTCGTTTTTACTTCATTCTTATGATCTTTTGTTGAGATACCCGTACCTAAAATACACAATGAACAAACACAAGCATATTTTTGGGTATTTTGATGATATTTTAAGCGTTTTAAGCCCGATTTGGACGATGAGACTATGTATAAAAGCAGTCTCATCACTCCCTCATACTAAACCATTGCCGTGCCCGCACGCAATGCTAGAATTAAGTATCGTAGCACTTCTAAAATTCATTTTATGATGACATTTATTGAAGACATAAATTTAAATAAACTACTACACGTGTTTTAAACATAATGTATTGTTTTCATCACGATAAAGTGACTTTTAGGGTTAAATAATAAGAACACGTGAATGCCTCATAGAGATAAGTTCGTCATCCTCGATTTTCACTCGATTCCATGCTAATAACGAGATCATTGTTATTATAAGTTAGCAACACAATCATATCTCATGAGTGTTAATTACACACCTAAACTCCCCTATTCCTAATTGGTATCTCTTATATTTTATTTTGTCTTAATGATCACGAGGATACATCATTGACTTATGCGTGAATAGAGATCAGGTCCAAAAATAGAGTCTTAACGGTGTAACCAAAATCATCGAATTAATAATTCACCCTAATAGACAACGATGTCAAAAAATTAAGTCAACAAGAAGGATCGATAAACACGATTTTAGAACGGTTTTGAACCTGAGACTTATTACCATGAATTTTATTGTTCGCCATCATCGGTGGTTTTATTATCATGGTTTACCTCCATCTTTTATTCAACTTCGCCATGAAGCTTTTATTATGACTTTGGTCTTTCCCTTGTCTTTTATTATCCGCCATCATCGGTGTTTTTTTTATGACTTGACGTATATCCTCACGCTAAAGCGAATTTTGGATCTTTAAAGCTTCAAAGATTAAGGCTTGATTCACTTTCAATTTGGGCATAGATTTTTCGGCCTTGTGAGCTTCAATTTTTTTGCTTAATTTAGGTGAGCACTTGAAATCTTACTATTGGGTGAAGCTTTTGATTATTTGGGTTGCCAATACTTTAAAACCGTGACGCTGGCGATACCTTAATGTTTTCCCAATTTAATTACATGGAAGCTACTAAAACAAATTAGAAACCAACAATAGTAACTGAACCGCTAAATCAATATTTATTAACAATTTAATATAAAAGCGTGTGGGAGAATAAGCTAATAATTACTACATATTAGATCGTGAAAGATTACGAGACTTATAAATAACTCTATCATTTCTCGTCCTCATTTAAGAGACTTAGCCTAAAAAGTTAAGGATTCGAAGCTAAGTGCTCAACACGCACGGTCGAGTCAAAAATTACTCTTATTCTCACCATCGGAAAACCTACATTCGTGTCTTAAACACTTATGAAAAATACGAAAAATTTTAAAATTTGGCCATTTTTAGCCTTATTTTGCAACAAAACGAACAAAACGATGAATATTAGATTGCGTGGTGACGTAAGCAAGGTGAAATATCTACTCACCCCCATACTAAAACTAAACATTTTCCTCAATGTTTCGAGTCTAGGGGTGAAAACACCCCCATACTAGAGACGAAGTCGAATGCTTAATCTCGAGCATGGAAAGGGTAAAACGAATAACCTAAAATCCGTTTATGAATTATGCTAATAAGATAAACGTTAGAACATAAAAGGATATCATCGGGTATCGGAATCTCCAAAGGCAATGATCGAAGCTCGAGTGATCCGTAAAACGAACACGAGAGGCTTCAATGATGACGATGAACCTAATAAATCACAATCACAAACAACCATGGAACAAAGGTTGTAAGAGCACAAGTCCCCTCACATTACACTAATTAGAAAAATAAAACGAAAATGATAAAAAGGATAGGCATGAGATTCCCCAACGAGGCACCTCATTTTTGATAACCGAGTTAAGAGCTCGACTCGAATCCCCATAAATGTGATCATTTAGGGATTATCATGGGATGTTCAACAAACGTGGGTCTTACATGTAAACAAGGCCCAAAGAAACCGATAATATAGGCAAAGACTTTATACCGGGGTCAAAGATCGTATCCTCACATTTGGTGGAAAGTGATAAAGGCAGAGCTGGAGGATACGTTTTGTAAGGAAGAAAACTCCTTACAACGTACTCGAAGTACGTGTAGTCATGAGAACCGAGAGGGTGGGTAGGATTACTTTGAGACGAAGGCAAATTTGAAAGAGAATCAATAAAGTGGTGGTCTCAAAGTCTCCTCCCGGTTCAAAGGCAAAATCCTCATTGAAATCCTCATTCTCATCGAGAGGCGGTCCATCGATGAACCCCTCGAGAATGGAGGCATCACAAGTCAAAAGAGAAGGCTCATCCAAATGAGACTTAGGGAGGGTGACTAGCAAATCCGGCTCATCGAGTTTAGGATCCTTAGAATCCTCACTCTCGATGTTCTCGAACGTCTCATCAAAGAGAGGATTTACGTCACCAAAAACGAACTCGTCATCAAATTCAAAAAGGGTATTCGAGTAGATTTTAAATTTGTCGACACGAACTTCCTCATCGAGTAGTGACTCGTCATCACTAGTGGAAAAATCATCATCGAAAAGCGGGTTTGAAAAAGTCAATGATTCACTACCCGAAGTGTCATTGGGAGAGACATCATCACATGAAATCGTATCACACTCACTATCGTAATTTGCCTCGCTAGAATTTTCGTGGAAAAATTCATCGAGAGCAAAATCACTTAACTCCTCATCGGAGACAACCGTAGGCTCACTTTGGATTGGAATAGGGATCTCAACACTAGGATTAGTGCTAAGATTCTTCTCCCCCATACTTAGAGAGGCATCGGGTTCCGTAGGGATCATGAGAGTGATGGTTTCACAAGACGAGTTGAGATTAAAAATGTCGCTATCGTCATCGTCATCATAAATAGGAGACGTGAGATCCCATCTAGCTAGATGCTCCTATCTTTCTTGTTCTTGTCTTTTATGACGAATATCGATGCTTAAACCATTGTAATCTTGTAAAAGTTGTTTAGTTTTATTCTCACACTCTCTTTTAAACTCGTCACTTATTTCTTCTTTAAGATATCTCCTAATGCCGAGTTCATTAGTTATATCGTTTATTTCTTGATTGATTTGTCGTTTCTCCTCTTCCATATCTTTGATGTTTTCTTCGATCACTTCGACGATTGAAAGTTCCTTTTTCTCCATAAGTTGTTGAAAAAGCATTCTAATTTCTTTAAATCCCTCATCAACGCGACTTGCACCGAGATCATCATCGAAAGAATTTTGTGGAGGTGATTGGTCAAAACCGGAGAATTGATTGTCGAAAGACGTATTATAGTTCATCGGTTGACAATCGTATCCATAATGAGGTGCGTTTCCACAAGACTCACATGAATACGACGATGGATATTGCGATGATTGGTCAAAGAAATTAGGATTCGGTTTGGGGACATTATAATTCGTACAACAAAATCCGAAGTCGTGCTCCAAACCGCAAAAATCACACAAATAAGACGAAGGCGGTTGTGTAGCTTTGTCATAGGATTGAAATCCGTAACCATGGTCGTTTTGAGGAGAGTTGTATATATACCCCTCCCTTCCTCCATAAATCTCACAATTATAGCAATTACCACCGTCGGGCGGACCTGCACAATATGGACAAGAGTAATATCCATCGTTGGACATGACGAAACGAGAATGGTGTTACGAGAATTAAACACTAGAGGGTTAGAAAAAGAATTCATTGATAAGGGGTAAGAAGAATATTTTTCATTTTTGATTGTTTTTTAATTTTTTTTGGATTTTTGGGTGTATTACGTAGACTCAAATCTACAAATCTCTCCTAAAATCAATTTCTTCTATTAAAGGAGCCTCAAGGAATGAAAACGATCACGTGGAGTGAACGCCTTCGATGACTTTAGAACGTTGGTGGAACACCAAAACGTTCAAGAGGGTTTAATCTTGAAAACAAGAAAATATAGTATATGTAAATAATACTTTGGTTGGCAAACACTCGATTAGCCCTCTTTCTCAAAACACGCACAAGCAAGCGGAGGAAACAAGGCGGCGCGAAGCATTTATGAGCCTTTTTCCTTTAGGTCGTGAAATACAACCGCCTTATACCCACCTTATAGTTTGTGTTAATCAAAATTAAGCCTCACGAAAGTATTTATCTATTTTGCCTTTAAACTTTTGCTTTGGATTCGAATACAATAATTGAGTGATGAAATCCCAATTAAGGTTGCGTTTTCACGCTTTTGGAGTACTTGTATATTTATTGTGATACGTAGTACAATATATTAATAATATTCACAAGAAAAACGAAAACTAATATATCTACAATATAGTAAAATGATTGTTGTGTGTTTAATTATGGAAAATTAAACACGTTTTATTTGGATACTATAGTATAATAGAGAAAAATAACAAAAATGAGTATGTACGTTATATACGCTTTCCAAAAATTGAAAAGCAAAAAACGCACTACTCACACAAACATGATAATAATAATGGCAACTCAAAAACACCTCCCCGACAGCGGCGCTAAAAATGATAGTAGTAAAATATACTTCTTTTAGGAAAAAGAAAGTATAACGCGGAAAGTATTAAGTCTTACGCTTTAGGAAAAACGTGAAACCGAATAAGTGCGAGTTCGTTCTCGGCGAAGGTGTGTGAATTAAGTGCCAATTATATAAAATCAAATTTTGGATTAGTGTCGTTTTTGGTTTAGAAGAGAGAAAATTAAAGACGAGCTACGACTATGATTACACTACGACGTATTGACGTATAACGATGACGTAATTACGCAAAACGCGACAAAATAAAAAATTAAAGCTAAAAATTAATTAAAAATGAAAACTAAGTCTAAAATAATATAAATAAGAATAAAAATTCAATAAATAAATTTTAAAACCTTTTATTAATTAAATACTCAATTTTAAATGCTAATTAAAGTCCTAAAATTAAATATAATTAAAAAAAGCCCAAAATATTATTTTATTGAACTAATAACTCACTTATATTATTTAAAAACTAATAAGTATTTTTCCTAAATTTTAAAGACTAATTTTCTATTTTTAAAACTCTAAAAACAATTTTTAAACTAAAATAATGATTAAAAATAATAAAATAATGCTAAAATTAATTTGATTTTTTCAAAAATCCTATATTATATTACTAATCAGTAGAATAAATAAAAAGTTTGAAAAAAGTAATTTCTTGCACTAAAAGACAAAACAGTTTTAATTAAAAACTATTTAAACTAAGATTAAATCTAAAAAATAGATTAAAAAAGTGAACAGTAAAACTTTTTAAACTAAAAATCTTAAACTATTTTTCTGAAACTAAGAAAATTTGAAAAACTGAAAAATGTAAACTTTTGGCACTAAAAGACAAAAACAGATTAGATAAAACTAATTTAAATCAATTTAAATCTAAAAATTGACAAATGAACAGTAAAATAAAATAATACTCAATGAAAAATCATAAAATAAATAAGTAAAACAGGGAAAATTAAAATCTAAGAAAATTACTCAATTTGGGTCAATAAGACAAAAAAAAATCTGAAAGTGACACCTAGGTGGACTTTTGTCCTTTCTCTCAGCAGTGGGAACACTAAGGCAGTCAGTGGGACTGCTTTGCACAGACAGAAAAAAGAAAGAAGGATTGAGTGGTTTTTGAGCCTTTGTGGCTTGTTTCTTTTGGAACAATGGGCACCCCCACACTCATGGAAGTGTGGGGAGTCAGGTGAAGCACAAAAACAACACTGTCTAAGTAAATAATCACACAAAACGAGGCAATTACAGTCTTTGTTCACAGGCAATGGGGTCTCATGGATAACTTACTGGTTCAATGTGCAATGAGATGACTTTTGACACCCCAAAACTTGTTCAAATCATTGCCAAAACACCAATAACAAAGCACTCAACCTAGAATAACACTAGTTTTAACTGATTCCAAGATTTGGGACAATAAAAATCATATAATCAAAGCCCTAAGGCCCTATTGTTATGATTAAGCTATTTCTAACCAAACTTTAACCAATCAATTATGTTTTCTACTCTAACAAACTCAATGTTGATCACAAAAACACCTACCAAGACCTATTTGGGGTATGTTTCAGCTGATATAACTCTATTTTTGTGTCACTCAAACCTAGCATATAGCAGTCCCAAACACACCCTTATAATCTGTTGACTAATTTTTAACAAAAGAATTTCTATAAACTAAGTCCAAATCTAACAAACTATTAACCGATCATGCAACTAACAGCTAGTAAATCATATCTAATCAATAAAATCCACTAAATAAGCACATAAGCACAAAAACCACATAAGGCATAATAAGAAACAGTTAAAGCAAAGGGAGTTCAAGCTTACCTTGGCTTGATGGTCATCCATACCAAGCACAATAAACTGATGCCACCAACTTAATGCCTCAACAGAGCTCAATAGGGCTTATAAGGAGATGGCTTATGGCTTCCTTGTGCACAAATAAACAAAGCTTCAAAGGAACTCTACAAATCTACTAAATTTTGGATCTTTCAACCTGAAACTAACTCACAAATAAGCAGACCACTTGTTTCATGAGCTGATAAGCTAGTTTGGTTGTCGATCAAACAGCTTATAGCCTATGTAACAGTAAGAGTATATTAAGTCCAACCAAAATGATTTTTTTCAAGAATTTAAACAAAAACTTTTGCAAATGAAATTAAAAAGTAACCAGCAAATATTTAACCAATTTCAAAACATTTTTAAGAATTAATTGTCAGTTAACAAATAAAACTTGTTTAAAATTTGGGATCTTCAAAAATCTTTTTAATTTCTTAAAAGCCTTTTTGAATAAACTGAAATTTAAGATTGATTTAAACTACGTTGCATTAAAAATTAACAAATAAACTAACTTGGAACTCAGATTTCTTTCAAGATTAATTTGGAAATACTTTAAGTATTCATTACTAAAAAATATTACAAAGAAAATCTGGAACAAATAAGCTTGTCACATGTTGACAGCTTATATACTACTGATAAGAAGGATCTAGAGACAATGAAAACGTAAACCCTAATACAAGCTAATTCCCAGAATTCCCTTTGACTGAAAATTTGAAAAGTGGTCAAAATAGAGTCATGTGACCATGTACTTGATTGCCAGTTGGATTGGATGATCTTGGTTCGTTGAAATGGTCCTTAGGGAGCAAGAAAACGTGTTGAGGCCCTTGATGCATTGTCTTGATTCTTTGTTTGCCATATTGGGGGTGACAAGGTAGCAGGGGAAGCCACGTGGGGGGACCTACAGGTCACGAGGTAAAAACCTGGGTGTGGGTTTTGATTTTAGTTAAGGTAAATTGAGTTTCTGGATGAGATGGAGTCATGATTTTGGGTTTTAAAGTAAAACCCAATTAGGGTTTATATGGGATTTTGAACATGAAGAGGGAAAGTTTTAATTCAGGTTTGGGTTATTAGACGTGTTAACCGCCCTTTTTGAGTTTAAAATAGGGATTAATAAAATTTATTAATTCTGGTGGAATCTAACGTGGCTGAGTTACTGGGATGAGGTGGTGGCTTGTGAGTGGTTGGAGGAGGTTTGTATGTTTGATAGGTTTAGTCCTCAGACTTGTAAAAAGTGTGCACAACAAGTTAAACAACTATTCTCCCCATTTTCTTTGATAACATCTTTTATGATCTTGTCACAATTGGCACATGAATTTTGCAAACTTGTATTAAGGACCATAGATGTAATTTTGATCATTTACAAGGGCTAATCTTGTATTGTCTTGACATTTTAGGGACCCACAAGTAATTTTGAGGTTTTACAGGGGTATAAAATGACAAGTCTTCAAAACTTGAGGGACCAATCTTGCCAAATCTTCAAACTTCAAGGACTTCAAAGGAAAATTAACATTCGGGTCTGGTTCTTTGTGCGGCTTCGTTTCCCGTGTTCGTTTTTGCTTCATTCTTGTGATCTTTTGTTGATTTCATGATATCCGTACCTAAAATACACGATGAACAAACACAAGCATATTTTTTGGTATTTTGATGATATTTTAAGCGTTTTAAGCCCGATTTGGACGATGAGACTATGTATAAAAGTAGTCTCATCACTCCCCTATACTAAACCATTGCCGTGCCCTCACGCAATGCTAGAATTAAGTATCGTAGCACTTCCAAAATTCATTTTATGATGACATTTATTGAAGACATAAATTTAAATAAACTACTACACATGTTTTAAACATAATGTATTGTTTTCATCACGATAAAGTGACTTTTAGGGTCAAAGAATAAGAACACGTGAATACCTCATAGAGATTAGTTCGTCATCCTCGATTTTCACTCGAGTCCATGCTAAGCGTGTAATGAGATCATTGTTATTATAAGTCAGCAACACAAAAGTCAGCAACACAATCATATCTCATGAGTGTTAATTACACACCTAAACTCCCTTATTCCTAATTGGTATCTCTTATATTTTATTTTGTCTTAATGATCACGAGGATACATCATTGACTTATGCGTGAATAGAGATTGATGAGACTGCTTTTATACATAGTCTCATCGTCCAAAAAGGGCTTAAAATGCTTTGAATATCATCAAAATACCCACATATATGCTTGTGTTTGTTGCTTGTGTATTTTAGGTACGGATATTGAGAAAATGACAAAACATCACAAGAATCATGCAAAAACGAACACGGGAAACGAAGCCGCACAATGAACCAAGCCCTAATGAAGAATTTTCCCAAGAAAACCCTTGAAGACTTGAAGAATTATGAAGAAGGGTCCTCCAATATGGAAGAATTGACACTTTATACCCTTGTATCCTCATAATTACAAGTTTGGTCCTAAAGTTTGTCAAAATTACAAAAAAAAGGCCCTCCACTTTGAATATTTGACAAGTTTAGCCCCTCAACAAAGCTAAATTGTCAACCATTATCCTCCACAAAGTCAATTATATCATGAAGTCCTTCAAAGTATAAGAAATTGCAAGATTGGTCCTTTGAAAATCCCAAAATTACAAAAAGGACATTTGACTTTCAACATTTGGCAAGAATGGTCCCTCATCAAACAAGACTTGGCAATTTCAGTCCTCCAAAATGCCAATCATACAAGTCAAGACCATTACCATTGAAGAAATTACCAAATCAGCCCTTCAAGAATCACAAAATGGCAAGAATTACCCCTGAAAATACTTTGGAAAAGTATTTGGGGCAAAAGTGTGAAAAGTTAAACTTTAATAACAAAGGGATCCGGATTTTTGTGCCTTATTTACAAAATGAAAGGAAATGGAAAGTAAAGGGGTTAAATGTGGCCAAACAAGGAAGATACCTAGACTAATAGTGGGTTGCCATGTGTCCCACTACCACTCCACAACCAATCATAATCCACTATTCCTCCACCTAAGCAATCCACTCACCAGTTTATTATTTTTAATCCTTGGCGCCATTAACAACTTCTTAAACTTAATCACTCCTTAATTCGGATCAAACAAAGGACTATTTACTCCAAGAACACATTTGGGCTTTTGTTAAATACAAAAAATTAAAACCCTAAATTGTGTAGATTAATGATTAAGGTGACCCTAATCACAACCCAACCTTAATATTAGTCATCACATCATTCACGTGTCCACATGGGACCTCCCCTGCTACACGTTTGAGGAAGAAGACAAGAAGAGCCAGTCATCCAACGTCCCACAATTGTGCTTACATCCTAAGCTTCTTACAAGCCTTTGGATCACCTTTTCACTTGCCAGCTATCACTAAACAACAAGAAGAAGTCACATGTTTCACTAGAATTAAAACAAGCTTCAAGGGCATTTTTGGGAGTTCACAGCTAGGGTTTACGTTTTCCTTTGCATTTCTAGATACATTGTATGCCTATATAAAGGCCCTAGGACTTTACATTTTACCTGCTTTTGGTTTTTCATGGTTCAAACACTTGTAAATCCTCTTTTCAGTTTAATGAAATTATGTTAAGTGTGTTGAAGAAAGACCAAGTGCCACTTATTTTTATGCTTGTTTATGTTATTTGTTCACTGAATTTGAATCTAAAAACCTGTTTTTAAGGAGAGTGCAAAAGTTTGCATTTTTCCTTCAAGCTTGATATTTTGCTAAGTTCTTGTTTCAACCTTGGAATTCTTGGTTTATAGGGCTGATCATAGCATCCTAATTGTGATATTAAGGTGTGGTGAGGCTTATAACTTGGGGATAATCAAGTGTGGGGTAACAAGGTTGCATTAATCATGGCTTTTTAAGTTTCTGATTTTGATATTGTGCTACTTACCTTGTTGAATCTTAGCAGGGTTGTTATTGGAAGCTTGTGCTTGTTCTAGCTAGCACATAAGCTCATAAATTCGTGGGTGTGGATGTACATCCATGAGGTTTGTCTTGAAACCTTGAAAATCTGATAAAAATTGGATTTTTTTGTGGATTTGTGCTCTATTTGTGTTCTTGTTGATTTCTTGGCTTGAATCTGCTTAGTCTTGCATGATAATGTTGTTTATATGCTAGATTGATCATTGGGTTAACTGAATCACACTTTTTCTTGTTTAAAATTTGATTTGAAAAGATAAAGGGGTGTTTGGGACTACATGTTTAAGCTTGAATCTTGTTATTGTGTTGTTAGGAGGTGTTGTTTGTGTTTGTTATCTGTCATACACTTGTTTGAGAGTATTTTGCTGCAAGCTATTGGACTTAAACCACCAAATCAAACAATCTGCTATAACTTGTTGATTATAACTGTTTTTGACCTAAGAATTTGGGAAAACCTAGAGTTTATGCATGCTTAGGGTTAAAAGCTGTTAAAACATCATTATTGTAACCTGTTTGTGAGATTTGAAGTGTTGAATCTGGCTTGTGTGTCAAATACATTAGCAAAGTGAAATTTGCTAGTGTTTAGTGTTCATCAGTAACATTCATAAGCTTGAATCTTGATTTAGGCTTAAAGCCATTGCATGAATGTTGTCTAGACTTGTTTATTAGAGTTTATAATAGCTTGTGTATGCATTTGGTTGAATTTGGTTGGCTGATTATTGCTAAAACTGCTTATAAGTGCTCAACTGCTTATTGTGCTAAGTCTGTGCTAGATCTGGTACTTTATTGATTAAACTGTATCAATTGGGTGATTGTGGTTGTGATTTTTTTATTGTTATTAACTCCTTATGATCCAAAGATCATTTGGGTGCCTTTGTGTAATCTGAATCTCAAAAAAGTTCACTAAAGACAAAAAGTCAAACAAGTCAAGCAGTGGAAAAAGTTTCCACTACTCAACACCCAAAACTAGCCCCTGCTAGTGTTAATTTGAACTCAGCTTATCAATAAGCTATTTTAGCTTATCCAGACCTGCAACAACTTATTTTTTGTGATATATCTTCATTATTTGACCCATTTGATTAGACTGGAGCTTATTGGACTTTGACTTTGACTTTTTGCTAGAAAACCAACTTATTTGACTTTTACATAAGTGCTTATTTGCTTTTTCCAGCTTATTGAGTCAACTTATTTGAAAACTCTTTGTTGATTTTGCTTAATTAAGTCATTTGAAAGCTTTAGAAACTTGAATCAGCTCTTGGGGTGGCCTAGAACTCAAAAACGACTATTTTGTCGTTTTCTTTAGATTGCTTATTACATTTTCAGGCTTATTTCTTGGGCTTATTTCTTGGGCTTATTTCAAATTTTTTTTACAGAAGTCTTATTTAGGACAAAAGAAGCTTGTGTGTCTATATTGAGCTTATGGCATTGGCTTATAGCTTAATGGGCCAAAAAGCTCATTAAGAATAAGCTGTTTGGTATAAGCTAGCTTATTTCACACTTTCAGCTTTTGGGCCTTTGGAAAAAGTCGTTTAAAATCAAATTTTGAGTCAAGTAGTGCTTTTTGGGCTTATTTGGGCCACTTTTTTATATTGGGCTTAAATTTGGCCCATTAAGTGATCTGTTTTGGGTTTAGCCCATTTTCTAGGCCCATTAAGGGTATTTAGGTAATTTCATTTTCATTTCTGAGTTATTTAGGTTAAATTAAGCTAGTTTGCAACTTTTTAGAATTCTTTATGATTTTTGGATTTTTAATAATATTTTAATACTATTTTATTGTTAAAAATTAAAAGTCTGATTTTATAAGTTTTTATATTTTTCCTAGATTGTAGACACTTAATTAGGAATTTTGCAACTTTCCAAATATTTTTAGAGTCTTTTAATTATTTTCTAGAATTAATTTAAGTTTTAATTGATTTTAATAGTTTTTAATTGTTTAAAAATAGTTTTTAGTGTTTTTAAAATTTTGAAAAATACTTTTTAGCTTAATTAGGTTATTTTAAAGGTTTACAAACTTTAAGATCTTGTTTTGGACTTTTTAATAGTTAATATTGATTTTAGGGCTTTAATTAGCATTAAAAAGTCATTATTTAATTAATTAAAAGGTTTTGGCAAGTTTGGATTTTTTGTAAACTCTTAGAATATTTTTTTGGATTGTTAGTGATTTTTGGTAATTTTTAGGGTAAAATTTTAATTTTGGTGCTTTTTACGATTTTACATGTACACCTTTTTCGTCTTAGTTTAATACGACATCGTAACCGTCATTCTCTTCTTATCTCAATTCTATCATTCTTTCTCACAAATATAATCACAAAGATAATCATTTCATTACACACACACTAAGCCTCCTTGAGAACGATCCCCACTTTGGGTCATTTGTACACGGTTTTCCTAAATCGTCGTGCTTAATACTTGCCACTTTTGCTCTCTTTTCCTAAAGAGTAGTAAAACCACTACATCATTTTGGCGCCGCTGCCGGGGAGGCGTGTTGTGTTTTGATTTGGAATTGTTGTTTTTTATATACTAACCAAAATAGTATTTGTATTAGTAGCACCCTACTAATACGTATTATCGGTTTTCGTTTTTTGTGTGAATACTATTACTATAGTGTATACGTAGAACAATAAATTCACAAGTACTCCAAATACGTGAGAAATCAAAACCTTGACTTGGGAGGTCATTACCCAATCATTGTATTCGAATCTCAAACCAAAGAAAAAGGCAAAAATAGATAAATACTTTCGTGAAGCTCAATCTTGAAAAATACAAACTATAAGGTGGGTATAAGGCGGATATTATAAAATATATCCTAAGGAAAAAGGTTCTTAAGTGCTTCGCGCCGCCTCGTTTCCCCGCTTGCTTGTGAGTATTTGATTTTGAGAGCTAATCGAGGGTTTTGCCGCCCAAAGTATTACTAAGTATCATATATATTTTCTTGGTTTCATTGATTAACCCCTCTTGAACGTTTTGGTGTTCCACCAACGTTCTAAAGTCATCGAAGGCGTTCACTTCACGTGATCGTTTTCATTCCTTGAGGCTTCTTTAATCAAGAGATTTGATTAAGGAGGAGATTTGTAGATTTGTGTCTACTTAATACATTCACCAAAATCCAAAAAGGTTAATACAATCAAAAAACCACAAAATTGAAAAATACAAAACACCAAAAAGAATCTTCTTTGCTCATCCCCTCGTTGTACGTGACGTTTATGCTAACTCGTAATCAAGCAAGACGTGCACGTAAACGAAAGAACAAAACTCCCACTCCCAATCTTTCTAGTGAAGAGTCTTCTATTGACGAACCCATTGTAAGAGAAGCGCCAACCATGGCGAATCGAACTATGATGGAGTTACTTCAAGCACCCACCGAGGGTTATGGAGAGGATATTGTGATTCTCGCTATCCTTGCGGAGAATTTTGAAGTGAAAACGGGTTTGTTGTCGATGATCCAAAACAACAAATTCCGTGGTGATGAGAAGGACAATCCACACAACCATATCCGCCAATTCAATCGTCTTACCGCCACTTGCAAGTTTAAGGATGTCTCGAATGACTCGATTAAGATGATGCTTTTTCCGTATTCTCTAGCGGGACCCGCTAAAATTTGGTTAGAGAAAGAGCCACCCAATTCTATATTAACGTGGAAGGATCTCGTGTCTAAGTTTGTGAACCAATTTTTTCCGCCCTCTAAGACTACACACTTGAAAAACGAGATTTCAAAATTTTCACAAGAGATTAATGAAAGTTTTTCAACGGCTTGGAATAGGTTTAAGGAAATGTTACATGAATGTCCTCATCACGGTTTTTCTGACTTGCATCAAATTGACACGTTTTACAATGGACTTAATGATCATAAAAGGGATTATTTAAATATCGTCGCGGGTGGTAATTTTTTGTGTAAAACGGTTGAGGAAGCTTTGGTGATAATTGAGAATAGATCTAAGGTGTATAGTCCTCGTAGCACGTCTAGTGTTCGTAAGGCTTCGTCTTTGGCTTCACCTTCTTTGTCTACTACCATCGATGCTTGCCAAATTGAGGCGAACTTGGAAAACAAGATTTTTGATAAGCTAAAAGGACTTTTGATTGAGTTTAAAGTCGGTGAACCAAGTGCTCCCGCTACGGCTAAATCGGTTGAGGTTTCGTGCATGTATTGTGGTGGAAGTCATGATTTCTCCGAGTGCGTTACCAACGGTGGTAACACTTCGAGTGCCTACGCGGCCACGGGAAACTACAACCAAAACGGTCAAGTTACCCGCTCTAATCAATTGACTCCGCCTGGTTTTGGTTCAAATCAAAATGCTAACAACAACTATCGCAACAATCAAGTTGGTTTCAAAAACAGTTTCAACAAGGGAAACTATGGTAATCAATGGGCTAATAATCAAGTTTCAAACAAGAATCAAAATGATTTTCAAAACAACAACAAAGGTTTGCAAACATTGAAAGATCTTCCAAATGAATTTGTTGAATACGCTAATGGGAATGATGCTAGGTTTGACAATATTCAAAGAGAAATCATTAGCCTAAGATCCGAGTTTAAGAACGACTTGAAGAAAGAGTTGAAAAATGAGTTAACTAATGAACTTAAGATCCATACCAACAAGAAGGAAGGAACCGTAACTAGGTTACAACAAAACCAACAAAAAATGGAACAATGGCAACATGAGATAAAACAAGAAATGGTCAAAGCCGAGAAGAGGCAATCCAAGTTTGAAGATAAAATCTCATCTATGTTTGAGGCAATTATGTGTAAACCGTCTTCAAGTAGTCTTCCTAGCAACACCGTATCAAACCCCAAGGGTGAGATGAAAGTGATTACCACACGTAGTGGCAAGACACTTAAGGAACCGACTCCTCAACCAATTGCTCCTACGGAGGAAGTAATTGAGGAAGAACCCGAGGTGGTGGTCCAAAAGGAGCATGTCCCAATCCCACGAAGTACCGCTCATGCCACACCTACGGTTGACCCATTAACAACATTGGAACCCGAGATTCCAAGGGCTATGCCTATGCCTCAACCCACACCACCTTTTCCCTATCCATCGAGACTTAGAAATGAGAAACGTCAAGAGCGCGACAATTACCAATTTGATCTTTTTATGAAAATGTTTTGTTATTTACACTTTAATGTGAGTTTCGCCGATGCTTTGGTCATGATGCCTCGATTTGCCGCTAACTTTGAGAGTATGTTGAACAACAAGGAGAAATTGCACCAATTGTCTAGTTGTTCGTCGGTTTATCTTAATCGTATACCTCAAAAAGTCGGTGATCCCGGTAAATTTTTGATCCCTTGTGAAATCCAAGATATGGAAGAATGCTTCGCCTTGGCCGATCTTGGTGCTAGCATTAACTTGATGCCACTTGCAATCTTCAAGTCGCTCAATCTTCCTAATCTTACTCCTTCACTAATGTCTATCGAGTTGGCCGACCATTCCACGATTCCCGCATGTGGTTTGGCGGAAGACGTTTTTGTGAAAGTGGGGAAGTTCTACTATCCCGTAGACTTTATCGTTGTTGATATCCCCACAGATCCTCAAGTTCCTCTCATTTTAGGTCGTTCGTTTTTAGATACATCACTTGTTGATGCAAAAGTTGGGTGATCCTTGCTTGACCCGAATTAGGCTTAATTCGGGCTGGCTTGGGCTCCGGCTCCTGCACCAAGTGAACTGTTTGGTTGAGATCCTGCACACTAAACAACACGCGTTAGGCTTACCGTGGGAATGTTTCCCACGATTAGACTCCAGCGTGAGAGTAAGTAATCGGTTAGGGTTTATAGGAGTTGAGTGAGTTGAGAGTATAGAATGTAATACCTTTGTGGAACCCTTGGGGGTTCCTTTTATAGGCAGTGAAACCCTAATGGATTGTCACTGATGCTTCGGCCCCAAGGAAAGGATAAGCACCAGAATTAGATTGATTGTTATCTTCTAATTATGGTGAGTGAATATCCTCTTCTTTGGAGTGAATCATATTCAGAGATAGAATATGATTCTGTCTAACCCTGTATCGGTCATGCCGGGCCGTGGGCCGCACACATGTGTGCGGTTACTGTTCATCCAAGCCCATAAGCTCAAATGACATTATTCCCACCCATCTGTGATGGGCCGGATACGGGTAGTACCCGTGGGCCGGGTTCATGACCCGGCTGGGGACTATACGTCATCATGTCCCCCCAGTCTAGTTGTTACAGCCATAGGCGCAACCTCTAGACTATCAAAATGCTCCCTGGACGTACCAAGAAAGATAGGGAATGATAAATTGTCCAAGAATTTGTTGTGGCCGCACGTGGCAACCTGATTTAGGAATTTATTCAGTTAATATCTCAGCCGCACGTGACGACCGAGACAAATTAAATGCAGTAATTGAATTTGGGTCTTACGTAAGAGCCGCATATCCCGACATAAATAACTGTTCACCTGCCACTTTGACTGACAAAGTGCAAACAGTCAGAACCTCGAGCAGCGTAAACGTCTGAGTAAGAAGTGACCCGTGGGTCCCACCTGATGTTTCACTTGCCACTTGCACCCTAACCACAGGATTAAGAATAGTGGCAAACACGTGTCACGCATCCAACAGACCATGACCCACGAGGCAACCCTATAAATAAGCCACCCCTACGGCTGTGTGAAACACACAGTTCTTATCTCCATTTCTGCCATTAAAGCTTTTCTTCTTAGCTTCACTTAATCACGCACGGATCCCTTCCTCCGCAGGTTAGAATACCACGTCCTTACCTTTTTATTCAGTAATGGCTCAAAGAAACAACCCCACAATTGGATCCGTGCTTTATGTAATGATACAGGAGCAACTAGATCACTTTTGTACCAATTATTTCATCCCTACCAACCTACACCCCTCACTTCCTGGCGCCGGAGACCTCATAACTGAGGCTCCGGAGGGTAAAATTGGCCTATACACACGCCTTTTTGATGCGGCCAACTACCGCATTCCGTTTACCCGTTTCCTCATAGATCTATTAGGATATTATGATGTACATATTAGTCAGCTTCACTGTATAGGCGCATGTAAGATAAGTCAATTCGAGATTCTTTGCCGTGCTAGAAGAATCCCCCCAACCGTAGAACTATTCCGGCTATTTTACACCCCCAGCATAGTAAATGGTTGGCTATCTTTCAAGAAACGATCTCCCAACAGCCCTCAGTCCCATAACAAGCCTATGGGCTCATTGAAAAACTGGTACGACCATTACTTTTTCATTGACTCTATAGTGTGGCCGGCCGATTATGTTTTCAAACATAGGGTATCCCACGACCCCTTGCCACATGTCAGTACATATAACCCCCAACACTCCCGAGAAATAGATCTGAACCGAACAAGATTCCATAGAAACCTCCCCGAATCATTTCTCTGTTTGCTAGGGATTAGCCGCAACTATTTCGGCTCGTCCAACAGATATCCTGTGTTCTGGAGAAGGCAGAACGAAGGTAGGTTAGCATCCGCATACCAAAAAGCGCACACAATCTATTTTGTAAAGCCTAACATATTTTGTTTATTGTGGCAAAAATGAACTTCTTTGGACTCCTACGTCAAGGCGACCCCAAGCTCGTACCAGAGGGATCTCGTCTCAGACGTGAGAACAAATTGCCCCTCCTTGAGCATACCCGAAACGTGACGGTTGCTCTGGAGGCCGTGCCGGACCCCCACTCGCACGAAGAAGAAACAACTCTTATGAGAACTCCCGTCGACTTCAGCAACGAGGATGGTGATAATAGGATGCTCGAAGGAGGAGCCGGGCCCTCCTCGCCACCTAAGACTGCCACTCCCGCTCATGGGGAAGAACAGGGAGACAATATCAAGAGGACCACCTCCAGCCTTCGACAGATGTTGGGCGATGATGAGGAGGAGGTGCAACAAGTCAATGAAGAGGAAGATGAGGAAGCTGAAAAAGAAGTTGAAGAGGAAGTTGAAGAAGTAACAGCTCAGCCCGTCGCTAAGCGTACCCGCAGAAAAAACAAGCGGGTACGAAGAGTTGCTCCGACCGAGGTTGGCGAACATAATGCCCCCGCCAAGAAACTTCGAGAGGATCAACCCTTATATCAATCTGTTGGGAGCACCACCCAGGCCTCCGAGACGGTCCGGGCTGCATACGTCGATCCAGTTACTCAGATTCCCCCGACTGCATCAGAACTAGCAGGAAACAATATGTAAGGCTTCATCTTGCTAAGTAAGAGCCACAAATTTCCTTTAATCAATACTTGATATGTATCCAAATGCTTGCTTTGTAGGAATGAACAAACTGGTGCCGTGCCTCCACCTGATGCTCAAATGGAGAAGGGAAAAGAGAAGGAAGTGGAGAGAGACCCTATGCTTCATACGGCCGTCACGAGATCCGGTCCTGTATTCGAAGAAGGTACCCCCACAGCCTCCCAAGACCTCCCAACCTCCGGCCCCCCTCAGTCGTTCAACCCTGTTTGGAATATTACCACCGTGTCACGAATGAGGGAAGCCGAGGAATGCCGAGAGTACCTCAATAACTGCATACCACCAGGCTTGGTACGAGAAGTGAATGCACTAAGCCATGCTGACCTGGTGGATGAGTACAACGGCGCCTTGGTGCATCAAATGGCAATGGGAACCTCAATGAGAGTAAGATTTGAAGCCGCGGTTGGGCATGTGGAGTCCCTCAAGAGGAAAGTTGGACGGAGGGAGAGGATGATCGAGGAGAATGAAGCTCAAATTGCTGCCCTCCAGTCCCAACTTGCTAGTGCCGAGGCGACCGTGAAGGAGCAATCAGCCCATGTGAATGCTTATGACCAACAGGTGGCCGAGCTCGAGGCAAAACTTGAGGCCGCGACAACCAAGGTACGTATCCGCGACGCACCACTCTTATTCCATAAGAATCATAATCTAACAAGTAATCTCTCATATAGGCGACCGCAGCGGAGGCGTCTGCCAAGTCCTCCTCCAGCCAGGTATCCGTGCTTACCAAAAAACTTGAGGATGCTCAAATGACAATCCAGAGCATAGAAAAGGTACAAGAGGAGCTTGCTTACGAGAGGGTTATGAACAAGGAGCTAAAGGAGGCGTCCGCCCAAAAAGATGTGATGATAGATGCCCTTACCGCTGAACGCGACGACGTGCTATGCCACCAATTACTAGCAGCCATTGCCGGCCGTAGGTGGATGGTGGGACATGGGGCACGTCTGGCCGTCACCAAGGTGCTGGAAGCCCCTGAATTTGTGCAATAGTTTGCAATCCTTGTGTCGGATGCTATTGACCACGGCCGCCATGAAGGAATGGTCCAGGCCGTAGAGCTAATCAAGAAAAAGGAGAACTTCACCAGGCATGCTTTCTTTAATCCTGAAGCTGCTAACAAGATGAATGCTTCCATGGCCGCGATGCGAGATCTACATTATCCATTCTTGGCCGAGCCGGAGGCCACGAAGGATGCATCGAACATGGAGATCATGGAAAAGCTTAGTCTTGGTGCGTTCTCTCAAGATGAGGGTCATTCCCGTGCTTCCTTCACTCCCTCGCCCAACCACCTGACGCTTCCTATCTATGAGGACGCAACCAGGATCGTGCTTGATGAAGAACCCTTAAGCGGGGTGCTGGAGAGGAATGCGGCTTAAGCCTTGAAGCGGAGGGAACGTGGTGAGAGGTTGCCTTACTTGGCTGAGGAACAAGTGGAGATAGGTAAGTTTCTCCCCCCCATGTAGGTTGCCCCTACCTTGCTATCTATTTCAGACAATTTGGTTTGTAACCTTTGAATATTTGTAGCTTTTATTCGTCCGTGCATGTACACGGCTAAGACATGTGTGAAATAAGTGTCCTTTGTATGTAAGTCCGTGATGACCACGGCCATTTTGTTATTTATTTGGAAACTTGTGTATTTTTATTTTGCTAAATATCGATTACCGATACTGCATGACATGTCACGTCTTACCCAAAAGAGAAAATACATTCAAGTCTATAATTTACTAGACATGCGACGTGCGTCTTTATGATGCAAAGCACTACGTGAGTACGGCATACGGAAATTTATCACAACGTCTTGTGAGTAAGGTGTCTAATAAGGATACATGATCCGCGCCGCTGGGGTTACATCCCTCTTACGCGGCAAGTTGAATTAGTAGGTTCACTTAATCCTCTTGCCCCGCCTGGAGGCGTATAGTACATGTACGGTGATTGAATGAATGCATATGAATGAAACATGGCATATTATAATAATAACTGAAATTCATATGACTAACAAAATCCTAAGAAAAAAATAATTTGCACAAAACAAGCCGTGGAGCTAGCTAGGCACCACGGCATTTTATTAGAACGTTTACATTTTTTGTTTGAACAAGAATGGGAAGTCCTAAAAACAAAAAAGAACCTAGAAAAAACATAAGAAACAAAACAGATAGAGTACATCGATCTTCATTAAAGCCAAGTGTAGCGAAGTATCCATGCGGAAGCCGTAGCTTTCAAAGATAGCACCTTTTGAGATTGGAGATGTTCCATGTGCGTTCCAGATCGCGGCCATCCATGTCACATAACTTGTACGCGCCTCGTCCTAAGACTTCCGTGACCTCATACGGTCCTTCCCACTTAGGGCCCAACTTTCCTGTATTCTCCGCTCGACTTGCTTCGTTAGCACGATAAACATAATCTCCCGGTCGAAAAGAAACACCTTTAACCTTGGCGTCATAATAAGCCTTCATTTTTGCCTTGGACTTAGCCTCATTAATGGCTGCTATCTCTCTTTTTTCCTCCAACAAATCCAGGTTGATTCGCAGTTGCTCGTCGTTCGTGACGACATTAACCTCCGCCGTGCAGATGGTAGGCATTCCGATTTCCGATGGTATGATAGCTTCAGTGCCGTAGGCCAATGCAAATGGAGTATCTCCGTTGGCTGTTTTGATCATAGTCCTATGCGCCCATAGAACATGTGGTAACTCATCCACCCATTTGGCACTTCATTCCTCCAGACGTGCCTTTATGCCGTTTCCCAAGCTTCTATTTGATCGTTCCACAAGGCCATTTATCTGCGGATGCTTAACAGACGCGAAGCACCGTTTGATATTCAATGATAAACACCAGTCCTTGAATGGATTATCCGCGAAATGTTTACCGTTGTCCGAGATGATTTCTCCTGGTAAGCCAAAACGGCACACAATGTTCTCCCAAACAAACTTTTTAACTTGTTTGCCCATGATGGATTTGACTGCCTTGGCCTCTATCCATCGTGTGAAGTAGTCCATCGCGACAATCAAGAATTTAACTCCCCCCGCAGCTACAGGAAATGGTCCTGCGATGTCGATTCCCCACTTATAGAATGGCCATGGGGATGTAATAGGTGTAAGCTCCTGCTGCGGGTGTCGCGGCACTGGTCTATGCACTTGGAAATCACTACACTTGCGAATCATGTCGCGTGCGTCCCTATGCATGGTAGGCCAATAATATCCTATACGTAGGGCCCGAGCTACCACGGATCATGGACCTGCATGCATGCCGCATAACCCTTCATGTATCTCACTGATTACATAAGTGGCCTGACGTGGTCCAACACACCGCAACCACGGCTGCAAGAAAGAACGCTTATAGAGGATACCTTCTCGAAGTTCGAAGTGCTGCGACTTCCTTCTTATGCGCCGCGCCGATTTTTCATCGTCCGGAAGGGTTTCACTAGTCAAATAGTTGACAATCGAGGTCACCCATGTAGGTCCATCTTCCTCAACTATAGTAGCGACCTCCCCTTCTGTTATAGACTTTTCCTTGAGTATTTCCACCAAGACTTGCTTGAACAAGTGGGCGAAGCTTGTGGATGCAATCTTGCTAAGAGCGCCCGCCTTCTTGTTCTCACCTCTTGGCACCTGCTTGATGGAAAACTTACTGAAGGCCGCGATGAGTGACTTGACTTTCTCCAAGTATCGGACCATGTTGTCCTCCTTAGCCACATATCCACCAAGAATGTGGTTCGCGACAAGCCGTGATTCTACGTAGGCCTCAAGGTTTCGGACTCCCATTCTAGCGGCGATTTTTAAACCCGCAATTAATGCTTCATATTCTGCTTCGTTGTTGGTGGATGTGAACTCAAAACGGAGGGCGTACGTAAACTCCATTCCTTCCGGATTTGTGAGGATGAGACCCGCTCCCGACCCATCCGTACACGAAGATCCGTCTGTGAATAACACCCATGGTGCTGCTGGAGTCTCGTTTTGTTTTACGATTGGTCCTTCCTCATCCGGCTTCTCTATCAAGAAATCTGCCAAGATCTGGCCTTTAACAGCCGTCCTTGGCCTATAAGATCTATTATGCTCCCCCAATAGAATGCTCCATTTTTGTAGCCTTCCTGCCACATCCGGTCTAGAGATAACTTGCTTTAGTGGCTGATCAGTAATGACTACAATTGGGTGCGCCTGAAAGTATCGGCGCAACCGCTTTGTAGCAAACACTAGTTCCAAAACCAATTTTTCCATAGAGGAGTAATTCAACTCCGGCCCTTGTAGTGTTCTACTTATGAAGTAGACCGGAGTTTGTACCGTATCCCTATCCGTCATGAGTACCGCACTTATTGCTCCATGTGTGGCTGAGAGATACATAATGAGTTCATCCTTTGGCCGAGGGGCTACTAGCATAGGGAGAGATGCAAGGTGCTGCTTGAGTTGGCCAAAAGCTTCCTCGGCTTCCTTTGTCCACCGGAAGTCTCCCTTCCTAATGCACTTCTTGAGTGTCTTAAATAGGGGTAATGACTTCTCTGCGGACTTTGATAGGAACCTATTTAGCCCGGCCAGCTTCCCATTTAAGGATTGCACCTCCTTCCGTGTCTGAGGGGATGGCAGCTGCATTACTGCGTCCATTTTCTCTAGGCAAGGTTTGATGCCATTTGGATCAATCATATATCCGAGGAACATTCCCTCCGTTGCCCCAAACGTGCATTTCTTTGGATTTAGCTTCATATTAATCCTCCTCAGTGTGTCGAATGTCTCTTGGACATCTCGGAGAAGTGTATCCTCCGTATGAATTTTTATGACTAAGTCATCCACATAGACTTCCAGGTTGCGGCCTATCTGTGAGTCAAAGGCTTTGTCCACAAGCCGCTGGTATGTAGCGCCGGCGTTCTTTAGTCCAAACGGCATTTTTGTATAACAATATACGCCTTGACTAGTATGGAACGCCGTCTTTTCTGCGTCCTCCTCCGCCATCTGGATCTGGTGGTATCCTTTATATGCGTCTAGGAAGCACTTAAAGGGATATCCACATAGGGATTCCACCTTCCAGTCAATCTCCGGTAACGGGTAACAATCTTGTGGACAGGCTTTGTTCAGATCCGTGAAATCCACACACATGCGCCAACTTCCGTCATGTTTTTTGACCATGACCGGATTGGATAACCACTCGTGGTAGTATACCTCGCGCATGATACCTGCGTCCACTAGTTTCCGTACTTCCTCCAATATCACTTGGCTGCGCTCAGGCGCTTGGTCGCGCTTCTTTTGCTTGACGGGTTGGTACTCCTGGCGGATTTGGAGCTTATGTTCTGCTATCGCGCGTGGTACGCCTGTCATATGCTTTGGCTCCCATGCGAATATATCTAGATTTGTACTTAAAAGAGAGCACATGGCCCTTTTGCCGCTATCCGAGAGCCCCCCCCTCTATGGATATCTCCTGTTCCGGATAGTCAGGATGGATTTCCACCCTCCAATTGGGAGGTGGTGATCCATCCTTGGATGGAACAGGTGGAGCCGGTGTTGTCACGGTATGACACTCGGATGCTGGTACGATTGTGTTGTAAATGGTGACGATTCCTCCCTCAACAGGGAACTTGATCATTCCGTGTGCCGTGGAAGGTACCGCCCGTATAGCCAGAATACCTGGTCTACCTATGATCCCATTGTATGGAGAATGTGAGCGTATCACCATCAAGTTCATCCACGCAGTAGTAGAGTGTTCCTCATTCCCAATGGTTACAAGTAGACGCAGTTGCCCTATCGGCCAGATGGTGTCTCCACTAAAGCCAGTGAGCGGCGTCGGGCCGGTACTAATTGGCTTCTTATTTCTGGCTGTAACTGCACAAAACAATGTTCATACAGTACTTCTGCTGCTGACCCTCCATCCACATACATGCGACGAACATTGTGTGTTCCAATGCTTATCTCAATAGTGAGAGGCGCATCAATCACATCGCTTGCTGTGATGGGAGGGAATGAAATTTCCCTGCCACGTGAAAATTTTTGGCCAATTTTTTTGCCTCGTGCGGCGCTGTCTGGATTGGATCATGTATATGGTCGAAGGTTTGTCCTTTTGGGGATCCTTCTTGTCATACTTCTTGTTGTCTTTTCCATCCTTCCAATCCTTAACCAAATGCTTGAGTTTACCTGATTTGATCAGTGACTCAATGTGCTTCTTGAGCTGGATACACTCCTCCGTGCCATGGCCCTTGTCATTATGGAACTCGCAGAAACGATTTCCTTGACGACGGTCAGGCGGAGTTGTCATTGGGGGAGGTCTCGGAAAATTTGCCCCTTCCGTCAGCAAGATCTCCCGGTAGGACATCTTTAGGGGGGTAAACTTATCATCCGGACGTCTTCCTTTGTTTTGGATCTTGTAGTCTGAGCCCCTACTATTGTTTTTATTGTTTTGATTGCTTTGACCGCCCGACTGTCTCCGGTACTGGTCGTTTGATCGGTAGCCGTTTCCTTTGGAAGGGTAGGCCGCGGCAACCGCTATTTCTCCCTCTATGAAATTTCTGACCCTTTCCATGAGATCATCATACTTCTCTGGACGCTTGTCATTGAGACGCCTGATTAACTCCCTATCTGTTATGGCGTGCATGAAGTCGGAGATTTTCAGGAGTTCCGGCATTGTTTTTGTGCGTGTGCACTCGTGGTTGAAGCGTTCAGTGAAGGATTCTGTAGACTCCCCCGGCCGTTGCTTAACAGTTGCCAATGAGACCGGATCCGTATTATACTTCTTCCGCTGAGTATAATTATTCTTGAACGCAGTGCGTACTTCCGTGAAACTATCAATGCTTCATGGAGGGTGTCCCTCAAACCAGTCACGGGCATTGCCGATCAGAGTTGAATTGAACATTTGGCACCATATAGGCATGGGCCATCGCTCAATTTTAGCCCGTGTATCGAATATTTTGAGGTGATCATCTGGATCACCAGTTCCATCATAGGTCTTGACACACGCCGGCATGCGACGTTTGGTGTCCTCGGAGTAGTTCCGTATGCGGAGGGTGAATGGGTCTTCCCTGGGATCCGCCCAAGGCCGGGTGAGCCTAGGGTCATCCCATGATTCACACCACGGGCGGGAAAGATCCTCCGCTTCTGCATCTCGATAATAAGGGCCACCATAATACTCATCATTGTTTGGTGGTGGTGGAGGGGTACGCCTAGGTCGGCGACGCTTAGGCGGATGGTCATCTGAGTCCTCCCCTGATGGGTCTGGAGACGGGGGTGGTGCCCCATCTCTTGGGTGAGGACCACTTTTTTGAGACGAGCCGTGAGCCTTTTTTCCAGCGTCCATCCTATCCCACACGCTTGTGCGGCGGGTGGCTTTGGCCAGCTCTCAATCTGGTAGCTCGGGCGAACCGTCGGACCTATCTCCCCCTTCTCGAGACTGCGTTAGTTCCTGCATGAGGCGATCTCCTATGCGCTCGAACACATTCCTAGGGTGAGGATTTTCCTCAAAGATGCTCCGCTCCTGAGGCCCGGCTTTCCGTTTCCTCTGATTTTGGGAAGAGTTGATTTGTCCGGTGTTGCCAAAGTTGAGTCTAGATTGGAGGTTCCTCCCTAGATTCAACCTTGATGCAATCCCTGGGACGATCCTATCGAAGTTCTGCGTGAGAACTCGAGTGAGATCCTCCTCGCTGAGTGGTTGACTTCTACTTCCTCCTCCACTGATGGTCTGTGCGGCTCCTTGTTAGGAGGATTGGGCGCACTCCCTGGATCAGGATTATCCAGGGTTGAAGTAGGTGGGGGTGTTATGGAGATCGTGCTCGTCACCCCCAAGGGCTGAAAACCACCACGGTTACCAGGTCCGCCTACAGGGCGGCTAGGGGATTGATTGGGGATGAGTATCCCTTCCCCTTGGGACTTCTGATTTCCAGGATTCGTGTTCCTGGGATTAGCCTGCGGATGCCCCTTCGTCATTGGGAGTTCAAGATGAGGTTTTGCTCTAGCTTAGTGTAATGGGTCCCACGGATGGCGTCAACTTGTTGATGCAAAAGTTGGGTGATCCTTGCTAGACCCGAATTAGGCTTAATTCGGGTTGGCTGGGCTCCGGCTCCTGCACCAAGTGAACTATTTGGTTGGGATCCTGCACACTAAACAACACGCGTTAGGCTTACCGTGGGAGTGTTTCCCACGATTAGACTTCGGCGTGAGAGTAAGTAATCGGTTAGGGTTTTATGTGAGTTGAGAGTTCAGAATGTAATACCTTTGTGGAACCCTTGGGGGTTCCTTTTATAGGCAGTGAAACCCTAGTGGGATGTCACTGATACTTTGGCCCCAAGGAAAGGATAAGTACCAGAATTAGAATGATTGTTATCTTCTAATTATGGTGAGTGGATATCCTCTTCTTTGGGGTAAATCCTATTCCTAGACAGAATATGATTCTGTCCAACCCTGTACCGGCCGCGCCGGGCCGTGGGCCGCACACATGTGTGCGGTTACTGTTCATTTAAGCCCATAAGCTTAAATGACATTATTCCCACCCATCAATGATGGGTCGGATACGGGTAGTACCCGTGGGCCGGGTTCCTGACCCGGCTGGGGACTATACGCCATCAATATTTTTTTTATAAACTTATTTTATCTAAACTAATAATTTTTGCTAAAAATTAAATGAACTTATAATTTATAAAGTAATTAAAATCAATCCCCTAGCCACCCAGCGGGCGGACCTGGTAACCGCGGTGGTTTTCAGCCCTTGGGGGTGACGAGCACGATCTCCATAACTCCCCCACCCACTTCAACCCTGGACAACCCTGATCCAGGGAGTGCGCCCAATCCCCCTAACAAGGAACCGCGCAGACCATCGATTGAGGAGGAAGTAGAAGTCCAACCACTCAGCGAGGAGGATCTTACTCGAGTTCTCACGCAGAACTTTGATAGGATCATCCCAGGGATTGCATCAAGGTTGAATCTAGGGAGAAACCTCCAATCTAGACTCAACTTTGGCAATGCCGGACCAATCACCTCTTCCCAAAATCAGAGGAAAAGGAAAACCCGGCCTCAGGAGCAAAGCATCTTCGAGGAAACCCCTCAACCTAGGAATGTGTTCGAACGCATAGGAGATCACCTCATACAGGAACTAACGCAGTCTCGAGAAGAGGGAGAGAAGTCCGACGGTTCGCCCGAGCGACCAGACCGAGAGCTGACCAGAGCCGCTCACCGCACAAGTGTGTGGGATAGGATGGACACTGGGAGGAAGGCTCCTGGCTCTTCTCAGAAGAGTGGTCCTCACCCAAGAGATGGGGCACCACCCCCATCTCCAGATCCATCAGGAGAGGACTCGGATGACCATCCGCCCAAACGTCGCCGACCTAGGCGTACTCCTCCACCACCACCAAACAATGATGAGTATTATGGTGGCCTCTATTATCGAGAGGCAGAAGCGGAGGATCTTTCCCGCCCATGGTGTGACCCATGGGAAGACCCTAGGCTCACCCGTCCATGGGCGGATCCCAGGGAAGATCCCTTTACTCTCCGTATACGGAACTACTCCGAAGACACAAAGCGTCGCATGCCAGCGTGTGTCAAGACCTATGATGGAACCGGTGCTCCGGATGATCACCTCAAGATATTCGATACGCAGGCTAAAATTGAGCGATGGCCCATGCCTATATGGTGCCAAATGTTCAATTCAACTTTGATCGGCAATGCCCGTGACTGGTTTGAGGGACTCCCTCCACGAAGCATTGACAGCTTCACGGAACTACGCACTACGTTCAAGAATAATTATACTCAACGGAAGAAGTATAATACGGATCCGGTCTCATTGGCAACTGTTAAGCAACGGCCGGGGGAGTCTACAGAAGCCTTCACTGAACGCTTCAACGACGAGTGCACACGCACAAAAACAATGCCGGAACTCCTGAAAATCTCCGACTTCATGCACGCCATAACAGATAGGGAGTTAATCAGGCGTCTCAATGACAAGCATCCAGAGAAGTATGATGATCTCATTGAAAGGGTCAGAAATTTCATAGAGGGAGAAATAGCGGTTGTCGTGGCGTACCCTTCCAAAGGAAACGGCTACCGATCAAACGACCAGTACCGGAGACATTCGGGCGGTCAAAGCAATCAAAACAATCAAAACAATAGTAGGGGCTCAGACTACAAGATCCAAAACAAAGGAGGACGGCCGGATGATAAGTTTACCCCCCTAAAGATGTCCTACCGGGAGATCTTGCTGACGGAAGGGGCAAATTTTCCGAGACCTCCCCCAATGACAACTCCGCCGGACCGTCGTCAAGGAAATCGTTTCTGCGAGTTCCATAATGACAAGCGCCATGGCACGGAGGAGTGTATCCAGCTCAAGAAGCACATTGAGTCACTGATCAAATCAGGTAAACTCAAGCATTTGGTTAAGGATTGGAAGGATGGAAAAGACAACAAGAAGTATGACAAGAAGGATCCCCAAAAGGACAAACCTTCGACCATATACATGATCCAATCCAGACAGCGCCGCACGAGGCAAAAAAATTGGCCAAAAATTTTCACGCGGCAGGGAAATTTCATTCCCTCCCATCACAGCAAGCGATGTGATTGATGCGCCTCTCACTATTGAGATAAGCATTGGAACACACAATGTTCGTCGCATGTATGTGGATGGAGGGTCATCAGCAGAAGTACTGTATGAACACTATTTTGTGCAGTTACAGCCAGAAATAAGAAGCCAATTAGTACCGGCCCGACGCCGCTCACTGGCTTTAGTGGAGACACCATCTGGCCGATAGGGCAACTGCGCCTACTTGTAACCATTGGGAATAAGGAACACTCCACTACTGCGTGGATGAACTTCATGGTGATACGCTCACATTCTCCGTACAATGGGATCATAGGTAGACCAGGTATTCTGGCTATACGGGCGGTACCTTCCACGGCACACGAAATGATCAAGTTCCCTGTTGAGGGAGGAATCGTCACCATTTACAACACAATCGTACCAGCATCCGAGTGTCATACCGTGACAACACCGGCTCCACCTGTTCCATCCAAGGATGGATCACCACCTCCCAATTGGAGGGTGGCAATCCATCCTGACTATCCGGAACAGGAGATATCCATAGGGGGCGCTCTCGGATAGCGGCAAAAGGGCCATGTGCTCTCTTTTAAGTACAAATCTAGATATATTCGCATGGGAGCCAAAGCATATGACAGGCGTACCACGCGCGATAGCAGAACATAAGCTCCAAATCCGCCAGGGGTACCAACCCGTCAAGCAAAAGAAGCGCGACCAAGCGCCTGAGCGCAGCCAAGTGATATTGGAGGAAGTACGGAAACTAGTGGACACAGGTATCATGCGCGAGGTATACTACCACGAGTGGTTATCCAATCCGGTCATGGTCAAAAAACATGACGGAAGTTGGCGCATGTGTGTGGATTTCACGGATCTGAACAAAGCCTGTCCATAGGATTGTTACCCGTTACCGGAGATTGACTGGAAGGTGGAATCCCTATGTGTATATCCCTTTAAGTGCTTCCTAGACGCATATAAAGGATACTGTTAGGACCATTGTAATAGTTATATGTAATAGGTAGACTAGGAGGTATGTAGTTCCTCCTGGTCCTAGTAGTAGTAGGAGCAAGTCCTGCTCCTGGTCCTAGTCGTAGTCAAACTTTATTATTTACTTAATATTCTATTAGGATATGCATGAGATATGTTAGGAAAGGATATGCATATCAGTTTTACACGTTTTCTTTAATGCTGTATTAGGGTTTCCTTGTAGTATAAAAGGAACCTTAGGCAGAAGGGTTATACACACCTTCACAAAACGTAGTTCTAGTGATTATCAATATTAGAAATCCTTAGAAAGGATCAAGTCTTTATAGTTATTCTGCTCTTCTTGATTACATTTATAGTTTACATTCATATTGTGTATAGAGTCTCTTTGTGATTTGACTTATGATTACAGAAGTCATTCACCGGTCCTGACAGGCTGCAAGATCTACATCTAGTAGACCCAACAAGTGGTATCAGAGCCTGGGAGGGTCTCTATACAAGAAGAATCAAGTTTTCTTATTCCTGACATTTTGTTTATCATGTCTGCCTCAACTTCTACTCAAACAGGAGAAGACAGCACTCCTAAAATTGTGCAACCTCAGCAGATCCTGGCTACGGTCTCTAACACGAATGGTAAATTCCCTCTTCTGAAGAAGGGTGAATATGATAACTGGGCAATGAAGATGGAATGGTGGATAACCAACACTGATCAAGATCTTTGGAAGATCATTCTGAATGGGAACAGCAGGAAGCTTACTGAACGAGACAAGAATGGTAACATTACTCTTCTTGACCCTAAATCTCATGAGGAAATCATAGCTATTCAGAAGGAGGTAAAAGCAAAGACGCTTTTGCTTCAATCTCTTCCTGAAGATCATATGGGTGACTTCTACCATTTGGATGATGCCAGAGAGATCTGGAATGGCATAAAAGCAAGGTTCGGTGGGAATGAGGAGTCAAAGAAAATGCGAAGGTCCATGCTGAGAGATGAATTCACAGAATTCAAAATCTCAGAAACTAAAGGTCTAAATCAAGGGTATGATAGGTTCCAGAAGATATTGAGCCAGTTGAACCAACTTCGGTTAAAGCCTGATGATGGTGATATTAATGCAAGGTTTCTTAAATCCTTACCCTACTTATGGAATCAGGTGGTGATCTCACTCAAATCCAAAGGTGGGCTTGACTATCTCAGCTTTGATGATTTGTTTCATAAACTCAGAACTTTTGAATCTCATGTGAGAGGCTTTTCAAGCGACTCTTTTCCCACTCCTGCTAACTCGGCCTTTGTGAGTTCTATGGCATCCAGTCCCATGTCATATGCAAGTATCCCAAGCAATATTGTGTCCTCTCAGCACACTTTCCAGCATACTTCTGCTCCTGATCCTACTGCCAAGTCTGGTAGTATGGTAGAAGCTGTTCTTCATTCTTTTGTGGCTGATGTTAATGCTGAACAACAACTTGCTTTTGATGACTTCAAACAGGTCGATAAACTTGACCTGGATGAGATGGATCTTAAATGGCAGATGGCCATGCTTACTCTTAGGGTTCACAAGTTTGAGAAGAAAGCAGGAAGGAAATTTAATTACAACCCTCGGGAGCCAGCAAGATTCGATAGAAGCAAGGTGCGATGCTATAACTGCCAGCAACAAGGTCACTTTGCAAGGGAGTGCCCTAGCAAGAATGATCAGGAGAAGAGCAGGTACTCCGCTTTCAAGGTTCAGGAGATAAAAGATGACAAGAAGGCATTGGTATCTGTTGACTCTATGGTCAACTGGAATGATCATCAGGCTTCTACTCTGGAGTCAGCTGAGTCCTCGACTGACGTGTTTGTAATGATTGCTGGGAATCTCTCTGATGCAGAAGAAGCAGACGAGTTTGCTCTCATGGGCATCTCACCTCAGGTACACATTGTCCTCTTGGTTGTCATGATAAATACTCAGAATTGTTGTCCCAATTTAATGAAGTAAATAATCAAAATGATAAGTACTTTTTAGAGGTTCAAGCCTATAAGGCTTCATTAAATACTTTGGAACAACAAAAGAGGTGGTTACAAGATACGTAACGCGCGTATGAGGATAAAATCAGGATACTAAGCATTGATTTAGAAAACATGACAAATATGCTTAAATATACTGAAACAGAAAGAGATGCTAGTATCAAAGAAAAAGAGGAGATGCAAGCTAAATTAGATGCTACAATGCTAAGATTTGAAAAATGGCAAAAGGCACCTAAAAATCTTTCCAAATTAATTGATAGTAGCATGTCTCGCAGAACTAAAAGAGGATTAAGATTTGAAAAATATATTGATTCAGAAGATGTATTTGATTTATCTTTTTCAAGTGTCTTTGATGCCGACAAAGAGGATGAGGGCAAACCTAGTTACAATAGGTTTAAACCAGCAGCAGAAATGCATGCTGTCCCTCCTCCTCTTACTGGAACTTTTATGCCCACTTCATGGCATAATGACTCGGATGGATCACAGATGCTTGAGTCCCCAACAAGTTCTACTAATACTAATGACTTTGTCTCATGTACTTTCAGTGACAAAGCCGGTGACTATGCATCTAATGGTTCAAGTGACGAGTCAAGACCTACAAGTTCCAAGTCGAATGAACATGCTGCTACTGGTGCTAGGAAGTGTGAAGAAAAAGTTGCGGTCAAGTCAAGTGTGTCTGGTCCTAGTTTATTGAGTCCTAGGAATACTGTTTTTCCTAGAAATGTGTGTAATAAAGTAGGTAGTATGAAACAATCTCATTCTAATAAAAGGTCTTTCAAAACATGTTTTGTTTGTGGCAGTGCCTTTCATTTAATTAAAGATTGTGATTATTATGACACACATGCTTCTGTTAATCATGCTTTTTCTGCTCCTGGTCCACCAGGAGCGGCTTCATATGCTTCTAGCAGACTTAATCCTAGTTCTCTAACGTTTAATACTTCTAGAGTATCCTCTACTTTAGCTTCTGATTATTGGAGAAATAGTGGATTCCAAACAACCAGTAATTATTTTCAAAATTTTAATCCAATCTATCCACATAATTTGGACCACACGTATTTTGGTTTGGGAAATTTGGGAACTGCTGTTAAGCCCTCGGCAGGTTGTTCTTGGTTAAATAATAATACCCATATGATGCATAGGCAACCAAGGAACAACGGTGGATCTCATCAATCTTCTTGGCACTCTTCTAACGATCCACAAGGCAGGCTCAAACCTGAAAAGGTTTGGGTCCCCTTAAGACACTAACTTTTGCATTGTTTTTATCGTGTTGTTGTAGGTTACTCCATACCAGGATCCTAGTCTAGGCATTGTTGATAGTGGTTGCTCCAGGAGCATGACTGGCAATAAAAGTCTTATCTCTAACTTTGTACCATTTCATGGAGGCAAGGTCTACTTTGGTGGGGGTGAAGGCAGAATCACTGGCAAAGGAACGATAAAGACTCCTAATCTTAATTTTGAGCAGGTCTACTATGTGGAAGCACTTCAACACTTCAACTTGATATCGGTCTCTCAGATTTGTGACAAGAAGCAGTTTGTTCTCTTCACCGATACTGATGCACTTGTGCTCTCCAAAGACTTTCAGCTTCCGGATGACTCACAAGTTCTACTCAGAATCCCTCGAAGACACAATCTCTATAGCATCAAGTTGAATGAAGTCAACCCTACTGGTCAACTAGCATGTCTAGTTGCTAAAGCCTCAGAAGATGAAGCCACTAAATGGCACCGAAGGATGGGGCATGTGAACTTCAAGACCATTCACAAACTTGCAAATCTGAATCTGGTCTCTGGTTTACCTCCCAAGACTAGGGGTGTCATTCGGTTCGGTTCTCGGGTTGTTCGGTTTATTCGGTTCGGGTTATTCGGTTAATTTTTTTTTTTGAGTCAACCCGAAAACCGAACCGAACCGAAATAGATTTCAACCGAACCGAACCGAAAACCGAATTTGAATTCGGTTCGGTTTTCGGGTTGACCCGAATAACCCGAATTTCTGAATTTTTCAAAAAAAATATATAATTTTATAAATATTTAGGAAAAAACGGTTATTTCAAGTATAAAATGATATTTTTATATTAAAATTATGTTTTAATAACTAGTTTGCATATATTAGGATTAAATTAAATTTTAATAACTATTATATATATATAAATTTATAAAAAAATATATGTATTTATAAAATTTCGGTTTTCGGTTCGGTTCTCGGGTCCGACGGCCAAACCCATACCCAACCCGAAAACCGTATTTGTAGTTCGGTTCGGTTCGGTTATGACCCAAAACCCGAATTCTATTTTCGGTTCGGTTCTAGTTCGGGTTCGGTTCGGTTCAGTTTTCGGTTTTTGTGGGTCAAACCCGAATTATGGACACCCCTACCCAAGACGTTTAGAAATGATATAAATTGTATTGCCTGCAGCAAAGGCAAACAGCACAAAGCATCTTTCAAGGCGATTACTGCTCTTAGTCTTATTACTGAACCATTGCAGCTTCTACACATGGACTTATTTGGTCCTACTTCCATTAGAAGCATTGACCACAAGCAATTCTGTCTGGTGGTAACTGATGGATATAGCAGGTTTACGTGGGTGTCTTCATGGCTGCCAAAAGTGAGACCTACTCAATTCTTAGAGATTTTCTTACCCTGATAGAGAACCAGTTGTCTAAGAAAGTTAAAGGTATTCGTTGCGACAATGGAACCGAGTTTAAAAATAAAGACCTCATCACACTTTGCAATGCTAAGGGCATCAAAAGAGATTATAGTGCTGCAAGGACTCCTTAACAGAATGGTGTGGCAGAAAGAAAGAACAGGACACTAATAGAAGCAGCAAGAACTATGCTTGCCGATTCCAAGCTTCCTACCATGTTCTGGACAGAAGCTGTTAATACTGCAAGTTATGTTTTGAATCGGGTCTCTATTACCAATCCTCACAAGAAGACTCCTTATGAGCTGCTCACGGGCAAAGTTCCAAATATTGCTCATTTGAAGCCTTTTGGGTGTCCAGTCACCATTCTAAATACTAGTGACTATTTGGGGAAGTTTGATGGCAAGGCAGATGAAGGATACATTGTGGGATATTCAGCTCATTCTCGGGCTTATCGTGTCTACAATCTTCACGCCAAGCGGATCATTGAAACTATTAATCTCAGGTACTTTGAGGAGAAGTCAAACATCCAAGGCAAAGGTCCAGAATGGTATTTTGATCTTGATTATCTTAGTGATTCGTTAGGATATTTTCGTTTCAAAACTAACCATGATGTAGGACCACAAGTGTTTGCAACTTCTAGTACTGGTGTTCCTTCTAGTCTTTCTGATTCAGATGATGAGGATGACATTTTTGTGGTTCCATCCTATTCCACCACAGTTTCTCCTACTCCTCCTAGTGATGCAACTCCATTGGATGTACAGGATTCCCAAGCAGCTCTTGACACTCTTCTCAAACAACAACAAGAAGCTACTAAAGCAGCTGCTCAAGGTAGTTTTGAGTTTCCCTTGGTTGAGCCTACTGACAAAGTTGCTCCTGGTACTCCAGCTTCTGCTCCTAGTGCTAGCTTATCACCTACTAGTACTCCGGCTAGTGAGTCTTCTTCCAATACTCGTTTCTCCAGTCCGTCTGATTTGGGGAACCATGAAAAGAAGTCCTCTACCAAGCTGGATGATATTCATAAACAACCAGTAGATGGGATTTTCCAAAATGCTTCATATGATGCTGACTTTGTTGGTGATCTCAATAACTTGGAACCAGAAGTGGGGGTCTCTTCCAATCTAGTCTTGCAATCACATAAAGATCATCCTACCACTCAAATAATTGGAGATCCTGGTTCTACTGTCAAGACACGCAGAATGCAGCAGAAGGCCTCGTCTGATCATCATGCTCTTGTGGGCTATATTGAGGATCAAAAGCGTAATAATCATACGGACTTTCAACACTGTTTGTTTGCTTGTTTTCTTTCACAGGTGGAACCTAGGTCTGTTTCTCATACTCTTGAGGATCAAAGTTGGGTGGAGGCTATGCAGGAGGAAATGCAGCAATTCTTGTTTCAGAATGTTTGGGTTCTGGTTGACTTACCAGATGGAAAGACAGCTATCAATACCAAATGGATTCTCAAGAACAAGAAGGATGCACAGGGAATTGTCGTAAGGAATAAAGCTAGGCTTGTCGCACAAGGACACACTCAAATTGAGGGCATTGACTATACTGAAGTTTTTGCTCCGGTTGCAAGGATAGAGGCTATCCGTCGGTTTTTGGCCTTTGCTTCTTATATTGGCTTTACGGTGTTCCAGATGGATGTCAAGAGTGCATTTCTATATGGCAAAATTGACGAGGAGGTGTATGTTACTCAACCTAAGGGCTTTGTAGATCCACTTCATCCCAAGAAAGTTTACAAGGTGGTCAAGGCTCTTTATGGGTTACATCAGGCTCCTAGAGCTTGGTATGAGCGTCTTTCAACTTTCTTGTTAAAGAATGGCTATAGAAGAGGTACTATTGACAAAACACTATTTCTTCGGCGGAATACCAAGGATATTATCCTTGTTCAGGTTTATGTGGACGACATTATCTTCGGTTCTACTAGGAAGGTGTGGTGTGATGAGTTTGAACACTTGATGAAAGGCGAATTTCAGATGAGTGCGATGGGAGAACTGTCGTTCTTCCTTGGTCTTCAGGTCAAGCAACAATCGGATGGGATTTTCATCAGTCAAGATAAATATGTCCATGAGATTCTTCAGAAGTTTGACATGGATCCTCTTAGACCAGCAACAACTCCTTATGAAGTTGCTAAACTCAAACTTAAGAATGAGCCAGACCCCCCGGTAAATGTTCACATGTACAGGTCTATGATTGGCTCTCTCATGTATTTGACTGCATCACGTCCGGACATCATGTTTGCAGTAAGTGCTTGTTCTAGACACCAGGTGACTCCAACGGTTTCGAACTTAAATGCAGTGAAGAAGATTTTCAAGTATATCAAGGCTCAACCTAAATTGGGTCTATGGTATCCTAGAGAATCTCCTTTTGTTCTAGAAGCCTATAGTGATAGTGACTATGCTGGTGCTAATAATGACAGAAAGTCTACTACTGGTGGTTGTCAGTTTTTGGGTCGTCGACTTATTTCATGGCAATGCAAGAAACAGACAATCGTAGCTACTTCTTCAACAGAAGCTGAATACGTTGCGGCTGCTAGTTGTTGTGGACAAGTTTTGTGGATCCAAAATCAGATGTTGGACTATGGTTTCAATTTTATGAATACCAAAATTTTTATTGACAATCAAAGCACTATTTGCATTGTGAAGAATCCTGATTTTCATCAGCGGACGAAGCATATTGAGATTCGGCATCATTTTATACGGGATGCCAATGAGAAGAAGCTGATACAGGTTCTTAAAGTTCATACGGATGACAATGTTGCTGATTTGCTGACTAAAGCTTTTGATGGTCCTCGGTTTAACCACTTGGTGGTTCATATTGGGATGGTCAATCCTTGAGGTCTAGGATTGAGGGGAGGCAAAGCCTAAGGGGAGGCTTTGTGTACATATTAGGACAGACTAACGTATTGATAGATTTTAACAACATATTTTCTTGGTTCTGAGGGTGTGTGGTGCTTCTGATGGAGGATTTTGCTATCTTCTGGTGGATATGGTCTTACATGACTGGCTTCTGGTCCTCCTTGGTCAGCTTCTATTTATCCTTGGTTGGCTTCTGGTCGTTTTAAATCCTTCCATGTCAAGTGGTGTTTGGCTCCTGGTACTGGTCTGGCATACTGTTCATTCCTTTTTTTAAAAACGTTTTGCTCCTGGTCTGATCATTGTGTGCTTTGACTTTTGGTCAACGCTCCCAATCCTGGTATTTACATTTTTATATTATGCATGGTTAATTGGGAGTTGGTAATTATGTTACAAAGGGCAAGTGGTTACTATGCAATTATGGTTTAATTTGAAAGGGCAACCCCCCATTAATAGGGGTCAATGAACAGTTACCACTTTCTCTATTAATGGTCAACATACACTCTTGACTCACTCATTACAATTAACACACACACAAAACCGCTTCTACTCTCTTCACCCTAATCACAATCTTTCTTCCATAAATTCATCAAGATCCATGGCTGCTCTTGCTTACCAACCTGCTCACAACCGTGTTGCTTATCTGGGTGATGGTCCACATCATGAACATTTTGCTGACATCTTGGATTTCATTGAAGCTTCTAACCTAAGGTTTGCATTTACTGTCTGTCCCACCATATATGATAGTGTGATTCGTCAATTTTGGGCGTCTGCTCAACTTGTGAATGTGGCTGGTCGTCCACTTGCACTCCATGCTACCATAGATGGACGTGCATGTGGTGAATGAGGCTTCTATTCGCTCTTCTCTTCATCTTCAGTATGAGGGGGGTGTTGAATCAATCCCCAATGTGGAAGTATTAGAGAGGATGGCTGCTTTAGGATATGAACATGGGGGGAAGTTTAACTTCCAGAAAAATAGGTTTTCCCCCCAATGGAAGCTTCTGGTCCACTTTCTGATCCATTGTATGAGTCACAAGTCTGGGAGTTGGGATGCTTTCCCTACTCCTTTGGCTACTGGTCTTATCTGCTTAGCCCAGGGTAGAGTTTTTAACTTTTCTCATTATATATTTGAGGGGATGGTTAGTAATTTGTCTAATGCTGGTTCGAGAAAGAAGTTTCTTATGTACCCTAGGTTTCTTCAGCAAATTCTAGTTTGCATTCCTCGTGATAGGACTGAGCATGTGCCGTCTAAACTTACAGTGAAAGTGTATTACAATATGGTCAATGGGTTTACTGGGGATTGGAGGCCCCTGACTGAAGCCATGTTGGGATTGGCTCAGGGTCCTATGGGTGAGGAGGAGGAGGCTCCTGAGTTTGTTGTGATTGATGATGACCCCAATGGAGGAGGAGGCTCCTACTGGTGGTGCCTCTCCTGTGGTTGAGGAGGAGCTGGTTGAAGAGGTGGTGGTTGAAAAACCATCCCCTTCCCAGGCTGGTCCTTCCTCTATCCCACAACAGTCTCCATTTGTGGAGACTCCACCTCCTAGTCCTGCCCCACAATCGACTGATAAACCGTTTGATGCTAGTACTCCACAGGTTGACCCACATGTTGCTTCGGGCTCCAGTGATGCTTTCCCTAATCCAAGTTCTCTTGGTGGGCAGGCAAAGGAGCCTACTACACTGATATCTTTGCTTGATCTTATACGCAGGTACCATGAGCGGATGATTTGTTTGGAAGCTGATTTAAACCAACATCGGAAGCTTACAAGGGAGTTTGTTCTTCCTCTGGCTGATCGCATCAAGGCGTTGGAAACTCAACAACGGCGTCGCAAGAAGCATGTGGTTCATTCAGATTCTGAGGATGAGGGTGCGGAGAATGTTGAGGATGGCTTGACATTGTTGGCAAAGGCTGCCTTTGTTGATAAAATTTATGATGATTTGCCGGTTCCTCTAACATCCTCCAATGTTCCTTCTCCTGGTGCTATTCCCCCTTCTATGGGTGGTGATTCTGATCCTGCTGATGGTTCTCATGCTGGTCCCTCTCATGATACAAAGGGCAAGGCCCCAATGACTGATGCTCCATCTCCATCTCGCAAGCGTACCCGTCGCCAGCTTGAGGAGGAAAGGTTAGGTGAGGAGGCTGCTCGTAGGGTTCAAGCCGAGATTGATGAAGCTGATAGGGCTGCTGAGGAAGAGCTTAGAAAGCGAAGGCGTGAACAGATTCAGCACGATGCCATGCATTGGAGTGATAGTGAATGGATGCAAGTTTTGACTGTTCTCACCCGTGATTATGCTCAGTTTAAAGATCTTTTGGGTGATGATGTTGATGAGCACAATTGTATTCCGAAGGCTATGGTATTGATGCGTAAGCATCAGTTGGCTCTTGCTGCAGAACTTAAGAAACAGAGAAAGAACAGACCTTTATCTCGGGCTGAGGAGCGCCAGCAGATGCAACGTTATGTGAAATATCAGTCTGCTGCTCATTTTAATGCTCCTTGGACGTGGGCCCGGGTGCGGGCTTTGACTTTTGATGAGCTAAAGGCCCTTTATGAAAAGATGGTTAAGCGTCAGAGTCAACCTATTCCGGAAAGATTTATTTACCATCCTCGTGGTGTGACTTCTTCTACGCCTGCTGATTCTACTGGTCCTTCGTCTGCACCCACTCCTGGTTCTGCTGCTAGTCCTTCTGGTTTTGTTGCTACTTCTGTTGGTCCTTCTACTTCACCTTTAGTTGCTCCTATGGGTTCTACTGCTGGTCCTGCTACCACCATATTTGCTGCTACTACCACCACTCATGCTTCTACCACCTCACCTGTTACTACCACCACCACACATGTTCCTACAACCACCTTTGTTACCACCACCATACCTACTACATCTGATGTGCCATCTCCATCACCACCAGTTACTGGAACTCAACCTAATCCTACTTCTGATGCAGCTCCTAGTGGTCCATTGGGTGGACACATTCATGAGTATACTTCTACTTCTTCCCCTGCTGCTGCTGAGGTTAAGGTAAAGGTTGGATCAACACCTTCTGATCCCACACCGAGACGTTCCCTTCGCCAGAAACAGGCTCGTCGTATTCGCCGTGGTAAGACAGTTCCTTTTGAGAAGCGTGATCCTGAGAATTTAATTGATGCAGCTTCTGACAGCGATTCTGACTTACCCTTGGGCAATGGGAGCATTACTGGTTATATGGTTGAGCGTTCTACGACACTTCCTGGTGGCGTATCCCATCGGATTACTTTGAGTGATGGGTCTGTGCGTTTGGCAACGGGTTTGCAGGGTGTATTGTCTTGGGCTGACCGTATGGATCTTATGGCATTGTATGGACTTGTTGATTCTAGTATGCCGTTTGACCCAATGGCTGTGTCTTCATGGCCTGGTCTGCGTATCTGGGCTGATCTCAAGCTGATGTTGGATGCTCCTCCTAATGCTCCTGTTTCGGGCATATGGAAGGATCAAATGCAATGGGAGATTCTGCGCTGGAAGCTATATGCTGGATGTGGAGTTCATATGTTGGAATTAGAGTCTGGTCATATGGTGTTTATGTTGACGGATGTGGAGTATCCTTTGACTATTTCTTCGATGGAGGCGATGTTAGCGAGTCACTTGCAAATTTCTACTGCTCCATCTGGAAATGAGTCATCTATGTCCACAGCATTGGTAGAAGGTATTCAGGCGCGGTTGATCGCAGATAAGAAGGCTGCTTCTGGTATGTAAGGTGATTGGGTTGTAAGTGTTTATGCTTTGTATTTTTGATCATTTGTTCTTATTCTCATTCTTTTCACCAATATGTACAGTGATTGGTGAACTTCATTCTTTACAGTTTTTTTTTTAAAAAAAAAAACAGAAAACTAGTAAAATATATATATATATATATATATATATATATATATATATATATATATATATATATATATATATATATATATATATATATATGTATATATATATATATCTACTTTTTATATAATATCTGCTTATACTTTTAACACAGTTTAGATTTTATACTTGTGAATAATATCCCTTGGCTGCTTAACATTGTGGGTTCTGGTTACTGATTTGAGCTTATCCTGGTACTTGGTTTCACTTGGTGTTGGACGTGGTCCACACAACAAATGGTTCTCAACTTACCATGTCTAATCGAAAAGAAAAAGTTGATTCACCTTGAGGGAACGGCTCCTGGTGCGATTCTCAAATCCGTTGATGGTTGCCAGGTTACCCAAAACTGGATGGTTTTCACTTGCCATAGTCTTGGACTGAAAAGTGGCTAATCCAAGGGGGTACGGCTCTTGGTAAAGATCTTATCAAATCCGTTGATAGCTGTAATAGCTTGCTTAAAGCTATAGGGTGTTCAACTCACTGATGCTTCATTGCTAAGAGTTGGCGAGTCCAGAGGGGTACGGCTTCTGGTAAAGACGCATCAAATCCGTTGACGGCTGTGATGGTTTGCCTAAAATCATCAGGGTACTCCCACTCACCATTGATTCACGTTCTAAGAGTTGGGTTGGGTTCTAGTCTCCCAGGGTGATGCTTATTCCACCAGAATGACAAGCTAGCCCAAGAGCGAGCAGCTACTTGGTAAAGGCTCATCAAATCTGCTCATGTTGCTGAAAAGATTCAACACGATGCTGATTTGTTACAAGCTTTGGAGAAGCTTCTAGTGTTTCATGTTGCGGCGGTTACTCTAATTCTTATCTTGTTGATGCTGCTATTTGTTTTGCTGATACAATCCTCGGGCTTTCTTTGCACGTTTTCCAGGAAACTTGAACTCAACAGGTCAAATTCAAGTTTAGGGGAGGATTGTTAGGACCATTGTAATAGTTATATGTAATAGGTAGACTAGGAGGTATGTAGTTCCTCCTGGTCCTAGTAGTAGTAGGAGCAAGTCCTGCTCCTGGTCCTAGTCGTAGTCAAACTTTATTATTTACTTAATATTCTGTTAGGATATGCATGAGATATGTTAGGAAAGGATATGCATATCAGTTTTACACGTTTTCTTTAATGATGTATTAGGGTTTCCTTGTAGTATAAAAGGAACCTTAGGCAGAAGGGTTATACACACCTTCACAAAACGTAGTTCTAGTGATTATCAATATTAGAAATCCTTAGAAAGGATCAAGTCTTTATAGTTATTCTGTTCTTCTTGATTACATTTATAGTTTACATTCATATTGTGTATAGAGTCTCTTTGTGATTTGACTTGTGATTACAGAAGTCATTCACCGGTCCTGACAGGCTGCAAGATCTACATCTAGTAGACCCAACAGATACCACCAGATCCAGATGGTGGAGGAGGACGCAGAAAAGACGGCGTTCCATACTAGTCAAGGCGTATATTGTTATACGAAAATGCCGTTTGGACTAAAGAACGTCGGCGCTACATACCAGCGGCTTGTGGACAAAGCCTTTGACTCACAGATAGGCCGCAACCTGGAAGTCAATGTGGATGACTTAGTCATAAAAAGTCATACGGAGGATACACTTCTCCGGGATGTCCAAGAGACATTCGACACACTGAGGAGGATTAATATGAAGCTAAATCCAAAGAAATGCACGTTTGGGGCAACGGAGGGAATGTTCCTCGGATATATGATTGATCCAAATGGCATCAAACCTTGCCTAGAGAAAATGGACGCAGTAATACAGCTGCCATCCCCTCAGACACGGAAGGAGGTGCAATCCTTAAATGGGAAGCTGGCCGGGCTAAATAGGTTCCTATCAAAGTCCGCAGAGAAGTCATTACCCCTATTTAAGACACTCAAGAAGTGCATTAGGAAGGGAGACTTCCGGTGGACAAAGGAAGCCGAGGAAGCTTTTGGCCAACTCAAGCAGCACCTTGCATCTCTCCCTATGCTAGTAGCCCCTCGGCCAAAGGATGAACTCATTATGTATCTCTCAGCCACACATGGAGCAATAAGTGCGGTACTCATGACGGATAGGGATACGGTACAAACTCCGGTCTACTTCATAAGTAGAACACTACAAGGGCCGGAGTTGAATTACTCCTCTATGGAAAAATTTGTTTTGGCACTAGTGTTTGCTACAAAGCGGTTGTGCCGATACTTTCAGGCGCACCCAATTGTAGTCATTACTGATCAGCCACTAAAGCAAGTTATCTCTAGACCGGATGTGGCAGGAAGGCTACAAAAATGGAGCATTCTATTGGGGGAGCATAATAGATCTTATAGGCCAAGGACGGCTGTTAAAGGCCAGATCTTGGCAGATTTCTTGATAGAGAAGCCGGATGAGGAAGGACCAATCGTAAAACAAAACGAGACTCCAGCAGCACCATGGGTGTTATTCACAGACGGATCTTCGTGTACGGATGGTTCGGGAGCGGGTCTCATCCTCACAAATCCGTGGAGTTTACGTACGCCCTCCGTTTTGAGTTCACATCCACCAACAACGAAGCAGAATATGAAGCATTAATTGCGGGTTTAAAAATCGCCGCTAGAATGGGAGTCCGAAACCTTGAGGCCTACGTAGACTCACGGCTTGTCGCGAACCACATTCTAGGTGGATATGTGGCTAAGGAGGACAACATGGTCCGATACTTGGAGAAAGTCAAGTCACTCATCGCGGCCTTCAGCAAGTTTTCCATCAAGCAGGTGCCAAGAGGTGAAAACAAGAAGGCGGACGCTTTTAGCAAGATTGCATCCACAAGCTTCGCCCACTTGTCTAAGCAAGTCTTGGTGGAAATACTCAAGGAAAAGTCTATAACAGAAGGGGAGGTCGCTACTATAGTTGAGGAAGATGGACCTACATGGGTGACCTCGATTGTCAACTATTTGACTAGTGAAACCCTTCCGGACGATGAAAAAGCGGCGCGACGCATAAGAAGGAAGTCGCAGCACTTCGAACTTCGAGAAGGTATCCTCTATAAGCGTTCTTTCTTGCAGCCGTGGTTGCGGTGTGTTGTACCACGTCAGGCCACTTATGTAATCAGTGAGATACATGAAGGGTTATGCGGCATGCATGCAGGTCCACGATCCGTGGTAGCTCGGGCCCTACGTACAGGATATTATTGGCCTACCATGCATAGGGACGCACGCGACATGATTCGCAAGTGTAGTGATTGCCAAGTGCATAGACCAGTGCCGCGACACCCGCAGCAGGAGCTTACACCTATTACATCCCCATGGCCATTCTATAAGTGGGGAATCGACATCGCAGGACCATTTCCTGTAGCTACGGGGGGAGTTAAATTCTTGATTGTCGCGATGGACTACTTCACACGATGGATAGAAGCCAAGGCAGTCAAATCCATCACGGGCAAACAAGTTAAAAAGTTTGTTTGGGAGAACATTGTGTGCCGTTTTGGCTTACCAGGAGAAATCATCTCGGACAACGGTAAACAGTTCGCGGATAATCCATTCAAGGACTGGTGTTTATCATTGAATATCAAACGGCGCTTCGCGTCTGTTAAGCATCCGTAGATAAATGGCCTTGTGGAACGATCAAATAGAAGCTTGGGAAACGGCATAAAGGCACGTCTGGAGGAATGAAGTGCCAAATGGGTGGATGAGTTACCACATGTTCTATGGGCGCATAGGACTATGATCAAAACAGCCAACGGAGATACTCCATTTGCATTGGCCTACGGCACTGAAGCTGTCATACCATCGGAAATCGGAATGCCTACCATCCGCACGACGGAGGTTAATGTCGTCACGAACGACGAGCAACTGCGAATTAACCTGGATTTGTTGGAGGAAAAAAGAGAGATAGCAGCCATTAATGAGGCTAAGTCCAAGGCAAAAATGAAGGCTTATTATGACGCCAAGGTTAAAGGTGTTTCTTTTCGACCGGGAGATTATGTTTATCGTGCTAACGAAGCAAGTCGAGCGGATAATACAGGAAAGTTGGGCCCTAAGTGGGAAGGACCGTATGAGGTCACGAAAGCCTTAGGACGAGGCGCGTACAAGTTATGTGACATGGATGGCCGCGATCTGGAACGCACATGGAACATCTCCAATCTCAAAAGGTGCTATCTTTGAAAGCTACGGCTTCCGCATGGATACTTCGCTACACTTGGCTTTAATGAAGATCCATGTACTCTATCTGTTTTGTTTCTTATGTTTTTTCTAGGTTCTTTTTTGTTTTTGGGACTTCCCATTCTTGTTCAAACAAAAAATGTAAACGTTCTAATAAAATGCCGTGGTGCCTAGCTAGCTCCACGGCTTGTTTTGTGCAAATTATTTTTTTCTTAGGATTTTGTTAGTCATATGAATTTCAGTTATTATTATAATATGCCATGTTTCATTCATATGCATTCATTCAATCACCGTACATGTACTATACGCCTCCAGGCGGGGCAAGAGGATTAAGTGAACCTACTAATTCAACTTGCCGCGTAAGAGGGATGCAACCCCAGCGGCGTGGATCATGTATCCTTACTAGACACCTTACTCACAAGACGTTGTGATAAGTTTCCGTATGCCGTACTCACGTAGTGCTTTGCATCATAAAGACGCACGTCGCATGTCTAGTAAATTATAGACTTGAATGTATTTTCTCTTTTGGGTAAGACGTGACATGTCATGCAGTATCGGTAATCGATATTTAGCAAAATAAAAATACACAAGTTTCCAAATAAATAACAAAATGGCCGTGGTCATCACGGACTTACATACAAAGGACAGTTATTTCACACATGTCTTAGCCGTGTACATGCACGGACGAATAAAAGCTACAAATATTCAAAGGTTACAAACCAAATTGTCTTATATAGATAACAAGGTAGGGGCACCCTACATGGGGGGGAGAAACTTACCTATCTCCACTTGTTCCTCAGCCAAGTAAGGCAACCTCTCACCACGTTCCCTCCGCTTTAAGGCTTGAGCCGCATTCCTCTCCAGCACCCCGCTTAAGGGTTCTTCATCAAGCACGATCCTGGTTACGTCCTCATAGATAGGAAGCGTCAGGTGGCTGGGCGAGGGAGTGAAGGAAGCACGGGAATGACCCTCATCTTGAGAGAACGCACCAAGACTAAGCTTTTCCATGATCTTCATGTTCGATGCATCCTTCGTGGCCTCCAGCTCGGCCAAGAATGGATAATATAGATCTCGCATCGCGACCATGGAAGCATTCATCTTGTTAGCAGCTTCAGGATTAAAGAAAGCATGCCTGGTGAAGTTCTCCTTTTTCTTGATTAGCTCTACGGCCTGGACCATTCCTTCATGGCGGCCGTGGTCAATACCATCCGACACAAGGCTTGCAAACTGTTGCACAAATTCAGGGGCTTCCAGCACCTTAGTGACGGCCAGACGTGCCCCATGTCCCACCATCCACCTACGGCCGGCAATGGCTGCTAGTAGTTGGTGGCATAGCACGTCGTCGCGTTCAGCGGTAAGGGCATCTATCATCACATCTTTTTGGGCGGACGCCTCCTTTAGCTCCTTGGTCATAACCCTCTCGTAAGCAAGCTCCTCTTGTACCTTTTCCATGCTCTGGATTGTCATCTGAGCATCCTCAAGTTTTTTGGTAAGCACGGATACCTAGCTGGAGGAGGACTTGGCAGACGCCTCCGCTGCGGTCACCTATATGAGAGATTACTTGTTAGATTATGTTTCTTATGGAATAAGAGTGGTGCGTCGCGGATACATACCTTGGTTGTCGCGGCCTCAAGTTTTGCCTCGAGCTCGGCCACCTGTTGGTCATAAGCATTCACATGGGCTGATTGCTCCTTCAAGGTCGCCTCGGCACTAGCAAGTTGGGACTGGAAGGCAGCAATTTGAGCTTCATTCTCCTCGATCATCCTCTCCCTCCGTCCAACTTTCCTCTTGAGGGACTCCACATGCCCAAGCGCGGATTCAAATCTTACTCTCATTGAGGTGCCCATTGCCATTTGATGCACCAAGGCGCCGTTGTACTCATCCGCCAGGTCAGCATGGCTTAGTGCATTCACTTCTCGTACCAAGCCTGGTGGTATGCAGTTATTGAGGTACTCTCGGCATTCCTCGGCTTCCCTCATTCGTGACACGATGGTAATATTCCAAACAGGGTTGAACGACTGAGGGGGGCCGGAGGTTGGGAGGTCTTGGGAGGCTGTGGGGGTACCTTCTTCGAATACATGACCGGATCTCGTGACGGCCGTATGAAGCATAGGGTCTCTCTCCACTTCCTTCTCTTTTCCCTTCTCCATTTGAGCATCAGGTGGAGGTACGGCACCAGTTTGTTCATTCCTGCAAAGCAAGCATTTGGATACATATCAAGTATTGATTAAAGGAAATTTGTGGCTCTTACTTAGCAAGATGAAGCCTTACATATTGTTTCCTGCTAGTTCTGATGTAGTCGGGGGAATCTGAGTAAATGGATCGACGTATGCAGCCCGGACCGTCTCGGAGGCCTGGGTGGTGCTCCCAACAGATTGATATAAGGGGTGATCCTCTCGAAGTTTCTTGGCGGGGGCATTATGTTCGCCAACCTCGGTCGGAGCAACTCTTCGTACCCGCTTGTTTTTTCTGCGGGTACGCTTAGCGACGGGCTGAGCTGTTACTTCTTCAACTTCCTCTTCAACTTCTTTTTCAGCTTCCTCATCTTCCTCTTCATTGACTTGCTGCACCTCCTCCTCATCATCGCCCAACATCTGTCGAAGGCTGGAGGTGGTCCTCTCGATATTGTCTCCCTGTTCTTCCCCATGAGCGGGAGTGGCAGTCTTAGGTGGCGAGGAGGGCCCGGCTCCTCCTTCGAGCATCCTATTATCACCATCCTCGTTGCTGAAGTCGACGGGAGTTCTCATAAGAGTTGTTTCTTCTTCGTCCGAGTGGGGGTCCGGCACGGCCTCCAGAGCAACCGTCACGTTTCGGGTATGCTCAAGGAGGGGCAATTCGTTCTCACGTCTGGGACGAGATCCCTCTGGTACGAGCTTGGGGTCGCCTTGACGTAGGAGTCCAAAGAAGTTCATTTCTGCCACAATAAACAAAATATGTTAGGCGTTACAAAATAGATTGTGTGCGCTCTTTGGTATGCGGATGCTAACCTACCTTCGTTCTGCCTTCTCCAGAACACAGGATATCTGTTGGACGAGCCGAAATAGTTGCGGCTAATCCCTAGCAAACAGAGAAATGATTCGGGGAGGTTTCTATGGACTCTTGTTCGGTTCAGATCTGTTTCTCGGGAGTGTTGGGGGTTATATGTACTGACATGTGGCAAGGGGTCGTGGGATACCCTATGTTTGAAAACATAATCGGCCGGCCACACTATAGAGTCAATGAAAAAGTAATGGTCGTACCAGTTTTTCAATGAGCCCATAGGCTTGTTATGGGACTGAGGGCTGTTGGGAGATCGTTTCTTGAAAGATAGCCAACCATTTACTATGCTGGGGGTGTAAAATAGCGGGAATAGTTCTACGGTTGGGGGGATTCTTCTAGCACGGCAAAGAATCTCGAATTGACTTATCTTACATGCGCCTATACAGTGAAGCTGACTAATATGTACATCATAAACCACAAAATCCAAAAAGGTTAATACAATCAAAAAACCACAAAATTGAAAAATACAAAACACCAAAAAGAATCTTCTTTGCTCATCCCCTCGTTGTACGTGACGTTTATGCTAACTCGTAATCAAGCAAGACGTGCACGTAAACGAAAGAACAAAACTCCCACTCCCAATCTTTCTAGTGAGGAGTCTTCTATTGACGAACCCATTGTAAGAGAAGCGCCAACCATGGCGAATCGAACTATGATGGAGTTACTTCAAGCACCCACCGAGGGTTATGGAGAGGATATTGTGATTCCCGCTATCCTTGCGGAGAATTTTGAAGTGAAAACGGGTTTGTTGTCGATGATCCAAAACAACAAATTCCGTGGTGATGAGAAGGACAATCCACACAACCATATTCGCCAATTCAATCGTCTTACCGCCACTTGCAAGTTTAAGGATGTCTCGAATGACTCGATTAAGATGATGCTTTTTCCGTATTCTCTAGCGGGACCCGCTAAAATTTGGTTAGAGAAAGAGCCACTCAATTCTATATTAACGTGGAAGGATCTCGTGTCTAAGTTTGTGAACCAATTTTTTCCGCCCTCTAAGACTACACACTTGAAAAACAAGATTTCAAAATTTTCACAAGAGTTTAATGAAAGTTTTTCAACGGCTTGGAATAGGTTTAAGGAAATGTTACATGAATGTCCTCATAACGGTTTTTCCGACTTGCATCAAATTGACACGTTTTACAATGGACTTAATGATCATGAAAGGGATTATTTAAATGTCGCCGCGGGTGGTAATTTTTTGTGTAAAACGGTTGAGGAAGCTTTGGTGATAATTGAGAATAGATCTAAGGTGTATAGTCCTCGTAGCACGTCTAGTGTTCGTAAGGCTTCGTCTTCGGCTTCACCTTCTTTGTCTACTACCATCGAAGCTTTCCAAATTGAGGCGAACTTGGAAAACAAGATTTTTGATAAGCTAAAAGGACTTTTGATTGAGTTTAAAGTTGGTGAACCAAGTGCTCCCGCTACGGCTAAAGCGGTTGAGGTTTCGTGCATGTATTGTGGTGGAGGTCATGATTTCTCCGAGTGCGTTACCAACGGTGGTAACACTTCTAGTGCCTACGCGGCCACGGGAAACTACAACCAAAACGGTCAAGTTACCCGCTCTAATCAATTGACTCCACCTGGTTTTGGTTCAAATCAAAATGCTAACAATAACTATCGCAACAATCAAGTTGGTTTCAAAAACAATTTCAACAAGGGAAACTATGGTAATCAAGGGGCTAATAATCAAGTTTCAAACAAGAATCAAAATGATTTTCAAAACAACAACAAAGGTTTACAAACATTGAAAGATCTTCCAAATGAATTTGTTGAATACGCTAATGGGAATGATGCTAGGTTTGACAATATTCAAAGAGAAATCATTAGCCTAAGATCCGAGTTTAAGAACGACTTGAAGAAAGAGTTGAAAAATGAGTTAACTAATGAACTTAAGATCCATACCAACAAGAAGGAAGGAACCGTAACTAGGTTACAACAAAACCAACAAAAAATGGAACAAGGGCAACATGAGATAAAACAAGAAATGGTCAAAGCCGAGAAGAGGCAATCCAAGTTTGAAGATAAAATCTCATCTATGTTAGAGGCAATTATGTGTAAACCGTCTTCAAGTAGTCTTCCTAGCAACACCGTATCAAACCCCAAGGGTGAGATGAAAGTGATTACCACACGTAGTGGCAAGACACTTAAGGAACCGAATCCTCAACCAATTGCTCCTACGGAGGAAGTAATTGAGGAAGAACCCGAGGTGGTGGTCCAAAAGGAGCATGTCCCAATCCCACGAAGTACCGCTCATGCCACACCTACGGTTGACCCATTAACAACATTGGAACCCGAGATTCCAAGGGCTATGCCTATGCCTCAACCCACACCACCTTTTCCCTTTCCATCGAGACTTAGAAATGAGAAACGTCAAGAGCGCGACAATTACCAATTTGATCTTTTTATGAAAATGTTTCGTTATTTGCACTTTAATGTGAGTTTCGCCGATGCTTTGGTCATGATGCCTCGATTTGCCGCTAACTTTGAGAGTATGTTGAACAACAAGGAGAAATTGCACCAATTGTCTAGTTGTTCGTCGGTTTATCTTAATCGTATAACCCGCATGCTTTTACCATGAATAGTGCCCTTAAGATCGTACGTTCTAGATTAAAACTTACCTCATGTAGTATTGATCACATTCATGTGCTTATAATCAAGCAAGTGCATACGTGTATGTCATGACAAGTATCGATTACGTACGAACCCATGATAAACAGTTAATAATATATCACGTGAACATAATTAAATCATGAACACCATTTAAAATACTAACTAAAATAATTATGTAAATACTCAGAATATATTCACGAGCGTGGAGTTTACGATAAACGACACGTTAAAAGAAACAGAAACACGTTAAACACGAGCACGTTTAACCACGAACGAACACGAAACATCGGGACACGAGAAAGGTACGGGTACCCCATGTGGGGCCCCCATACCCACGGCACACATAGACAAAATGGGCTTAGCCCATGGACTTTTCAAGTTAAGGGGGGTAAAGTGTTAAACTTGTTTTCACTTTTCATTTTACAAGAAATAAACTAAAAACCCTAAAAAGAGTTTTCTCCTCTCCTTTTTGTCTCCTTTGTGCCGCCACCTTCACACCACCATAAAGGGGTGTATGATTGATTTTGATCTTAAAAACAAGTGTTAGAATACGTGTTTGTTCATCCTTTTTCCAAGCTACATAGTGGTATACCTTTCTAACCTTTCTTTTTAATTCTTTTTGATTCTTTTGATCTTTGATTTATTTTCATGAACATGTTATTTATTTTCTTATGAAAACAAGATAATTAATCATTGATCTAACATGTTTTAGTATTAAATAAAATCAAGGAATGATTTAAAGGGGTGTTTGTTTCTAGCCGCCTAGCAAAACAAACCCGAGGGGGGTTTGGTTTGCTATTGCCGCCACCACCAAGACCACAATTGGTCTTGGTTGGCTCATGTGGGACCCACGGCAGCAAGGGGACACGGGTGCCCCGGGTTTGGCCCGGGGTACGGTGTCAAATTCATACCCGATTCACGGTTCGTTGGTTAAAATCATGATCTATGTTACATGTAATTTTTATGAATCATGAACTTAGGATATAATTAATTAATAACATGAAATATTAATTAAATCATGACTTAGGTTATTTTAATTATTAGCTTATCATGACATTAAATTAACCTAAGTATTTTATGTTATAAGTTATAATTAATTAATTATTAAAACATGCCTATAATTAATTAATTTAGACATGACTTAGGTTATATTATTATTAATAATAATACACATTTTAACCTAAGTATTTCATTTCATTTTAATTAATACATGTTACACTTTAATTAAAATGCTTAACCTATAGTTTAATTAAAATACATGAAATAATAATTAAACTATACACTATATCATATGACTTAAGTAGTAAGCTTATAACACTTAGACTTATATGTTAGCTTATGAAATCAGCTTAATTCTAATTATGGAAACTTCTATTTATAGAAACTTAATTAAGTAAGGCAACTAATCTAATTATGGAAACCTTCTATATATGGAAATCAATCTATTTCAGGCAGCTAATCTAATTATGGAAACCTTCTATATATGGAAACTTATTTAATTAAGGCAGCTGATCTATTTTTGGAAACTTTCTATTTTTAGAAACTAATCTATTTTAGGCAGTAAATTCTATTTTTGGAAACTTTCTATTTTTGGAAACTTTCTATTTTTGGAAACTTTCTATTTTTGGTAACTTTCTATTTTTGGTAACTTTCTATTTTTGGAAACTTTCTATTTTTGGAAACTTTCTATTTTTGGAAACTTTCTATTTTTGGAAACCTGCTATTTTTGGAAAGTTACTTATTATTATGCAGTAAGTATATTAATACATGAAACACCAGTAATACTTAATCAGATAAACCAGAAATACAAGATAAACACAGTTTAAGGCTTTAAACAGTGAACCATGACCTAAAACATACCAAATCAGCTATAACAAGACACAGAACCCAGTACGTAATCAGTGAATCGATACTTATACACGTGTGTATTCATGTAGCGTTAGTGATCCAGAAGTAGGAGTCTTTCTTCCGTTCATTTCACTGGACTTGAGGTACGGATTCCCGTCCTTTCAGTATGGACATTCCTTCCTTATTAGGATTTCCCCGTATGCAGCCAACTGTTTTCCCCAGCATTTGTTTTATTGTTTTGAACTGCTTATGTTAATTTAGCATAAACTATAGCCATATACAAGCATGACCAGTTTCACCTAGTTATGGAGGTACCATAACCATAGCATTGGAGGCACCGATGTTATGACTTCCCCACGGCGGAGTGATTGCTCGTGGCGTCCCTTTTCAGTTTGGCCATATTATTATATCAGTCGGGGCGTATGGGTGCATCCTAGTTACATGTTTTATTCAGTTTATCATGGTGAATGTGGTGTGTGCCTTGCACCCTTCACAAGGAGCTGATCCCTCCTACCCAAATCAGTATATTGATTAGAGGCATCCCCTCTAATCAGCATGATGAGGTCACCCCTCCAAGTATTCATGCACGTGACCTTTTCATGACCTATATGGGCTATGGTATATATATGTTAAACAGTTTTCACAGGTTAAACATAAGGCTTTTCAAACTATAAAACCAGTTTTCATGATACTTAACCAGTTTACTCAGTACTTAGTCTTCCGCTGTTATATGTTACATGCTTATCCTATATCATGCTTTATTGTACATCCGTGCACTGAGCGTCTTGCTCAGCCGTTTTCCTTTTCATGTTCCCAAAACGGCAGGTACTCAGGGACGCTCGTAGATCTCAAACGTAGGTGCATATGGATTGGAAGCTTTACTGTCTTTCTTTACTTTATGCATTTCCTTTACTTTGATACAGTTGCTTTGGACATTGTTTCGTCCTTCCTTTTACAGTATTTATGTTTGTGTGTGATGAGCTTTACTTTGGGATACCGATGTTTGATTCCGGTATTTCCTTTTATGGTTGAATAATGCTTAGACATTTATCCTTGTATGCTTTGATGACACGCCATGATATGCGTAATATTCCATTTCCAAAATGGGGTGTTACAATTATGGTATCAGAGCCAAGGTTTCGACCTGTAGGCTCTCAAATATGACCTGTGATTAGTGGGTAGTCACTACGGTCTTCCTAGAACTGACAGTTGTTTTCATGCATTCATCATTTTTAAGCATACATATACATGTCATTGTTACAGGGTTTTTGACTAAGTAATGGTTGGTACAGGACTGGCCCTATTTAGTCGCATGTGTTTTATCGAAACTTTTAGATTTGGGACCGACCCATAGGCGTCCCCTCGATATGTCTTTTATTTTGAGTGAACTGACCGAAGGCGTTCACTCTCGAGCATCAAAAGTTTTCATAAAACTGCATCATGCATTCATACAAAGATTTTCTTGCATAAAATTTTTCTCGTGGAATTTTGGCATAATTTTTTTTTTTTTCTTTTATATATTTTATGTTTGAACTGTTAATCATATGTTTATGTTATACTGTCAGATGGTTCTCACACGCGAGCAAGAGCAGCTCAATGCTGCGATTCAGGCTGCCATGCAAGCCTTACTTCCTCAACTGAGGAATGACATTCGTGCTGAAGTCCAAGCTGCGAATAATCAGCAGCCACAGAATCAGGCACCTCCCCCTCCTCCTCCCCCAGTGACTCTAGCAGTATGGTTGGAACGATTTAACAAGCTCCGTCCTAGAGCTTTTGAAAAGACTGATAGCCCCAGCGATGCTGAAAGCTGGCTGACTCACATTGAGAAAATCTTCAATGCTATGGGATGTGACCCCGCCTTCAAGGCAAGATTGACGTGCTACAGGTTTGAAGGCGATGTACTCAACTGGTGGCTAGCTTTGACACAGTCAGAAGGAGGTGATGAATGGGTCGCTGGTTTGACATGGGCCCAATTCAAGGAGAGAGTGATGGAACAGTTCTTTCCTAAAGCAGAACAGGACAAACTCAAGCGTGAATACCACGGGATACATCAGAGACAGGGCGAGAATAGCAACGAATTCATGCAGCGCTTTCTTCGCCTTGCTGGTTTTCTAGGAGCAGCGGCTGGTACTCCTGAGGAGCAGGCACACCATTTTAGGTGGGCACTTCGCACCTCGGTTGCGAACAATCTAGTATGTGCTACGTTCAATACGGTAGCACAAGTGGCTGACGCAGCAAGAAAGCTTGAGATGTTGCAAGAACGTGATGAGTTCGGGGAAGCAGAAAGACCCGACAAGAGGTAAAACATTTCATGTTCTAGCGTTAACCAGACCGCATCCTATCGTTACATGTTCTATAATCATCTCTTAAACTGTATCTTCCAGGCAGAAAACTGGGGACCGGTCTCAGCCGGCTACTCAGCAGCAGCCCAATCAGCCCAAAGGAAACGGTCACTCTAACGACCGTTCTGTTGTGGAAAGGCGCAGCGGTAATGACAATTACCGTAACAATGCGGGACAGTCCAACAACAGCAGGTCCTACTATTTACGCATCTTCTTATGATTTCATGTTATCTCTCATGCTGACACTATGTTAATCTCTACCAGGAACCACGGTAACGGAAGGGACCAGAACCACAGGGGTTCTCAGCCCAACCGTTCAGCTAACACTGGTAAGCATCTTACGACGTTTACGTCCTATACTCGTGCATATACCTTATTCTTAACACGTTCTGTCATCAGCAGGCCCTCAGCAAGCAAGGACTCCTGCGGGAGGATTCACTCATCCTCTTTGCAGCACCTGCCATCGCAGACACCCTGGCCCATGTCGTCGTGACTCCGACGCGTGCTACAAGTGCGGCCTCCCTGGCCATCGTATGAGAGATTGCCGTAAGGGTGAAATGGAGGGTACTTCGGGTCATGCTGATACTAAACCGCCTCCTACCACTGGGCGTGTCTACACGACATCGCGCGATCAGGCAAACAAATCTACAGGTACCATTACTGGAATTTTGTATATGTACGGCCAAGCTGCATGTGTTCTTTTCGACACGGGTGCCACTCATTCAGTTGTTTCCACTACTTATGCAAAGAACATCAGGACACTTCCCTTGCCATTAGAAACTAAGCTTACCATTTCCACGCCTCTGAGGGACTCTGTATTAATAACTCATGTATACAAGAGTCTTCCTTTAGAGTTTGACGATAAAGTTCGTGCAGTAGATGCACTTCCTCTAGACATGATTGAGTTCGATATGATTCTCGGCATGGATTGGCTATCCAAGCACCATGCTACCATAGACTGCCACTCTTATCGAGTGATCTTCGGCGACATTAATGCACCAGAGTACATCCATAACGGGTTCATACCCGGACGGTCTGTACAAGTCATATCTACCTTGCAAGCACGTGCATTACTGTCACATGGCTGCGAAGGTTATCTCGCTACGGTTCATGACATGGATGCTGAATCCCCATCGATTCAGGATCAACCAGTAGTTTCAGAATTTCAAGACGTTTTCCCAGATGAACTTCCAGGCATACCACCTGCAAGAGAAGTGGAGTTCAACATCGACCTTGTTCCAGGAGCTGAGCCAATCTCTAAGGCTCCGTATCGTATGGCTCCCATAGAGCTAAAAGAACTGAAGGACCAATTACAGGAACTTCTTGAACGAGGGTTCATTAGACCGAGCGCATCTCCATGGGGCGCACCGGTCTTGTTCGTTAAGAAGAAGGACGGCAGCATGCGACTTTGCATTGACTACCGTGAACTTAATAAGATTACCATCCGCAACAGATATCCACTGCCACGTATAGACGATCTGTTTGACCAACTTCAAGGAGCCAAACACTTCTCAAAGATCGATCTAAGGTCAGGCTACCATCAGCTAAGGGTTAAAGAGCAGGATATTGCCAAGACTGCTTTTCGTACCCGCTATGGCCATTATGAGTTTGTAGTCATGCCATTCGGCCTGACTAACGCTCCAGCAGTATTTATGGATCTGATGAACAGAATCTTCCATGAATTCCTTGATAAATTTGTCATTGTATTCATCGATGACATCTTGATATTCTCAAAGTCCACGGAGGAACACGAAGATCATCTCCGTACTGTACTACAGATTCTTCGTCAGAAGCAGCTGTATGCGAAATTCTCCAAGTGTGAGTTCTGGTTAAACAAGGTGGCATTCTTAGGTCACATTGTATCAGCAGAAGGGATCACTATGGACCCAGCGAAGGTTGAGGCTATCACTAAATGGCCAAGACCAACATCAGCGACAGAAGTCCGCAGTTTCTTAGGCTTAGCTGGATATTATCGAAGATTCGTGGAGAACTTTTCTCGGCTGGCATTGCCTCTCACCAAACTGATGCGAAAAGGAGAGAAATTCGTCTGGACGGAAGATCGAGAGAAGAGCTTCGAAGACCTAAAGCAGAAGTTAGTATCTGCACCTATTCTTACTCTCCCATCTGGTACAGGTGGATTTCAGATCTATAGCGATGCATCGGGGAAGGGACTGGGTTGTGTTCTCATGCAACATGGGAAAGTGATCGCGTATGCTTCACGGCAGCTTAAGCCCTATGAAGAAAACTACCCTACACATGACCTGGAACTTGCTGCAGTGGTGTTCGCATTAAAGATATGGAGGCATTACTTATACGGAGAATCATGCGACATTTTCACGGATCACAAGAGCTTGAAGTATATCTTCACACAGCGAGAATTGAACATGAGACAAAGGAGATGGTTGGAACTGTTGAAGGATTATGATATTAACCTACAGTATCATCCCGGGAAAGCTAATGTAGTAGCAGATGCACTCAGCAGAAAGTCCGGAATGATAAACGGCATTGAGATCAAGGCACAAAACATAAGGGACTTGGAGCGGCTTGACATTGAAATCATGGTACGTGGGCAGCACGGATACTGGGCGAATCTTACAGTAGAACCTGAGTTACTGACTAGGATCAAGGAAGCGCAGAAGGATGATGGAGAGATTTGGGCGATAATTCAGAATTTGGAGAAGTAGACAGAATTCAGAATGGACGCAGACGGTATCATTTGGCAGGGCACGAGACTTTGTGTTCCTGACAATCCAGAACTCCGGGAAGCATTGTTAGCTGAAGCTCACAGCTCCCCATTTTCTATACATCCTGGGTCGACAAAAATGTACCATGACATCAGACAGCACTTTTGGTGGAGTGGTATGAAACAGGATGTAGCCACGTATGTCTCCAAATGTCTTACCTGTCAGCAGGTTAAGATTGAACATCAGCGATCTGGCGGTCTCCTTCAACCGTTGGATATTCCAGAGTGGAAGTGGGACAAAATCACCATGGATTTTGTTACCGGTCTTCCGCCTACCAAGAAGAAGCACGATGCTATTTGGGTCATCGTTGATCGACTCACCAAATCAGCTCATTTCTTACCGATACGCAAGGAAGATCCGGTAAGTAAACTCGCAGATACGTACAGAAGGGAGATCATGAGACTCCACGGCACTCCCTCCAGCATCGTCTCAGACAGAGATCCTCGTTTCACGTCGCGATTCTGGAAAGGCCTGCAAAAAGCTTGGGGTACACAACTGAAGCTGAGCACAACCTTTCATCCTCAAACGGACGGACAATCGGAGCGAACAATTCAGACATTGGAAGATATGTTAAGGTCGTGTGCGTTGGAATGGACAGGTGATTGGGACGATTACATCTGTTTAGTTGAGTTTGCATACAACAACAGCTGGCACGCAAGTATCAAATGTGCTCCTTTCGAAATGTTGTATGGCAGAAAGTGTCGCGCTCCAACTTGCTGGGATCAAGTGGGAGAGCGAACACTTGAAGGACCAGAGATTATAGAAATGACCAACGAGAAGATTGAGGTAGCTAAACAGAAACTACAGGAAGCGCGTTCACGCCAGAAGAGTTACGCCGATAAGCATCGTAGGGACATACATTTTAATGTGGGAGATCACGTCTTCCTCAAGGTTTCGCCGGCACGTGGTGTTAAACGTTTCGGGATCAAGGGAAAACTCAATCCTCGGTTCATCGGACCATTTGATATCGTTGAACGAATCGGCGAAGTATCTTACCGATTGGCGTTACCTCCTCAGCTATCGCACGTGCATAACGTGTTCCATGTGTCCTTACTCAGAGGGTACAATTATCATCCCCTTCACATGGTTCAGTATCCACTGGAACAGATACGTGAAGATCTCACGTTTGTAGAAGAACCCGAACGAGTACTCGACAGGCAAGAACGAGTCATGAGAAGGAAGACGATTCCTTTCGTTAAAATCCTTTGGAGGGACCATACCGAGCGGGAAGCCACTTGGGAAACAGAGGAGTCTATCCGGGCTTCTTACCCTCACTTCATATTTTGAGTTCGGGTATGTCACTTCTTTTCAGCTTACTTTATCTATAATTCGGGGACGAATTATTCTTTTTAGGGGGGAAGAATTGTAAAACCCGCATGCTTTTACCATGAATAGTGCCCTTAAGATCGTACGTTCTAGATTAAAACTTACCTCATGTAGTATTGATCACATTCATGTGCTTATAATCAAGCAAGTGCATACGTGTATGTCATGACAAGTATCGATTACGTACGAACCCATGATAAACAGTTAATAATATATCACGTGAACATAATTAAATCATGAACACCATTTAAAATACTAACTAAAATAATTATGTAAATACTCAGAATATATTCACGAGCGTGGAGTTTACGATAAACGACACGTTAAAAGAAACAGAAACACGTTAAACACGAGCACGTTTAACCACGAACGAACACGAAACATCGGGACACGAGAAAGGTACGGGTACCCCATGTGGGGCCCCCATACCCACGGCACACATAGACAAAATGGGCTTAGCCCATGGACTTTTCAAGTTAAGGGGGGTAAAGTGTTAAACTTGTTTTCACTTTTCATTTTACAAGAAATAAACTAAAAACCCTAAAAAGAGTTTTCTCCTCTCCTTTTTGTCTCCTTTGTGCCGCCACCTTCACACCACCATAAAGGGGTGTTTGATTGATTTTGATCTTAAAAACAAGTGTTAGAATACGTGTTTGTTCATCCTTTTTCCAAGCTACATAGTGGTATACCTTTCTAACCTTTCTTTTTAATTCTTTTTGATTCTTTTGATCTTTGATTTATTTTCATGAACATGTTATTTATTTTCTTATGAAAACAAGATAATTAATCATTGATCTAACATGTTTTAGTATTAAATAAAATCAAGGAATGATTTAAAGGGGTGTTTGTTTCTAGCCGCCTAGCAAAACAAACCCGAGGGGGGTTTGGTTTGCTATTGCCGCCACCACCAAGACCACAATTGGTCTTGGTTGGCTCATGTGGGACCCACGGCAGCAAGGGGACACGGGTGCCCCGGGTTTGGCCCGGGGTACGGTGTCAAATTCATACCCGATTCACGGTTCGTTGGTTAAAATCATGATCTATGTTACATGTAATTTTTATGAATCATGAACTTAGGATATAATTAATTAATAACATGAAATATTAATTAAATCATGACTTAGGTTATTTTAATTATTAGCTTATCATGACATTAAATTAACCTAAGTATTTTATGTTATAAGTTATAATTAATTAATTATTAAAACATGCCTATAATTAATTAATTTAGACATGACTTAGGTTATATTATTATTAATAATAATACACATTTTAACCTAAGTATTTCATTTCATTTTAATTAATACATGTTACACTTTAATTAAAATGCTTAACCTATAGTTTAATTAAAATACATGAAATAATAATTAAACTATACACTATATCATATGACTTAAGTAGTAAGCTTATAACACTTAGACTTATATGTTAGCTTATGAAATCAGCTTAATTCTAATTATGGAAACTTCTATTTATAGAAACTTAATTAAGTAAGGCAACTAATCTAATTATGGAAACCTTCTATATATGGAAATCAATCTATTTCAGGCAGCTAATCTAATTATGGAAACCTTCTATATATGGAAACTTATTTAATTAAGGCAGCTGATCTATTTTTGGAAACTTTCTATTTTTAGAAACTAATCTATTTTAGGCAGTAAATTCTATTTTTGGAAACTTTCTATTTTTGGAAACTTTCTATTTTTGGAAACTTTCTATTTTTGGAAACTTTCTATTTTTGGTAACTTTCTATTTTTGGTAACTTTCTATTTTTGGAAACTTTCTATTTTTGGAAACTTTCTATTTTTGGAAACTTTCTATTTTTGGAAACCTGCTATTTTTGGAAAGTTACTTATTATTATGCAGTAAGTATATTAATACATGAAACACCAGTAATACTTAATCAGATAAACCAGAAATACAAGATAAACACAGTTTAAGGCTTTAAACAGTGAACCATGACCTAAAACATACCAAATCAGCTATAACAAGACACAGAACCCAGTACGTAATCAGTGAATCGATACTTATACACGTGTGTATTCATGTAGCGTTAGTGATCCAGAAGTAGGAGTCTTTCTTCCGTTCATTTCACTGGACTTGAGGTACGGATTCCCGTCCTTTCAGTATGGACATTCCTTCCTTATTAGGATTTCCCCGTATGCAGCCAACTGTTTTCCCCAGCATTTGTTTTATTGTTTTGAACTGCTTATGTTAATTTAGCATAAACTATAGCCATATACAAGCATGACCAGTTTCACCTAGTTATGGAGGTACCATAACCATAGCATTGGAGGCACCGATGTTATGACTTCCCCACGGCGGAGTGATTGCTCGTGGCGTCCCTTTTCAGTTTGGCCATATTATTATATCAGTCGGGGCGTATGGGTGCATCCTAGTTACATGTTTTATTCAGTTTATCATGGTGAATGTGGTGTGTGCCTTGCACCCTTCACAAGGAGCTGATCCCTCCTACCCAAATCAGTATATTGATTAGAGGCATCCCCTCTAATCAGCATGATGAGGTCACCCCTCCAAGTATTCATGCACGTGACCTTTTCATGACCTATATGGGCTATGGTATATATATGTTAAACAGTTTTCACAGGTTAAACATAAGGCTTTTCAAACTATAAAACCAGTTTTCATGATACTTAACCAGTTTACTCAGTACTTAGTCTTCCGCTGTTATATGTTACATGCTTATCCTATATCATGCTTTATTGTACATCCTTGCACTGAGCGTCTTGCTCAGCCGTTTTCCTTTTCATGTTCCCAAAACGGCAGGTACTCAGGGACGCTCGTAGATCTCAAACGTAGGTGCATATGGATTGGAAGCTTTACTGTCTTTCTTTACTTTATGCATTTCCTTTACTTTGATACAGTTGCTTTGGACATTGTTTCGTCCTTCCTTTTACAGTATTTATGTTTGTGTGTGATGAGCTTTACTTTGGGATACCGATGTTTGATTCCGGTATTTCCTTTTATGGTTGAATAATGCTTAGACATTTATCCTTGTATGCTTTGATGACACGCCATGATATGCGTAATATTCCATTTCCAAAATGGGGTGTTACATTATCGTTGTTGATATCCCCACGGATCCTCAAGTTCCTCTCATTTTAGGTCGTTCCTTTTTAGATACATCACTTGTTGATGCAAAAGTTGGGTGATCCTTGCTTGACCCGAATTAGGCTTAATTCGGGCTGGCTTGGGCTCCGGCTCCTGCACCAAGTGAACTGTTTGGTTGAGATCCTGCACACTAAACAACACGCGTTAGGCTTACCGTGGGAATGTTTCCCACGATTAGACTCCGACGTGAGAGTAAGTAATCGGTTAGGGTTTATAGGAGTTGAGTGAGTTGAGAGTATAGAATGTAATACCTTTGTGGAACCCTTGGGGGTTCCTTTTATAGGCAGTGAAACCCTAATGGGCTGTCACTGATGCTTCGGCCCCAAGGAAAGGATAAGCACCAGAATTAGATTGATTGTTATCTTCTAAATATGGTGAGTGAATATCCTCTTCTTTGGAGTGAATCATATTCAGAGATAGAATATGATTCTGTCTAACCCTGTACCGGTCATGCCGGGCCGTGGGCCGCACACATGTGTGCGGTTACTGTTCATCCAAGCCCATAAGCTCAAATGACATTATTCCCACCCATCTGTTATGGGCCGGATACGGGTAGTACCCGTGGGCCGGGTTCATGACCCGGCTGGGGACTATACGTCATCAGGCTTTGATCGATGTTCATGCTAGAAAGATCACCTTACGTTTCAACGACGAGGAACTTGTTATAAACGCAACTCAAAACTCTCAATTTTCTCATGTTTATTCCGTTGCAACCATAAACCTCGTTGATATGATCGACGTGGTTTGCGAGGACTTTTCACAAGAAGTTCTAGGTTTTGGTGATGAAGAAACTAGTGGCAATCCCACTATGTTAGATCCAATTCGTGATAATTCGAAACCAACCTTCACTCCATTTGAAGGTGGTGGTTTTACGTTGGAAAAATTCGATGTTCCACGTACTTGTAACGAAGACCTCGACAACGATGAGGACTTCTCGATTATCAAGGATTTTCTTAACGATTTCCCATTTCCTCCACCCGAGGAGGTTATGAGTATCGAGCCCAAATCTTCACTTGAGGAACCACCTATCCTCGAGTTGAAAGATTTACCTCCTCATCTCGAATATGTCTATTTGGAGGAGGGCGACAAGTTGCCGGTTATTATTGCGAAGGAACTTTCGAATGATGAAAAAACCGCACTTGTCGATGTTCTAAAGGATCACAAAGGGGCAATTGCGTGGAAGTTATCTGACATTAAGGGGATCGATCCTAAATTTTGTACCCACAAAATCTTAATGGAGGAGGATTACAAGCCCGCAATCCAATGTCAAAGGAGGGTGAACCCCAAAATTCACGACGTCATCAAAAAGGAAGTCCTTAAACTCCTTGACGCGGGAATGATTTACCCTATTTCCGATAGCCCTTGGGTGAGTCCTATTCATTGTGTCCCTAAGAAGGGAGGAATGGCCGTTGTGCCAAACGATGCCAACGAGTTAATTCCCACTAGACTCGTGACCGGATGGAGAGTGTGCATTGACTATCGTAAGTTGAATGAAGCCACTCGAAAAGACCATTTTCCCTTGCCCTTTATGGACCAAATGTTGGAGCGTCTTGCGGGAAACGATTTCTATTGCTTTTTAGGTGGTTTTTCCGGTTACTTCCAAATTCCCATCGATCCTCGTGATCAAGAAAAAACTACGTTTACGTGTCCATATGGAACGCTTGCCTATCGTAGAATGCCATTCAGACTTTGCAATGCACCGGGAACCTTTCAAAGGTGCATGATGGCTATTTTTCATGACATGATCGAGAAGACGATGGAAGTCTTCATGGATGACTTTTCCGTGTTTGGTAGTTTGTTTACTTCGTGTTTGTCGAATCTTGAGAGAATGTTGAAACGTTGTGAGGAAACCAACCTTGTGCTCAATTGGGAAAAGTGTCATTTTATGGTTAAGAGTGGAATCGTCTTAGGGCACAAGGTCTCGAAAGCGGGGATTGAGGTAGATCAAGCTAAGGTAGACGTCATCGCAAATTACCTCATCCCAAAACCGTTAAGGGAGTTAGGAGTTTCCTAGGCCACGCGGGCTTATATCGTCGATTCATCAAGGATTTTTCAAAGATCTCTCGACCCATTACACATCTTCTTGAAAAAGAGGCACGTTTTGTTTTTGACGAAGATTGTGTACGAGCCTTTGAAATCCTTAAGAGGAAACTTACCGAAGCTCCCATTCTTGTTGCTCCCAATTGGAACCTCCCATTTGAGCTCATGTGTGATGCTAGTGACTATGCTATTGGGGCCGTATTGGGGCAACGTCATGAAAAGCACTTCTTGCCTATTCACTATGCTAGCAAGACGATGACCGAGGCTCAACTAAAATACACTACAACGGAGAAGGAGTTCCTTGCCGTGGTGTATGCATTTGAGAAATTTCGACCTTATCTCGTCTTGACGAAATGCATAGTGTATACGGATCATTCGGCTATCAAGTATCTCATGGCTAAACAAGATGCAAAGCCGAGATTACTTCGTTGGATTCTCCTCCTTCAAGAATTTGACCACAAGATTGTTGACAAAGAAGGAGCCGAGAATCTAGCAGCCGATCATCTTTCTCGTTTGGAAGATCCTCACCAAAGTGTTTACGAGCCCAAGGAAATCACCGAAACATTTCCGCTTGAGACACTTGGTGTAGTGAATTCTAAGCTTGATCCTTCCACCCCATGGTTTGCGGACTTTGCAAATTACCATGCGGGTAACTTCATCATCAAGGGTATGACGACTCAAGAAAAACGAAAATTATTTCGTGACGTCAAGTTCTACTTTTGGAACGACCCTTACTTGTTTCGAACTTGTGCGGATCAAATCATCCGACGTTGTGTATTTGGCACCGAAGCTTCTAACATCCTTAGAGCTTGCCATGAGGGACCCACGGGTGGTCACCACGGTGCTAATCTCACGGCTAAGAAGGTGTTTGATGCTGGCTTCTTTTGGCCAACTATTTACCGAGATGCACAAGATCTTGTGAAGTCTTGTGACTCATGCCAACGACAAGGAAAAGCCTCACAAAAAGATGAAATGCCACAAAATATCATCCAAGTGTGTGAGATCTTTGATGTTTGGGGCATAGACTTTATGGGCTGTTCCCATCATCTCGTGGTAATAAGTACATCCTCGTTGCGGTTGACTACCTATCTAAGTGGGTGGAAGCTAAGGCTTTGCCCACCAATGATGCTTAGTTAAGTTTTTGAAAAGCTTGTTTTCTCGGTTTGGAACCCCTCGTGCGATCATAAGCGATCGTGGAACCCATTTTTGTAACGACCAATTCGAAAGGGTCCTAAGGAAATATGGGGTTACACATCGGCTTTCTACGGCTTATCACCCGCAAACGAGTGGGCAAGTCGAGGTTTCAAACCGAGCGTTGAAGAGGATCTTGGAGAGATCCGTTGGGGAAAACCGATAATCTTGGTCGGATAAGTTGGACGATGCTTTATGGGCCTTTAGGACCGCTCATAATACGCCCATTGGGTGCACTCCCTATAAGCTTGTGTATGGGAAAAATTGTCATTTGCCAATCGAATTGGAACACAAGGCTTATTGGGCCCTAAAGTATTGTAATGATGATATGGAGACCGCGGGAAAACACCGGAAAATGCAATTAAATGAATTGGATGAATTGAGGGACATTGCTTATGAAAATTCATTGATTTATAAAGAAAAAACTAAAAAGTTGCATGATTCTAAAATTAAAAACCGGGTTTTTAACATTGGGGATCAAGTTTTGCTTTTTAATTCTCGCTTGAAAATCTTTTCCGGTAAGTTGAAATCCCGTTGGTCCGGTCCATTCACCGTGACTCAAGTTTTTCCATATGGGACCATCGAGCTAGCTCAAAATGATGGCCCCAATTTCAAGGTGAATGGACATAGGTTGAAGCACTACTTTGGCGGGGAAGTTCCATCCTTGAACTACCTCGACCAAGTCACTTTCCCCAATGATAATTAGTATTGAGGGGATCGAGTCGAGCTCATGACTCGGTAATAAAAAACAAGGTGCCTCGTGGGGGAGTCTCATGCTTATCCTATGTACATATTATCGCTTTCTAATGTAGTTAACGTGTGGGGATTTGTGCCCTTCAACCTTTGTTCCGTGGTTGTTTGTGAATTGTGGACTTTAGATGATCATGATCTTCACGATTGGAGCCTCTCGTGTTTGTTTTATGGGAGCACTCGATCGTTTGCTTTGAAGACTTTCTCAATATCCATGATATATCCTTTTGATGTTCTAACCTTAGGTATATAGCACACTTCATAAACGGCTTTAAATTTAACGGTTACACCCTTTCCATGCTAGATTAGGCATTCGACTATGTCTCTAGTATGGGGGTGTTTTCACCCCTAGACTCGAAACATTGAGGACAATGTTTAACTTTAGTATGGGGGGGGGGGGGGGGGGTGAATAGATACTTGCCTTGCCAAACCTTCACGCTTTCCAAAGTTTATCTTTTTGTTTATTGTTTTGTTGCAAAATAAGGCTAAAAATGGCCAAATTTTAAAATTTTCTCATGTTTTATAAGTGTTTGAAGACACGAATGTAGGTTTTCCGATGGCGAGAATAAGAGTAATTTTTGACTCGACCGTGCGTGTTGAGCACTTAGCTTTGATTCCTTAACTACACATTAGGCTAAGTCTCTTAAATGAGGACGAGAAATGATAGGGTTCATTATAAGTTACTATGCTAAACGTAGAGTACTCGTATTCTTTCAAAAACTCATGTGTTCTCGTTGTTTGCTTATTCTCCCTTCGCATGTAAATATTTTTTGCTTAATAAATATTGACTTAGCGGTTTAGTTGGGATTGTTGGGTTTCTAGTCTTTTCTAGTAGCTTCCGTGTAATTAAATTGGGAAGACATTAAGGTATCGCCAGCGTCACGGTTTTGAAGTATTGGCACCCAAATAATCAAAAGCTTCACCCAATAATAAGATTTCAAGTGCTCACCTAAATCAAGCAAACAATTTGAAGCCCCACAAGGCCAAAAAATCTATGCAAAATTGAAAGTGATTCAAGCCTTAATCTTCGAAGCTTTAAAGATCCAAAATTCGCCTTAGCGTGAGGATATACGTCTTTGGCTAATAAAACTACCGATGAGGTGGATAATAAAAGGCATGGCAAGACCGAAGTCATAATAAAAGCTTCATGGCGAAGTTGAATAAAAGATGGAGGTAAACCAAAGATAATAAGTCCCTTCCGTTAGGGGGCGTATAAAAGTCTTGGTAATAAGTCTCATGTTCAAAACCGTTATAAAACCGTGTTTATCGATTCTTCTTGTTGACTTAATTTTTTGACATCGTTGTCTATTAGGAGGGGTTATTGATTTGATGGTCTTGGTTACACCGTTGGGACTCTATTTTTAGACCTAAATCTCTATTATCGCATAAGTCAAACAATGTATCTTCGTGAAACATTCAAGACAAAATAAAATATAAGAGATACAACTTAGGAAAATGGGAGGATAAGTACGTGATTAGGGCATATGAGTAGTGTTAGCATTACTAACTTATAATGACAATGATCTCGTTGCACGCTTGGCATGGAATTGGAGTGAAAATCGAGGACGATGAAATTATTTCTAACGAAGCATTCACGTGTTCTTATTCTATGAACCTAAACGTCCCATTTTGCGATGAAAATCATACATTATGTCTAAAACGCAAGTAGTAGTAGCAATATTAGTAGTGTAGCTAGTTTATCGTTTAATAAAGTGAATAAAAATGAATTTTGGAGGTGCTACGATACTTTATTCTAGCATTACGTGAGGGCACGACAATGGTTTAGTATGGGGGAGTGATGAGACTGCTTTTATACATAGTCTCATCGTCCAAAAAGGGCTTAAAATGCATTAAATATCATCAAAATACCCACATATATGCTTGTGTTTGTTGCTTGTGTATTTTAGGTACGGATATTGAGAATATGACAAAAGATCACAAGAATCATGCAAAAACGAACACGGGAAACGAAGCCGCACAATGAACCAAGCCCTAATGAAGAATTTTCCCAAGAAAACCCTTGAAGACTTGAAGAATTATGAAGAAGGGTCCTCCAATATGGAAGAATTGACACTTTATACCCTTGTATCCTCATAATTACAAGTTTGGTCCCTAAAGTTTGTCAAAATTACAAAAAAGGCCCTCCACTTTGAAGATTTGACAAGTTTAGCCCCTCAACAAAGCTAAATTGTCAACCATTATCCTCCACAAAGTTAATTATATCATGAAGTCCTTCAAAGTACAAGAAATTGTAAGATTGGTCCTTTGAAAATCCCAAAATTACAAAAAGGACCCTTGACTTTCAACATTTGGCAAGAATGTTACCTCATCAAACAAGACTTGGCAATTTCAGTCCTCCAAAATGCCAATCATACAAGTCAAGACCATTACCATTAAAGAAATTACCAAATCAGCCCTTCAAGAATCACAAAATGGCAAGAATTACCCCTGAAAATACTTTGGAAAAGTATTTGGGGCAAAAGTGTGAAAAGTTAAACTTAAATAACAAAGGGATCCGGATTTTTGTGCCTTATTTACAAAATGAAAGGAAATGGAAAGTAAAGGGGTTAAATGTGGCCAGACAAGGAAGATACCTAGACTAATAGTGGACTGCCATGTGTCCCACTACCACTCCACAACCAATCACAATCCACCATTCCTCCACCTAAGCAATCCACTCACCAGTTTATTATTTTTAATCCTTGGCGCCATTAACAACTTTTTAAACTTAATCACTCCTTAATCCGGATCAAACAAAGGACTATTTACTCCAAGAACACATTTGGGCTTTTGTTAAATACAAAAAATTAAAACCCTAAATTGTGCAGATTAATGATTAAGGTGACCCTAATCACAACCCAACCTTAATATTAGTCATGACATCATTCACGTGTCCACATGGGACCTCCCCTGCTACACGTTTGAGGAAGAAGACAAGAAGAGCCAGTCATCCAACGTCCCACAATTGTGCTTACATCCTAAGCTTGTTACAAGCCTTTGGATCACCTTTTCACTTGCCAGCTATCACTAAACAACAAGAAGAAGTCACATGTTCCACTAGAATTCAAACAAGCTTCAAGGGCATTTTTGGGAGTTCACAGCTAGGGTTTACGTTTTCCTTTGCATTTCTAGATACATTGTATGCCTATATAAAGGCCCTAGGACTTTACATTTTACCTGCTTTTGGTTTTTCCTTGTTCAAACAGTTGTAAATCCTCTTTTCAGTTTAATGAAATTGTGTTAAGTGTGTTGAAGAAAGACCAAGTGCCACTTATTTTTATGCTTGTTTATGTTATTTGTTCACTGAATTTGAATCTCAAAACCTGTTTTTAAGGAGAGTGCAAAAGTTTGCATTTTTCCTTCAAGCTTGATATTTTGCTAAGTTCTTGTTTCAACCTTGGAATTCTTGGGTTATAGGGCTGATCATAGCATCCTAATTGTGATATTAAGGTGTGGTGAGGCTTATAGCTTGGGGATAATCAAGTGTGGGGTAACAAGGTTGCATTAATCAAGGCTTTTTAAGTTTCTGATTTTGATATTGTGCTACTTACCTTGTTTAATCTTAGCAGGGTTGTTATTGGAAGCTTGTGCTTGTTCTAGCTAGCACATAAGCTCATAAATTCGTGGGTGTGGATGTACATCAATGAGGTTTATCTTGAAACCTTGAAAATCTGATAAAAATTGGATTTTTTTTGTGGATTTGTGCTATATTGGTGTTCTTGTTGATTTCTTGGCTTGAATCTACTTAGTCTTGCATGATAATGTTGTTTATATGCTAGATTGATCATTGGGTTAACTGAATCACACTTTTTCTTGTTTAAAATTTGATTTGAAAAGATAAAGGGGTGTTTGGGACTACCTGTTTAAGCTTGAATCTTGTTATTGTGTTGTTAGGAGGTGTTGTTTGTGTTTGTTATCTGTCATACACTTGTTTGAGAGTATTTTGCTGCAAGCTATTGGACTTAAACCACCAAATCAAACAATCTGCTATAACTTGTTGATTATAACTATTTTTGACCTAAGAATTTGGGAAAACCTAGAGTTTATGCATGCTTAGGGTTAAAAGCTGTTAAAACATCATTATTGTAACCTGTTTGTGAGATTTGAAGTGTTGAATCTGGCTTGTGTGTCAAATACATCAGCAAAGTGAAATCTGCTAGTGTTTAGTGTTCATCAGTAACATTCATAAGCTTGAAACTTGATTTAGGCTTAAAGCCATTGCATGAATGTTGTCTAGACTTGTTTATTAGAGTTTATAATAGCTTGTGTATGCATTTAGTTGAATTTGGTTGGCTGATTATTGCTAAAACTGCTTATAAGTGCTCAACTGCTTATTGTGCTAAGTCTGTGCTAGATCTGGTACTTTATTTATTAAACTGTATCAATTGGGTGATTGTGGTTGTGATTTTTTTATTGTTATTGACTCCTTATGATCCAAAGATCATTTGGGTGCCTTTGTGTAATCTGAATCTCAAAAAAGTTCACTAAAGACAAAAAGTCAAACAAGTCAAGCAGTGGAAAAAGTTTCCACTTCTCAACACCCAAAACTAGCCCCTGCTAGTGTTAATTTGAACTCAGCTTATCAATAAGCTATTTTAGCTTATCCAGACCTGCAAAAACTTATTTTTTATGATAGATCTTCATTATTTGACCCATTTGATTAGACTGGAGCTTATTGGACTTTGACTTTGACTTTTTGCTAGAAAACCAACTTATTTGACTTTTACATAAGTGCTTATTTGCTTTTTCTAGCTTATTGAGTCAACTTATTTGAAAACTCTTTGTTGATTTTACTTAATTAAGTCATTTGAAAGCTTTAGAAACTTGAATCAGCTCTTGGGGTGGCCTAGAACTCAAAAACGACTATTTTGTTGTTTTATGTAGATTGCTTATTGCATTTTCAGGCTTATTTCTTGGGCTTATTTCAAATTTCTTTTTACAGAAGTCTTATTTAGGACAAAAGAAGCTTGTGTATCTAATTTGAGCTTATGACATTGGCTTATAGCTTAATGGGCCAAAAAGCCCATTAAGAATAAGCTGTTTGGTATAAGCTAGCTTATTTCACACTTTTAGCTTTTGGGCCTTTGGAAAAAGTTGTTTAAAATCAAATTTTGAGTCAAGTAGTGCTTTTTGGGCTTATTTTGGCCACTTTTTTATATTGGGCTTAAATTTGGCCCATTAAGTGATCTGTTTTGGGTTTAGCCCATTTTCTGGGCCCATTAAGGGTATTTAGGTAATTTTACTTTCATTTCTGAGTTATTTAGGTTAAATTAAGCTAGTTTGCAACTTTTTAATTTTTTTATGATTTTTGGATTTTTAATAATATTTTAATATTATTTTATTGTTAAAAATTAAAAGTCTGATTTTATAAGTTTTATATTTTTCCTAGATTGTAGACACTTAATTAGGAATTTTGCAACTTTCCAAATATTTTTAGAGTCTTTTAATTATTTTCTAGAATTAATTTAAGTTTTAATTGATTTTAATAGTTTTTAATTGTTTAAAAATAGTTTTTAGTGTTTTTAAAATTTTGAAAAATACTTTTTAGCTTAATTAGGTTATTTTAAAGGTTTACAAGCTTTAAGATCTTGTTTTGGACTTTTTAATAGTTAATATTTATTCTTAGGGCTTTAATTAGCATTAAAAAGTCATTATTTAATTAATTAAAAGGTTTTCGCAAGTTTGGATTTTTGGTAAACTCTTAGAATATTTTTGTGGATTTTTAGTGATTTTTGGTAATTTTTAGGGTAAAATTTTAATTTTGGTGCTTTTTACGGTTTTACGTGTACACCTTTTTCGTCTTAGTTTAATACGACATCGTAACCGTCATTCTCTTCTTATCTCAATTCTATCATTCTTTCTCACAAATATAATCACAAAGATAATCATTTCATTACACACACACTAAGCCTCCTTGAGAACGACCCCCATTTTGGGTCATTTGTACACGGTTTTCCTAAATCGTCGTGCTTAATATTTGCCACTTTTGCTCTCTTTTCCTAAAGAGTAGTAAAACCACTACATCAGAGATTAGGTCTAAAAATAGAGTCTTAACGGTGTAACCAAAATCATCGAATAAATAATTCACCCTAATAGACAACAATGTCAAAAAATTAAGTCAACAAGAAGGATCGATAAACACGATTTTAGAACGGTTTTAGAACGATTTTAGAACGGTTTTGAGGGACAAATCTTGCCAAATCTTCAAACTTCAAGGACTTCAAAGGAAAATCAACATTCGGGTCCGATTCTTTGTGCGGCTTCATTTCCCGTGTTTGTTTTTGCTTCATTCTTGTGATCTTTTGTTGATTTCACGATATCCGTACCTAAAATACACAATGAACAAACACAAACATATTTTTGGGTATTTTGATGATATTTTAAGCGTTTTAAGTCCGATTTGAACGATGAGACTATGTATAAAAGCAGTCTCATCACGCCCCTCTCATGAAATTATTACCCTATATACTACACAAATGTCCTTTATATAACCACAAAGTCAACCATTAGAAAACTACAACTCTTTGTACCACTGCTAACCCACGTTTCCCTTGTACTATCACACTTCCCTATTGTTTTTCATTTTCCCATAATACCTCCTTTCATAACTAGCTAGTTGAGATATAACCAAATAGGAGGAAACCCTAACCAGTCTATTAGCAAACCTTAAACTACATAGTTATAAGACTTCTACTCCTATTAATAGAACTCACTTATCCTTTCATTATATGCACGTAAACAAAGAATATTACCCTAATACTTCCCTCAGATCCATAGTATTTGGCACAAATAGTACACAACTAAACCCTTTCATCAAAACTTTAAACCCTAATTCCTTTCCGTCCTTTAAGACCGTCGATGGTTGAAGCAGCGAACACACTTTTTTTTCTGGTTCACACGCGATCATTGAGATGGAAAGCATGGAGATGGTGTTCAACTAGTCTTTAGTTTCCTTTGGTTCGGTTTGAGGTTGGAGTTGGTTTCCTGTTTAAATAGAGTCAAAACAACTAATGATTCGTTTGGTACATAGAGTGGTAACCTACATCCATTTTCATTTGTAAGTCTCTACTCCTGCCCTTTTCTCCTTCAAAAGATAACGTGCATTTTCCTTAGTAGATGTGCTTGAGACGTATAAATAAGAAACTAACTTTTGGTGAGTTACCGATGGAAATAAAGCAATGAATCAGAAGTTAATGTTGTTAATGTAATATAACGGTTTATATTTGGTTTTGGATAACAATAGGATATATCAAATCGTAGTTTAGATCTCTAAAAAAAGAAAAACAGAAATTGTAAGTCAATCAAAGATGTAAACAGTATGTGTGAAATGGGTTACTTTACATTCGGACCAAATTACTACTTTTGGGCTAGAAAACGAAGCACCTAGGGTCGAGTGCCCACATGTATTATGGGGGCAAAACGTACCCCATATTCCCGAGATTGAAACACAACTTGAATCACTTAAATTGGTTAGGAAAGAGCTAGATATCAGTCGCCGAAAAGCATTGAACATGACTTATTTTGATTAAAAATATAACTTTTTGGGTGTTGCAACACTACCTTTTTACGACCCTTTTTAATCCACGAAACGACCTTGCCCCAAGACGGTCACATGATGAAAGTTGTAGATGGCCATGCCGTATACACGGACATACTTTTAGTTTGACCCAAAAGTCATTATCGGGAACCATAGACGAGATCGAAACTGACTCGTTAAAATCTTTTCTTTTAAAACAGTTTCACGACACCTACTTCAAACATGATTTTAACCCATCAAACGACCTCGGTTTATAAAACATAAAACACGGGCCTATAGAAGACCTGACCGATTATCTAACAATATTTTTAGTTTACTCCGTGAGCTACTAACGAACCCGCTGTTTACTCCAGAAAATTTATGATATCATCCTTTTATGACGAAGCTAAAGAACGACGTACAGATGTTGTTGGTTTGAATTGTTTCATATAATATACCTAATGTTTCCCCTAAAGCAACATAATTATTATTTCCTTAAAAGAAATTTCATATGTTTTCTATTATTATTATTATTACTTATAAAAAATATAAGTAATAACTTTTAAACTTTATAAGTAATAACTTTTAAACTTTATAAGTAATAACTTTTAAACTTTATAAATTTAGATAATATTTGTGGTAACGAAAATATAAAATGTATTTAGGATATTCGACCCATTAAACGATTCTGCTAAATAAACTGTCTCGATAACGGAATGTTCAATATTGCTAAATATATCTCGATTAAATAACTACATTATTATTTGACGCTACAAATTTTAAAATCTTTTATTTCTTTAAAAAAACTCAAGCACATACTAGGGACAAGCACGAATGCATTCATCTTCTGTTACGCATTTAGTTAAGCATACGTTATTATTATCTAGGTTGCGGATAAGATTTGACAGTGTTGTCTGTAATCCGTTTATGTGCCTGCACCTTTTGATATCCTTGTTATTTCATCAAGGTGAGTTTCACAGCCCCACTCTTTACTTGTTTTAAATATTTTTGGGGTGAGAACATTGCTTATTATTTTTACGGATGAACATAAGTGCTAAAACTTGATACGTTTGCCTAATTGAAGTCTAACTCCCGATATCCTAAGTTGCCTTTAACCCACTATCATGAACAGTTAATTACTTAGTTGTAAAGCTCGAATATTATGGATAGATCTATTGGGACTGGTCTCCCTATCTAATTGTGACTGTGTGGTCAGGTTAGATACACTTACATTTGATTCCTCACAGATGCTCCAGGATAGGTATATGCTTTGGGCTCTTATTATATAGTTGGTTAACGCTTCGGTGTCATGAGCTTAGACGTAGGGATACAAACGTATACTATTTTGATTATAGCCATGTTTGGTTATGATATGAGTGTAATTACTCATATCATTAAATGAACCTATAATGCATAAAACATATGAATATGGCCTTGTATGTGCAATGTTTTCTTGTTTCATGTGTGTAGGTACCAAGATCACAAAAATCGGCAAAACCGATACGGAGTTTGAAGATTTTATCAAGACCACAAGAAAAGTCGTTTTTGTTCGAGGATTCAAGTTAAATAAGGATTTTGGGCCAAGTGGGTCCCACATGTACTTAATGGGCCTGGAAGCCCATTAAAATGGTTACATTTGTTAAATTACTTTGGAAGGCCCAAGACCAAAAGCCCAATTACAACACAAATATGAGACGGGTGGAGTTTTATCTTAATGTTGGGCCCAAGTCCATGACTAAATTAATGAGACGGTGGAAGGTTATTTGGGAAAGTCCATCAAAGGCCCAAGTAACAAATAATAGGACGGTGGAAAAGGTTTTATAAACCTATGGTCAACAAAGTTTGGTCAAAACATATAAATAAAGAAAAGAAAGAGAGTCGATATAGAGAAAAATAATTGGGGAAAAACTATAGTAGGTATGAACCCTAGTTTTTGGGTTCTCTCAAATCACAAGCAATTTGCCTACACGCGCCCTTAATTAATAGCCAAGAAATTCGAGGAAGAGGATGGTGTTAAGATACCAAGCACCAAGTGCCAGGGTGGCACTTGGTTGAGTCACAACTTGTTCCTGATTGGTTGATTCGCTGCACACCAATCATTGAGCCAATCATATACCTCCACTTCAGAATCAAAGAAGCACAACTAGCACAAAAAAATGCCACTGTGGCAATCCGAGTGAAAGAGGGTCAATCTCAGCCCATTGATTGAAACAGAAAAGAGAGAGAAGGACAAGAAGATGATCCAATGGCCACGAATCGTCATCAGCAAACCCCCACCCCTCTCGGTTAGGCTATAAATACCCCCCAAATTATTCATGTAATCATCCCTTTTTAGCTTACTGTTATGATGTTAAAATAGTTTTAGGATTTATTTTCTTTTAAAAAATCTTGTAATGTTTCTCAAGTTTAATGAATAAAGTTCTAGTTTCTTTTTAATCTATTGCTACTGAGTTTGATGTTCTCGAAGCATTCTTCATTCCATATCTTAATATACTTTTTTTTGTTTCATTATAATATTAAGTTGATTTATTAAGCTTCATGATCGCTTATTAGTTTAACTAAAGTTGATTAAGGGACACGATTTATCTAACTGATAAATTAAGAAAAAATATAAAGTATGTTTGAATAAATTGAGTGATCGATTTAATGTTGCTGTTTCGAGAAATGATGGTGGTTCGAGTTATATGGTCGTGATTCATTCGTGGTTCATGATGTTTAATGATGGCATTTTGGTGTCGAGTGAATAATAAGGTAGTTCAGCGCTACCTTCGTCATCAAAGGCATCTTCAACATATGGTTAAGCTTGTTTAATTTTATAAATTTCTAGGATAATTTGATTTTATATGAGATTGTGGTTTAATCTGTATTTTGATTAAGATTTTATGTTTCTGCTTTATTTTGATTATATATGCTGTTAATTTTTCTATCTGTTATTATTGGGTAATGGACTCATAACTGCTAAAAAATGTTGTTAAGTTAATCTCTGATTGGTTTAAGAATGCTGAATTTTGTAACGGCTATGGTTTCATTTGCTAATATGTCTTATATTCTTAGCTGATGTTTGGTTCATTCGGTCTTGTAAAGATGTAGCAATCTTATTGATTATTAGTCTGCTGAGTTTGTTTACTGCTTGGGTTTGGATTTGCGGTGATAATTTTGGATGTACATCTGCTTTTTTTTTTTGCTTTAAATATAGCTTATAAAAGAATCAATTTAAGCAATTGAATTTGGGGGCTGTAGGTTTCTATGTTAGTTGCTGATTTTTTTCGATTAAAGTAGTATGCTGAGGTGTTTGTGTATGATTTGATTGCTGTTTATTCTAAATTTCAGTGTAGGAGTTTTGGTCTCATTGTTTTGACTTTATATTACTGTTGATTTGGGTTTATTTGCTAATTTATTTTGCCTGAATGATTTCTTGCGTGATTTCTTCTTTTGATTGATACTGTAGTGGTTATCTATATACCCTATAAAGGGTGTATGATGATTGTTGAAAAATTGAAAAGTTGAAAGTTGAAAAAATCCCTAAATAAGGCAATGTTGAAAAACAAAGTAATTAAAAAAATGTTAAAAACAATCTATCTATCTATGGCAACATATTCAAACGCAAGGATGCAAACTTTGAAAATGTTAAATATTCAACATTATGCGGCTGGACATTCTGTAGGAGAGATATATTCGGCTGGAATGAAACTTGAAAAGTATAAGCTGGATATTTTTTGTAATAATCTGGACATATTGAAACATGGAAAGTGTAGGCTGGAATTTTTTTAGTAGAAATATATGTCCAACCAATGTATTCAAAACTTCCAAATATAAATGCAAGACTTAATTACTCTATTATATTTACCTTTTCTTGGGAGTGTTAAATAGCTAACATTTCTGCTATCAGTTTGGTGTTGAATGGATTATGAAATGCTAGGTGTATAAAACTAATTCTGGAAGTGCTAATTGTGGAATGCTTTAAAGTTTCACTCGCCATTCCTTACAAAAAGCAAGATAGTTGAAAACTCTACTACTTAGATATAATGTATATGTATATTGGAGTAAATCTTGAATGTTGAAAAATCTTCTATTTTTAGAAATGTTGAAATATTAATTGCACCTTCAAACTACACACGAAATTTAAAATTTTATTTTCTGGTGAAACACAAATTCTTAAAAGTTGAAACACCCCTAATGATAGAAATGTTGAAAAAGTTAATGAGAATATATTTATACTATATATAATGGGTTTATTTGCTGATTTATTTTGCCTGAATGATTTCTTGCGTGATTTCTGCTTTTGATTGATACTGTAGTGGTTATCTATATACCCTATAAAGGGTGTATGATGATTGTTGAAAAATTGAAAAGTTGAAAGTTAAAAAAATCCCTAAATAAGGCAATGTTGAAAAACAAAGTAATTAAAGAAATGTTAAAAACAATCTATCTATCTATGGCAACATATTCAAACGCAAGGATGCAAACTTTGAAAATGTTAAATATTCAACATTATGCGGCTGGACATTCTGTAGGAGAGATATATTCGGTTGGAATGAAACTTGAAAAGTATAAGCTGGATATTTTTTGTAATAATCTGGACATACTGAAACATGGAAAGTGTAGGCTGGAATTTTTTTTAGTAGAAATATATGTCCAGCCAATGTATTCAAAGCTTCCAAATATAAATGCAAGACTTAATTACTCTATTATATTTACCTTTTCTTGGGAGTGTTAAATAGCTAACATTTCTGCTATCAGTTTGGTGTTGAATGGATTATGAAATGCTAGGTGTATAAAACTAATTCTGGAAGTGCTAATTGTGGAATGCTTTAAAGTTTCACTCGCCATTCCTTACAAAAAGCAAGATAGTTGAAAACTCTACTACTTAGTTATACTGTATATGTATATTGGAGTAAATCTTGAATGTTGAAAAATCTTCTATTTTTAGAAATGTTGAAATATTAATTGCACCTTCAAACTACACACGAAATTTAAAATTTTATTTTCTATTGAAACACAAATTCTTAAAAGTTGAAACACCCCTAATGATAGAAATGTTAAAAAAGTTAATGAGAATATATTTATACTATATATAATGTGTTTTGGAAATTTTCTTAAAAGTTGAAAAGCTTGGTAATTTAAGAATTGTTGAAAAAGTAATGACACCATAAAACACATATATACGGCTGACTTTTTATGTGATTAATTTTATAAACCAGGAAACACCACTACTTATGGAAACAATACACCATTTTACAATTGTAAACTAAAACACGGTTCTTCAAAAGGCAAGAATTACAACCCTCAGACACGGAAGGAGGTGCAATCCTTAAATGGAAAATTGGTCGGGCTAAATAGGTTCCTATCCAAATCCGCAGAGAAGTCATTACCCCTATTTAAGACACTCAAGAAGTGCATTAGGAAGGGAGACTTTCGGTGAACGAAGGAAGCCGAGGAAGCTTTTGGCCAACTCAAGCAGCACCTTGCATCTCTCCCTATGGTAGTAGCTCCCCGGCCAAAGGAGGAACTCATTATGTATCTCTCAGCCACTCATGGCGCAATAAGCGCGATACTCATGACAGATAGAGATACAATGCAAACTCCGGTCTACTTCATAAGTAGAACATTACAAGGGCCGGAGCTGAATTACTCCTCTATGGAAAAATTGGTGTTGGCACTAGTGTTTGCTACAAAGCGGTTGCGCCGATACTTTCAGGCGCACCCAATTGTAGTCATTACGGACCAACCAATCAAGCAGGTCATTTCTAGACCGGATGTGGCAGGGAGGCTACAAAAATGGAGCATCTTATTGGGGGAGCACAATATATCTTATAGGCCAAGGACGGCTGTGAAAGGCCAGATCTTGGCAGATTCCCTGATTGAGAAGCCGGATGAGGAAGGGCCAATCGTTAAACAAGACGAGACTCCAACAGAACCATGGGTGTTATTTACGGACGGATCTTCGTGTACGGATGGGTCCGGAGCTGGTCTCATCCTCACAAATCCGGAAGGAATGGAGTTCACGTCCGCCCTCCGTTTTGAGTTCACGGCCACCAACAACGAAGCAGAATATGAAGCATTAATTGCGGGTTTAAAAATCGCCGCTAGAATGGGAGTCCGCAACCTTGAGGCCTACGTGGACTCACGGCTTGTTGCGAACCATATTCTAGGTGGATATGTGGCTAAGGAGGACAACATGGTCAGATACTTGGAAAAAGTCAAGTCACTAATCGCGACTTTCAGCAAGTTTTCCATCAAGCAGGTGCCAAGAGGCGAGAACAAGAAGGCGGACGCTCTTAGCAAGATCGCATCCACAAGCTTCGCTCACTTGTCCAAACAAGTCTTGGTGGAAATACTCAAGGAGAAATCAATAACAGAAGGGGAGGTCGCTACTATAGTTGAGGAGGATGGACCTACATGGATGACCCCGATCATCAACTATTTGACTAGTGAGACCCTTCCGGACGAGGAAAAAGCAGCACAGCGCGTCAGAAGGAAGTCGCAACACTTCGAACTCCGAGAAGGTATTCTTTATAAGCGCTCTTTCTTGCAGCCATGGTTGCGGTGCGTTGGACCACGGCAGGCTACCTATGTAATCAGTGAAATACATGAAGGGTTGTGCCGGCATGCACGCAGGTCCGCGATCCGTGGTAGCTAGAGCCTTACGGACATGATATTACTGGCCTACCATGCACAGGGACGCGCGCGACATGATTCGCAAGTGTAGTGATTGCCAAGTGCATAGACCAGTGCCACGACACCCGCAGCAGGAGCTTACACCTATCACGTCCCCATGGCCATTCTATAAATGGGGAATCGACATTGCAGGACCATTTCCTGTAGCTGCGGGGGGAGTTAAGTTCTTGATTGTCGCAATGGACTACTTCACACGATGGATAGAGGCCAAGGCAGTCAAATCCATCACAGGCAAGCAAGTTAAAAAGTTTGTTTGGGAGCATATTGTGTGCCGTTTTGGCCTACCAGGAGAGATCATCTCGGACAACGGTAAACAGTTCGCGGACAATCCATTCAAGGACTGGTGTGCATCATTGAATATCAAGCGGCGTTTCGCGTCTGTTAAGCATCCGCAGACAAATGGCCTTGTGGAACGAGCGAATAGAATCTTGGGAAACGGCATCAAGGCACGTCTGGATGAGCGAAGTGCCAAATGGGTAGATGAGCTACCACATGTTCTATGGGCGCATAGGACTATGATCAAAACAGCCAACGGAGATACTCCATTTGCATTGGCCTACGGCACTGAAGCTGTTATACCAGCAGAAATAGGAATGCCTACCATCCACACGGCGGAGGTTAATGTCGTCACAAACGACGAGCAGCTGCGAATCAACCTGGATCTGTTGGAAGAAAAAAGGGAGATAGCAGCCATCAATGAGGCTAAGTCCAAAGCTAAAATGAAGGCTTATTATGACGCCAAGGTCAAAGGTGTTTCTTTTCGACCAGGAGATTATGTCTATCGTGCTAACGAAGCAAGTCGAGCGAATACAGGAAAGCTGGGCCGTAAGTGGGAAGGACCGTATGAAGTCACGGAAGCCTTGGGACAAGGCGCGTACAAGTTACGCGACATGGATGGCCGTGACCTGGAACGCACATGGAACATCTCCAATCTCAAAAGGTGCTATCTTTGAAAGCTACGGCTTCCGCATGGGTGCTTCGCTATATGTGGCTTTAATGAAGAACCATGCGTTCTATCTGTTTTTCTTCTTATGTTTTGCTTAGGTTCGTTTTTTGTTTTTTAGGACTTATCATTCTTGTTTAAACAAAAAAATGTAAACGTTCTAATAAAGTGCCGTGGTGCCTAGCTAGCTCCACGGCTGATTTCGTGTAAATCATTTTTGATATTTTTTGTCAGTCATATGAGTTGTAGTTGTTATTATAATATGTCATGTTTCATTCATATACATTCATTCAAACACCGTACATGTACTATACGCCTCCAGGCGGGGTAAGAGGATTAAGTGAACCTACTAATTCAACTTGCCGCGTAAGAGGGATGCAACCCCAGCAGCACGGATCATGTATCCTTACTAGACACCTTACTCACAAGACGTTGTGGTAAGTTTCGTATGCCGTACTCACGCAGTACTTCGCATAATAAAGACGCACGTCGCATGTCTAGTAAATTATAGGCTTGTATGTATTTTCTTTTTTGCGTGTAAGACGTGACATGTCATGCAGTATTGGCGTACAATGATCAAACGAAATAAAAATACACAAGTTTCAAAATAAATAACAAAATGGCCGTGGTCATCACGGACTTACATATTTAAGACAGTCATTTGACATATGTCTTAGTCGTGTACATGCACGGACGAATAAAAATTACAAATGTTTACAACTGATAAATTACAAGGGGGGCAGGAATTCCCCTATGTCCCTCTTCCCTTCTTCAATCAGAGCACAGAGGACCTCCCCACGAGCATCCTTCCCATCCCGTGCCTTGACCGCAATCGCATCCAATGCTACTACAAGCAGTTTTTCGCCTTTCATCGTTTTGGATGCGGAATCATAAGTGGCCAAGGTCAAAGGGATGGGATCCGCAGTAAGCCGGGACATTATTGCCTCGTTTGGAGCGTCTCTAAGTGCCTCAAGCTCATCTAGGAGAGGGTGTTGGATTTCCGCCAAGGCATTCATCGACGCGGTCATATTATCCGCAGCTGAGGGATTATGTTAGGGATGTTGCATGATGTTTTCATTTTTGCCCATCAGTTCTGCAGCTTTGACCAAACCTTCATGTCTACCATGGTCGATTCCATCGGATACGACCCCGGCGAACGCCTGCAGTAGGTGTGGAGCTTCCAGGGCCTTGCTTACGGCAAGTCGCATCCCTTGCCCAATCATCCACCTGTGTCCAGCTATGGCGGATAGCAGGGGAGGACATAGTCTTTCGGCACAACTTATGGCCATCTTGCTAAGCTCCTCATCCGTTGTGGCAGCTTGCTCTTCCAGATTGACCCGCGCCTGTGTCAGCTCATCCTTCAGCACATCGCGCTCTTGGGCGATGTTGAAGGCTTGTACGGTCACGGCCTTGGTGGAAGCTTCGGCCGCAGACACCTGCATATAGAACTTTGAGTTATCACAAGGGTAATATATTCTTTTCTCTTGGGTCGGGTAAAAATCGAGGCAAGAGTATATGTACGAAAGTTTCGAAAACATACCTTCTCGTTAGATGCGGCTACAAGGGCTTCGAGCTCGGCAATGCGCTTTTCTCGGCTGTCGGCGTGATGCGCTTGCTCTTTCACTGTAGCCTCGGCTGTTACCAGCGCTGCTTGCAAGGACGCGATGGTCTTTTCGTTCTTCACAACCATTGCCTCACGACGAGCTATCTTTTTATCGGCCCGATTCACATTTGCAAGGGCCTTGATCAAGCGGCGTCTCAAAGCGGCTCCCACCGTCACTTGATGTGCGGACGACACGTCGAGCTGCTCCAGAAGGGATTCATGATCCAACTCGTCTAAACCTTGTGCAAGAGCTGGCGGGGTGATGTGCTCAATGAACTCTGAACACTCAGATTCCGCCTCCAACCTTGTCAGGCTTGAAAGGTTCCATGCTAGGCGCAAGCTATCTTCTGGCCCTTCGGGGTGTGGTTCCTTGGCGTGTGTCGCAGCGGGGGATGGGGGTCTGTTAGTTGGTGCGGGGGATGGATTCCTCTCCACTTCTTCCTCCTGTGCTACGGCCGACGGATTAGCACTGTTATTGACATGGCAAATTTAGTCTAAGCATTATATGATTCACAAAGTATAGTGACACGACTAAATATTCGAAGGATACTTACGTGGTATCAATGGCAGGCTCTGGGCCAGTAGGAGCTACGGCGCTCACGGGCGTAACTCGCAAGACTGGCTCTCCCATGTTCGGGGTGGAGTCGACCTGAGCAGTCGCAGTACCACTCCCCTCTTGGTACTGCGGATGATCCTTCCTCAGTTTCTTTGGGGGAGCATTCGCGGCCCCGGCCTCATCCCCTATCTTCTTTCCCACCCTCCTGGTGGTCTTTCTCTTCCTAGAAGTGAGCGGGGCGAACCCGAAAGCTTGAGTGGTGTCTTCATTGGGATCATTTTCCTCTTCCTGGTGGGTCGCGATCCCCTCCAACAGTAGTTCTCCACCATCTTCATTATGGAAGTCCAATGGGGATTTCTCTATGATGGGCTCTCCTTCATCTGATCTGGGCTCGGACGTCTCTTCGAGCGGCATGGTGCGGTCAGCGGTCGCCTCCAGCAGGGGGAGCTCATTCTCCTTCAGAGGCCGGAACCCTTCGGGTACCTTCATGGGGTCACCCTGGCGTATTAACCCGTGTAGGTTCATTTCTGCGGACATTTATAAGTATATGGGTTAGTAAGGCTCTACAAATATGCGTGACATTTTACATTTACAAGGTATAAAGTAAACCTACCCTCTCCCTGTTCCGTCAGGAAGCACGGATATAGGTCATCCCTCCCAAAGTAGCGGCGGCTTATCCCTACTAAGCACAGAAAGTGTTCCGGCAACCCTCTATGGAATTCTGTGCGGTGGGTATCTAGTATTTTTAAGTCTTTACTACTATAGTCTTTGGCTTTGGGCGGATAGTCTTTGGGTGCTTCGGTTTTGAGTACGAAAGGAGTAGGGAACACCTTCTCATCTACAAAGAAATAATGGTCGTACCAGTTCTTAAGGGAGTCTAGAGGCTTCCTATACGTCATAGGGGCGTTCCCGGGTCGCTTTTTAAACGATAGCCACCCGTTCACTAGCTGAGGGAAGTAAAAAGCCCTAAAAAGGTTCACGGTTGGGGTTACTCCGCAGGTATGGCATGTAATTTCAAACTGGTTGATTTTACACGCCCCTATGCAGTGAAGCTGGGTTATGTGGAAGTCATAATACAATAGCAGGTCTACCAAGAATTTGGACAGGGGGATACGGTAGTTGGCCGAATCAAATAGGCGCGTGTACACGCCTATTTTCCCCGTCGGTGCATCCGTAATCGCCTCACCTTCACCTGGATAGGTGGGGTGTACGCTTTCGGGTATGTAATACTTCGACAGAAAGGACATCCGTGATAAGAGGGTTGTCCTTTACCATGTTTTATAAAAAGGTTTTGAAAGACGTGATGATCTAACCTGCGGCGGAGGAGATCCGTGGAATTGAAGGCAAAGTTTTGGAGGTAGAAGCTTGAAAATAACAATGGCGGAAGAAGGGGTGAATTGTGTGTGTAACAAACACACACACTAACTCTTATATAGGGTTGCTTCGGTTTCCGAGGTAACGTAGATGTTTGACACGTGTAGGCCACCACGCCTATCCAACGGATGGGATTTCTGACACTTCTACAAAATCAGAGGGGGCCCACGGGTCACTTCTTGGCAGTTTTACGTGGCTCAATGGTGGGCATTGATGGTGCACTTTTGAAGAAGTGCGACTGATAAGTTGAATACCATTAATGCGTTTATTCTTGTGTCGGGTTATGCGGTCTTACGTAAGACCATATTCAATGCTGCATTTAATTTGTCTCGGCCGTTACGTGCGGCTGAGGTGCTATTCGAATAATACTCCTAAGGCGGGCCGCCACGCGCGGCCAAAGCAAAATTTTCAATATTTCTCATTCCCTAGGTCTTTCTTGGTATGTCCGGAGAGCACCTTAATAGTCTAGAGGTTACGCCTACGGCTGTAACAACTAGACTAGGGGGACATGATGACGTATAGTCCCCAGCCGGGTCAGGAACCCGGCCCACGGGTACTACCCGTATCCGACCCATCACAGATGGGTGGGAATAATGTCATTTAAGCTTATGGGCTTAAATGAACAGTAACCGCACACATGTGTGCGACCCACGGCCCGGCGCGGCCGGTACAGGGTTGGACAGAATCATATTCTGTCTAGGAATAGGATTTACCCCAAAGAAGAGGATATTCACTCACCATAATTAGAAGATAACAATCATTCTAATTCTTGTACTTATCCTTTCCTTGGGGCCAAAGTATCAGTGGCAGCCCACTAGGGTTTCACTGCCTATAAAAGGAACCCCTAAGGGTTCCATAAAGGTATTACATTCTGAACTCTCAACTCACATAAAACCCTAACCGATTACTTACTCTCACGCCGGAGTCTAATCGTGGGAAACACTCCCACGGTAAGCCTAACGCGTGTTGTTTAGTGTGCAGGATCCCAACCAAATAGTTTACTTGGTGCAGGAGCTGGAGCCCAGCCAACCCGAATTAAGCCTAATTCGGGTCTAGCAAGGATCACCCAACTTTTGCATCAACAAATATTTAATTAGTTTTAAATTAACTTTTGTTTAAATCATTTTGTTAAAATAAAAAATATTATAAAATTACTTTTAATAAAATAATAGCAAGGTTACTAGGCTAATCTTAAAGTGGAACCTGAGTTACTCTCTAGGATCAAGGAAGCTCAGAAGGATGATGGTGAAATATGGGCGATAATTTAGAACTTAGATAAGCAGACAGAATTTCGTGTAGACGAAGACGGTATCTTATGGCAGGGCACGAGACGTTGTGTTCCTGATGATCAAGAACTTCGGGGAGCATTGTTAGCTGAGGCTCATAGCTCCCCATTCTCCATTCATCCTGGTTCGACCAAGATGTACCACGACATCAAGCAATACTTTTGGTGGAGTGGTATGAAACAGGATGTTGCGACTTACGTCTCCAAATGTCTTACCTGCTAGCAGGTTAAGATCGAGCATCAGCGATCTGGCGGTCTTCTACAACCGTTAGATATTCCAGAGTGGAAGTGGGACAAGATCACCATGGATTTTGTTACCGGTCTTCCACAGACAAATAGGAGGCACGATGCGATTTGGGTTATCGTTGATCGACTTACTAAGTTAGCTCATTTCTTACCGATCCACAAGGAACATTCGGTTCAGTAAACTCGCCGATACTTACAAGAAGGAGATCATGAGACTTCATGATGCTCCATCCAGCATCGTCTCGGACAGAGATCCTTGGTTCACTTCGCTATTCTGAAAGAGTCTGCAGAAAGCTTGGTGTACAAAACTTAAGCTTAACACGGCTTTTCATCCTCAAACAGACGGGCAATCGGAGCGAACGATTCAGACATTAGAAGACATGTTGAGGTCATTGATATGAGTTATTTTACTCATATCATTTATATCATAAAACGATGAACAAATGCATAAAATGTATCAAAAATGCCTTGTATTTGTATGTTTCTTGTTTTAATGTGTGTAGGTACCAAGATCGCGAAAACCGGCAAAACCGACACGAGTTTGAAGAAAAGATCGAGAAGCCAAGAGACAAGTCGTTTTTAAAGACGGGATTCAAGTTTTGGAAGTATTATTTATCAAGTGGGTCCCACAAGTGGGTAAATGGGCTCAAAAGCCCATTTATGATTCAAGTTAATATTTTGTGATGCTTGAAAACTCTTGGCCCAATATATATACACACGGATGGATTATATCAGAATTGGGTCAAAGCCCAAGATGAATAAGGAACGAGTAAATAAAGATGGGCTTTTAGGGTTTGGCAATTAAAACGAATGAGTTAAGGGTTATAACTCACTTCCAGTCAAACTTTTCACAAATAAATACGTTACTTTTCATCTACTCATTTCCATTCACATTAATAAATAAAACCGACCTCCACACATGTCACATTTATATCCATCCCACTCACATGATACGAATGGATTTTTTAACTCTTTTGCATCACGTTTTCTCTCACACACAATTAAATACTCCCCTCGATACTATCTATGTGCTATCATCTTCCCCATTTTTTTCCACCCAAAACCAGTAACAAATAGTTACTGTTTCAAAACCCTAGCAACATAAATCCTCAAATTAACATGGGGCTTTTTCATCTCACTTATAATTCACGTGAGGGGGAATTAAATCCCCCAATTTATAGGAAGAGAAGGATGGAAGGGTTTGGCTACGTGGTTGTTTTTCATAGGATGATACACCTCATCCTCCCATATCAACCAATCAGAGGGCTCAAAAGAAACACAACTAATACACGGATGCCACGTTGGCAATCCGTGTGCTAGGTGTGATATATCAACCATCCGATTCAAGCCAAACAGGAGAGAGAAGAGAAAATGATGATCTAATGGCCAAGATGAGAAAGGAATATGCTTCAGAGATGCGGATATTCTCTCCAGCAAAGCCTTGGGATGGCTATAAAAACCCCCAATTTTCTTATAATTTTCATCCTTACTTTTCTTTAAAGTTATTATGTAGAAATTGTTTTAGGGTTAATTTTGTATTTCTTTTAATTAAATCTTGTAATATTTCTAAAATTAATGAAAGTTCAGTCGTTTTAATTTAAATTCGTGTCTCGTTTATTCTCTTTTCCTGCTTAAATTGATATACGAATTGAATCTTACAACTGTTTCACAATAATAATGTTTGAGATGTTGAATATAAGCTAAGTAATAGCTTAGATTTAATATTAAAAGAAAAGATTTGGATTAAAATTTATCCCCACTGGATAAGTAAAAAAGGCAAATTGGAGGTGAATTCGGTTCGGATTATTATGGTGGTTCAATGGTGATGGAGTTTTCGATACGGTTCAAAGGTAGCGCAATGCTATCCTTCTTCCCAATGGTTTCATCAAGAGGTTTTGACTTCTTTTAATTTTATGTAATTTACAAGTTTTTTTTTATTTAACTGCTATTGTTTAGTTGTTCTTTATGTGTTAATGTATTTTCTGATCTGCTATATTAGGATTGTACTTGATTTATGTGATTTGAGTTTTCAGATAAATGTTTGAAACTTTGTGAAGTTACTGTTTAATTCTTTTAAATTGTTGGCTGCGTATATTGATGTCTTATATGTTTAATTTCGTTATAAATGGTTAATCTGCTTAGTTATTTAGTTAAGTGTTTGTTCTGCTTAGAGATTTGCGTTTGAGTTGCATATTATTTGGTTAACTGTTTGTTTAGGGAAGTCTGTTAGAATGGAATCAAGGATGAAATTTGATTGCTGGTTAATGGATTACTAATATTGCTTTCCTTGTGCTTTATCTTCTTTTGTGTCTGAGCTTGCTGTTAAATAGGTGCGTTAGATCTTTGTTTATGAGTCTATTCCTCAGATTATTTTCATTGCTGATTCTGAATTTGGACAAGAAGCTTAGTCTGTGTTAGTTTTAATTAAGTTTTCTAGTTTAACAATCTGTGTTGGTTCTAATCTGTTGGTTGTATTTGTGCTTGAAATAAGCTAACTCTTGTAGCTTATTGATCTCATTTTATTTAGAGTTGTTTGTGTTTATACTTATCAGATTAATTGGTCTGATAAGTTCACTGTTGGTAACCTTATCAGCTCTCCAAGCTTACAAAAGTCTCTCCTGAGACTCATTTTCTTCATCTGTAAAAAAGAAATAATCCAAAAAAATATGTCCCAATCTGGACTCGAACCCATGACCTCCTGGTCATGGGACACAAGCTTTTCCAACTGAGCTAGCTAGCTTTATTGGTTTAGTTTCCTTTTTACTTCGTTATTATAGTGTTTTTTATTTGTCTCAGGCAGATTTGTATTTAAAGATTGTTTTATTTAATCTCACATTTTTTAGATAATTGTAATAGAAGTTTTTATTAAAGTAAACTTTTAAATTCTAAAATAATATTAGTTTCAAATTAAAATAAAAATAAATAAATAAATGTTTTTATTAATTAAAAAGTTTTATTAGATTTTTTATAACTTTAGGTTCTAAATAAATTTAGTTTAAAAAAATTTAAATTTAGTAAAAGTAATTTTAATAAAGTTTTATAAAGTCTAAAAAGTTTAATTAGATTTTTAAAATAGATTAAAAGTTATTTTTTTTATTAAATAGATTAATTTTAATAGATTATTAAATAGATTAATTTTTAAATAGTTTTAATTTTTAAGTAATTAATTGTTTGTAGATTTTAAATATAGCGCGGTTTACGATTCATGCACTTTAGGTTAATTTTAAATAGTTTAAAATTGGTAGATTTTAATTCTAGTTTAAAAACCGAAAACCAATTCAAATTGATTGTCCAAATCGAAACAAAACGTTTTAAATTCACTCGATCTTCGTGTACAACGAACTTGGTTCATCCACGTGTTTAATTGAATTCGTCATTGGTAATATTAGTCTATTACTTTTTCCTAAAGGTAATTTTCTAATTTACCCTATAACGTAATCTCAAATTATCACTATACTATCACGATCACATAAAAAATTTTGGCGCCGCTGCCGGGGATCTTGTGTACGATTCGTCTTTGTGGAGATTTGTTGATCGTTGATTTGAAGACCCTTTCCTTCCTCAGAAAGTTTTGTTATTTTTCTATTATATAGTATGTATCGTTTTTCTCGTTTTTTATGAATAATATATTGTATTACGTAGAACAATAAATTTACATACTTATCAAATAAGGCCGTAGTTGGGATTTCATCACCTAGCTATTGTAGTCGAATCCAAAACAAAAATAAAAGGCAAAATAGATAAATACTAATAAGAAGTTTGAACTCGATTTATATAAACTATAAGGTGGGTATAAGTCGACGTGCTATAAAAGGCCGTCTAAGGAAAAGGGTTTTTAAGTGCTTTGTGCCACCTCGTTTCCCCGCTTGCTTGTGCGTATATTGAGAGGGACAACCTATTATTGGTTTGCCGACTCAAGTAGTAATAAATCTTATTTTTTTTGTTTACTTATTGAACCTCGAGACGTTTAGGTTTTCACCTATCGTTTCAAAGTCGACCGAGGGTAATTTACTTCCATAGTAGTTATCCTTATTCCATGTTTTTATCGATCATTATTGATTGAGCAATACCAAATAAAACACCAAAAATAATCTTCTTCTTGTCTAAATTCTCTTCTTCAATCCTCTAAATTCTCGTCTTTGTAGTGTATGCAATTACGTTCTTCTCGTCTTGTGACTGATTTTAATAGGCTTGAAAATATTCCTCGTAGAAATAGAAATCGTCAACAACTAATAGTGGAACCCGAGCTTCCACCTATTGTTGTAGAGATGGCCGATAACCAAACAATGGAGGAATTGCTCCGTGCACCCACCGAAGGGTATGGGGAAGCAATCGTTGTGCCGGCTATTTTGGCGGATCATTTTGAGATTAAGACGGGTCTTTTATCGCTCATTCGTGCCGACCAATTTCGTGGCAATGAGACCGATAGCCCGCATTCTCACATTCGGAATTTTAATCGAATTACCTCGACTCTCAAGTTTAGAGATGTGCCAAATGACGTGATTAAGCTCATGCTTTTTCCGTACTCACTCGAGGGTAATGCTAAGCTTTAGTATGAGAAAGAACCACAGGGTTCGATCTTAACATGGGATGATTTAGTGTCTAAGTTCATGAATTATTTCTTTCCACCGTCCAAAACAACACACTTTAAGAACGAGATCACTAGATTTGAACAAAAAGTGGATGAATCATTTGGGGTTGCATGGGAAAGATTTAAAGATTTGTTGAGACAATGTCCACACCACGGTTTCTCGGAATTGCATCAAATAAATACTTTTTATAATGAGCTAAATATGATTGAACAAGATTCTTTAAATGCCGTCGCGGGTGGTAATCTTTTAAGAAAAACTCCGAGAGACGCGTGGAGAATAATTGAGGATAAGTCTAGAGCACAATATTCACGAAACACACCGGTTGTTTCTAATGTGAATCCCGAGATTGCTAGATTGGACTCTAAGATTGATAGTGGATTCGCGACTTTGTTGAGTGAGATTAGGAAGAATCCTCATGGATCCATTAATATGGTTGAGAATGTTTGTGTATCATGTGGTGGAGCACATCCTAATTATGCTTGTTTAAACACGGGGTTTGATCAAGCTAATGCTTTTGCCGCGACGGGAACTTATGGCTCCAAAAGTTCCTCGTCAAAATCATGTTGCTCCACCGGGTTTTCCACCGGTTCAAAATAGGTACAACAATGGAAACAATGGGAATAGTTTTAACCGTGGTAACCAAGGGAATTATAATCAAGGAAATGGGTTTAATGCTAATCAAAACAATCAAGGTTTTCAAAGCAATAACCAAAATGGTTTGTCAAGCTACATGAAAACGAATGAGGCAAATTTGAAAGCTTTTCAAAACAACATTCAAGGACAAATGGAAACTTTGAAAAACGAGTTTCAAAATACGATTAAAGGGCAAAACAATAAGATTGAGCTTAATCAACAAAGGATTGAACAAAGATTTGAGCAAATGTTTTGAGCAAAGTCAAAATCGTATGCAACAAAGTATGGAACAAGGTCAAAATAAATTGCTTTCGATGTTTGAATCTTTTATGACCAAACCTTCCTCGTCTTCGGGTGGTTTACCTAGCAACACCATTCCAAACCCGAAGGGTGAGATGAAATCCATAACCACACGTAGTGGGAAAGCTTTAGACGGACCTTTGCTTCCACATGTGAGTACCTCTCCGGTGAGGAAGTGGAGCAAGAACCCGAGGTGGTTAAAGAAAAGGAAATTCCTATTCCACCAAAGGTAGACCAATTGCCTATTCCGGAACCCGAGCTTCCGAAGACTAAACCCACACTACCCTACCCTTCGAGACTTACCAAAGAGAAGCTCCGCGAAAAGACCAATGCTCAAGTTTCTACGTTTCTTTATGTGTTTAAGAAAATGTATATTAATCTTAGTTTCGCGGATGCATTGCTTAGCATGCCTAAGTTTGCTTCAACAATCAAAAGGTTGATGAACGATAAGGAGAAATTAGTTGAAGTGTCTACATCCTTAAATGAAAGTTATTCCGCGGTTCTCTCTAAAAAGTTTCCCAAAAAGCTTGGAGACCCCGGTCAATTTTTGATACCATGTGATTTTCCTAATATGGAAGAATACTTAGCATTAGCCGATCTAGGCGCTAGCATTAACTTGATGCCTCTTTCCGTATGGAAAAGGTTATCACTTCCCGAGCTTTCACCTACTAAGATGACTATCGAGCTAGCGGATCGATTGCCTTTCCAAAAGGTATAGCCGAGGACGTATTAGTCAAAGTAGGAAAGCTCATTTTTCCGGCGGATTTTGTAATTTGTGATTATCCGGAAAATTCTCGTGTGCCTCTTATTTTGGGAAGACCGTTTTAAATACGGCTAGTTCTTTAGTTGACATGAGAGAGGGAAAATTGACTTTACGTTTTGATGATGAAAGTATCACTCTTAATGTTGGTAATATCTCGAAATTTCTTCCGAAGACGACGAGGAATCAATCAATCAAATCGATGTGATTGATGTTGCTAGTGAAGAGGTTTCGCAAGATATGCTTGGTTTTTCGGATACTTCTAAAAGTGGCAATCCCACTTCTTCGAATCCTATTATCTCTTCGGCTAAGCTTCCACTCACTCCATTTGAGGGAGGTGACTTCGTTCTTGAAGAGCTTGAGAATAATGGTTATTCAAAAATCGAAAAGGAAATTGATGATTACCTTAGCACACCATTTGATCCTAGTGAGTTTGATTGTGAGAATTTTGATCCCGAGGGAGATATTGCGTTGATTGAAAAATTGTTGAATTTGGATCCTTTTGAATCACCACCTATGGAACTAAAAGTTGTGAATGAAAATGAGACTAAAGTGAAAACATCTATTGAGGAAGCACCCAAATTAGAACTTAAGGAATTACCCACTCATTTGGAGTATGCTTTTCTTGAGGGAAAGGATAAGTTACCGGTGATTATTGCTAAGGGATTAAAGGAAAATGAAAAGGATGAACTTATAAAAGTGCTTAAGAAGCATAAACGGGCCATTGCATGGAAAATCTCCGACATTAAGGGTATAGATCCAAATTTTTGTACTCATAAAATTCTAATGGAGGATGATTATAAGCCCGCTATCCAAAATTAAAGAAGGGACAATCCAAAGATTCATGAGGTGATCAAAAAGGAAGTCACTAAGCTTCTTGACGCCAGAATGATCTACCCTATCTCGGATAGTCCATGGCTTAGCCCCGTGCATTGTGTTCCAAAGAAAGGAGGAATGACGGTTGTTACTAATGAGGATAATGAATTGATTCCTACTAGACTTGTGACCGGTTGGCGTGTTTGTATTGATTATAGGAAACTTAATGATGCCACTAGGAAGGATCATTTTCCATTACCTTTTATGGATCAAATGTTAGAGAGACTAGCGGGGAATGAATTCTATTGCTTTTTGGATGGATTTTCCGGCTATTTCTAAATCCCCATTGACCCTCGTGATCAAGAAAAGACCACATTCACTTGTCCTTATGGAACATTTGCTTATCGTCGCATGCCTTTTGGACTATGCAATGCTCCGGGGACGTTCCAAAGGTGCATGATGGCCATTTTCCATGATATGATCGAGAAAACCATGGAAGTCTTCATGGATGACTTTTCGGTTTTTGGGGAATCTTTCACTTCATGTCTCTCTAACCTTGAAATAATGTTGCAACGTTGTGAGGAAACAAATCTTGTGCTTAATTATGAGAAATGTCACTTCATGTGCAAAGAGGGAATTGTGTTAGGACATAAGATCTCTAAGGCCGGTATTGAGGTTGATAGGGCTAAAATCGACGTGATTGCCAAATTGCCTCCACCCACCACCGTTAAGGGAGTAAGGAGTTTTCTCGGCCATGCCGGCTTCTATCGTCGTTTTATACAAGACTTCTCTAAGATAGCTCGGCCTATGACCCATCTTTTGGAAAAAGAGACTCCTTTCATCTTTTCGGATGAGTGTATTCAAGCCTTTGAGATGCTTAAAAGGAAGTTAACCGAATCTCCAATCTTGGTTGCCCCGGATTGGGACCTACCTTTTGAAATTATGTGTGATGCTAGTGATTACGCGGTAGGTGCGGTTTTGGGGAAACGTAAGTTAAAAGACTTCTTGCCTATACACTATGCAAGTAAGACTATGACGGATGCTCAAACAAAGTACACTACAACGGAAAAGGAGCTACTTGCCGTTGTGTATGCTTTTGAAAAGTTTAGACCATATCTCGTCTTGTCTCAAACCATAGTGTATACGGACCACTCGGCTATCAAATATCTTCTTTATAAACAAGATGCTAAGCCGAGGTTGCTCCGGTGGATTCTCCTCCTTCAAGAATTTAATGTCAAAATTCTAGACAAGAAAGGAGCCGAGAATCTTGCGGCCGATCATTTATCTCGACTAGAGAATCCTCACCAAAGCGATCGAGAGAACAAGGAAATCAATGAAACATTTCCTCTCGAGACGCTTGGTATGATTGCTTTTCGTGGTGATGATAGTACCCCATGGTTTGCGGACATCGCAAATTACCATGCGGGGAAGTTTGTGATCAAGGGTATGTCGTTCCAACAAAAACGAAAGTTTTTCAAGGATATTTCCTATTACTTTTGGGATGACCCCTATTTGTTTCGTGTGTGCGCGGATCAAGTGATTCGTAGGTGCGTGTTTGGCAAAGAAGCTCAAGATATCCTTAAATCTTGTCATGAGGGACCCACCGGGGGACATCATGGTGCTAACGCCACCGCGAAGAAAATCTTTGATGCCGGCTTCTTTTGGCCTTCCATATATTGTGATGCCCAAGACTTGATCAAGACTTGTGATTCTTATCAACGTCAAGGAAAGAACTCACAAAGGGATGAAATGCCTCAAAACATTATCCAAGTTTGTGAAATCTTTGACATGTGGGGGATCGATTTTATGGGGCCGTTTCCATCTTCGAAAAGAAATAAGTACATTCTCGTAGCCGTGGACTATTTGTCTAAATGGGTCGAAGCTAAGGCTTTGCCCACGAATGACGCTCGAGTTGTGGTGAACTTTTTGAAACAACTCTTTGCTAGGTTTAGAACTCCGCGGGCTATTATAAGTGATCGTGGGACCCATTTTTGTAATGAACAATTTGAAAAAGTTCTAAAGAAATATGGTGTCACTCATCGACTTTCTACTGCTTATCACCCTCAAACGAGTGGTCAAGTGGAGGTTTCAAACCGTGCTCTTAAAAGGATTTTGGAGCGTTCTATTGGAGAGAATCGCACTTCATGGTCGGATAAATTGGACGATGCATTGTGGGCTTTTCGTACGGCTTACAAGACGCCAATTGGTTGTACACCATTTAGGTTGGTCTACGGAAAAGCATGCCACTTGCCAATTGAACTCGAACATAAGGCGTATTAGGCTCTTAAGCATTGTAACTTTGATTTGAGGACCGCGGGTGATCATCGCAAGGTTCAATTGAATGAACTAAGTGAATTAAGGGATCAAGCTTATGAAAATTCTTTGATCTATAAAGAGAAGACTAAGAGGATTCATGACTCTAAGATCAAAAACCGCATTTTCAATGTTGGTGATCAAGTCCTCTTATTCAACTCTAGACTTAAGATTTTCTCGGGCAAGCTTAAATCCCGTTGGTCCGGACCATTCACCATTGCACAAGTTTTCCCTTATGGCACCGTTGAGCTAGCTCAAAAAGACGGGCCTAACTTTAAGGTGAATGGTCATCATGTGAAACATTACTTTGGAGGGGACATACCTACGGAGGTTGTCCCGGATCTTCAAACTTTCCCTAAGAACCAATGAATGCGGGGAACGAGTCGAGCTCATGACTCGGTTAACAAAAACGAGGTGCCTTGTGGGGGAGTCCCATACATTCTATCTTCTTTCTATTTTCTTACAACTAATAAGGCTTGATCTTTCAAGCTCGTGCTCGTGTTTTGTTGTGTTGTGAATCTTAGGTATGACCCTAATATTTGAAGACTCTCGTGTTCGGTTTTTGCCGATCCACTTGATCTTCCATTCTTTGAATGCCAAAAAGGGGCACACTCTCTATCCCTTGATTTTTATCGACTAACGTTTTATCTTGAGGCATAATTAATAAACGGCTTATAGATTTGCGTGCTCTTTCCATGCTAGGATTTTGCATTAGACTCTTCGTGTTTTAGCAAGGGGGTGTTACTCTTGAGCTAAGAAACATTGAGGACAATGTTTGGTTTTAGCATGGGGAAGTCAATCGATATAATCGAATGCAATTGCTTTTGTCGTGTCCAAACGTTGTTTTTCTCATTTTTCAATAAAATTTTAAATTTTTAGTGTTATTTTTAAGTTTTAATAAATAAAATAAGTGCTTTTGACACGAATGTAGGCTTTCCGTTGGTGAAAATAAGAATAGTTTTTGACTCGACTCGGTTTTTAACCTTAGCTTTTCCTTAACGTATTTGAATTAAGTTTTGCTAGGCTTTTATATAGGGAGCTTTAAAACGCGAAAGTCTTAATTCATACGAGTTAAGAACAAGAACTTTTCGCAAGCTCCTATAATTGATCCTAGAAAGTCGTCTATCAAGGGAACTTTAAAACGCAAATTCTAAAACTTGAAAAAGTATAAGAAGATGCAAGATCCTATAGATGACTTGAAAACCCAAAACTTTGATTTAATAGGCTAAGTATCCATTGATTTCACATTTTTGAAATTTTACAATATGGAGAACAAGAGATGATAGAGCCAATTATAAGTTTGGTATTCTTTCGGGAATTTATGTGAGTTAATTATAAGCCTTTTCTCCCATCGCTTGCTAATAAATTTATCTGCAATAAATACGGTTGAACGATTTGAAAAGTTACTTAGCTTCTAGCCCAAGATCGTTTAAAAGTTGCTCGGTATGGATTAGAGTTCATAGCCAAGGCATAACTTATTGAAGCGGGATGCGAAGATTGGCGAGTCCAAAAAGGTCCTAACAAGACATGAGGGCTATATTTTATTGCTAAAGATCCCAAGTGATGTGAAGAATCATTTATCAAAAATCAATATGAAGGATCGAGACACACGACGAAAAGCAAATACTCCCCAAAAGTCATGGAGAAGTCTATCCAAAAAAACCATAACAAGGTATGAGGATAAATAAAGCCAAGTCCAAAAAGGAGGCGGATTGTTGTATATCAAAATCCCAAATAAAGATTGGAGAAAAATGAAGAAGTCGTGGTCCAAGTATGAATCTCTCAAAACTTCAAGTGCAGAAATTCCTATATGAAGAGAAGACCATTATTTCATGAACGTCTCTCAAGGATAGAAGTATAAAGTCGCTGCCAAATATCGGTCCGAGAAAGGTCTCAAATCGCGAAGCAAGTTATGCCAAGATATGAACTTTATGAGGTCCCGAGAAGCAGTTTTAAAAGATTTTGTCCTTTAGCTAACTATTGATTAAATCGTTCACTTTATTTTCGGCCTAATAAATTATCGAAATAAGTCAACAATGCATCCTCGTGATCATTCAAGACAACAATAAAATATAAGAGATACACCTAGGAATAAGGGAGTCTAAGTGAATAATTGGCCCACATGAGTTCGTGTTAGTTTGCTACTTATAATAACAATGATCTTGTTTTTGCACTTGGCATGGAAAAGTGAAAAGTCGAGGACGATGAATCTATTTGAGCTTTTATGATCCTTAAAGTTATTTTTCAATAATGAAAGCAATACATTATGTCTTTGCAAAATAAAGTGTCATAAGTTGAATAATGGTGTAGTTAATGTTTTATTTCATCATTGCGTGAGGACACGGCAATTGCTTAGCAAAGGGGAATTTGATATGAGTTATTTTACTCATATCATTTATATCATAAAACGATGAACAAATGCATAAAATGTATAAAAAATGCCTTGTATTTGTATGTTTCTTGTTTTAATGTGTGTAGGTACCAAGATCGCGAAAACCGGCAAAACCGGCACGAGTTTGAAGAAAAGATCGAGAAGCCAAGAGACAAGTCGTTTTTAAAGACGGGATTCAAGTTTTGGAAGTATTATTTATCAAGTGGGTCCCACAAGTGGGTAAATGGGCTCAAAAGCCCATTTATGATTCAAGTTAATATTTTGTGATGCTTGAAAACTCTTGGCCCAATATATATACACACGGATGGATTATATCAGAATTGGGTCAAAGCCCAAGATGAATAAGGAACGAGTAAATAAAGATGGGCTTTTAGGGTTTGGCAATTAAAACGAATGAGTTAAGGGTTATAACTCACTTCCAGTCAAACTTTCCATTCATTAATAAATAAAACCGACCTCCACACATGTCACATTTATATCCATCCCACTCACATGATACGAATGGATTTTTTTAACTCTTTTGCATCACGTTTTCTCTCACACAATTAAATACTCCCCTCGATACTATCTATGTGATATCATCTTCCCCATTTTTTTCCACCCAAAACCAGTAACAAATAGTTACTGTTTCAAAACCCTAGCAACATAAATCCTCAAATTAACATGGGGCTTTTTCATCTCACGTGTAATTCACGTAAGGGGGAATTAAATCCCCCAATTTATAGGAAGAGGAGGATGGAAGGGTTTGGCTACGTGGCTGTTTTTCATAGGATGATACACCTCATCCTCCCATATCAACCAATCAGAGGGCTCAAAAGAAACACAACTAATACACGGATGCCATGTTGGCAATCCGTATGCTAGGTGTGATATATCAACCATCCGATTCAAGCCAAACAGGAGAGAGAAGAGAAAATGATGATCTAATGGCCAAGATGAGAAAGGAATATGCTTTAGAGATACGGATATTCTCTCCAGCAAGGCCTTGGGATGGCTATAAAAACCCCCAATTTTCTTGTAATTTTCATTACTTTTCTTTAAAGTTATTATGTAGAAATTGTTTTAGGGCTGATTTTGTATTTCTTTTAATTAAATCTTGTAATATTTCTGAAATTAATGAAAGTTCAGTCGTTTTAATTTAAATTCGTGTCTCGTTTATTCTCTTTTCCTGCTTAAATTGATATACGAATTGAATCTTATAACTATTTCACAATAATAATGTTTGAGATGTTGAATATAAGCTAAGTAATAGCTTAGATTTAATATTAAAAGAAAAGATTTGGATTAAAATTTATCCCCACTGGATAAGTAAAAAAGGCAAATTGGAGGTGAATTCGGTTCGGATTATTATGGTGGTTCAATGGTGATGGAGTTTTCGATACGGTTCAAAGGTAGCGCAGCGCTATCCTTCTTCCCAATGGTTTCGTCAAGAGGTTTTGACTTCTTTTAATTTTATGTAATTTACAAGTTTTTTTTATTTAACTGCTATTGTTTAGTTGTTCTTTATGTGTTAATGTATTTTCTGATCTGCTATATTAGGATTGTACTTGATTTAGGTGATTTGAGTTTTCAGATAAATGTTTGAAACTTCGTGAAGTTACTCTTTAATTCTTTTAAATTGTTGGTTGCGTATATTGATGTCTTAGATGTTTAATTTCGTTATAAATGGTTAATCTGCTTAGTTATTTGGTTAACTGTTTGTTCTGCTTAGAGATTTGCGTTTGAGTTGCATATTATTTGGTTAACTGTTTGTTTAGGGAAGTCTGTTAGAATGGAATCAAGGATGAAATTTGATTGCTGGTTATTGGATTACTAATATTGCTTTCCTTGTGCTTTATCTTCTTTTGTGTCTGAGCTTGCTGTTAAATAGGTGCGTTAGATCTTTGTTTATGAGTCTATTCCTCAGATTATTTTCATTGCTGATTCTGAATTTGGACAAGAAGCTTAGTCTGTGTTAGTTTTAGTTAAGTTTTCTAGTTTAACAATATGTGTTGGTTCTAATCTGTTGGTTGTATTTGTGCTTGAAATAAGCTAACTCTTGTAGCTTATTGATCTCATTTTATTTAGAGTTGTTTGTGTTTATACTTATCAGACTAATTGGTCTGATAAGTTCACTGCTGGTAACCTTATCAGCTCTCTAAGCTTACAAAAGTCTCTCCTGAGACTCATTTTCTTCATCTATAAAAAAGAAATAATCCAAAAAAATATGTCCCAATCTGGACTCGAACCCATGACCTCCTGGTCATGGGACACAAGCTTTTCCAACTGAGCTAGCTAGCTTTATTGGTTTAGTTTCCTTTTTACTTCGTTATTATAGTGTTTTTTGTTTGTCTCAGGCAGATTTGTATTTAAAGATTGTTTTATTTAATCTCACATTTTTTTTAGATAATTGTAATAGAAGTTTTTATTAAAGTAAACTTTTAAATTCTAAAATAATATTAGTTTCAAATTAAAATAAAAATAAAAATAAATGTTTTTATTAATTAAAAAGTTTTATTAGTTTATTTTAACAATTAGATTTTTTATAACTTTAGGTTCTAAATAAATTTAGTTTAAAAAAAATTAAATTTAGTAAAAGTAATTTTAATAAAGTTTTATAAAGTCTAAAAAGTTTAATTAGATTTTTAAAATAGATTAAAAGTTATTTTTTTTATTAAATAGATTAATTTTAATAGATTATTAAATAGACTAATTTTTAAATAGTTTTAATTTTTAAGTAATTAATTGTTTGTAGATTTTAAATATAGCAGGGTTTACGATTCATGCACTTTAGGTTAATTTTAAATAGTTTAAAATTGGTAGATTTTAATTCTAGTTTAAAAACCGAAAACCAATTCAAATTGGTTGTCCAAATCGAAACAAAACGTCTCAAATTCACTCGATCTTCGTGTACAACGAACTTGGTTCATCCACGTGTTTAATTGAATTCGTCATTGGTAATATTAGTCTATTACTTTTTCCTAAAGGTAATTTTCTAATTTACCCTATAACGTAATCTCAAATTATCACTATACTATCACGATCACATCAGTCATGTGCGTTGGAATGGACAGGAGACTGGGACGATTACATCTGTTTGGTAGAGTTTGCATACAACAACAGTTGGCACGCTAGTATTAAGTGTGCTCCATTCGAGATGTTGTATGGCAGAAAGTGTCGCGCCCCAATCTGCTGGGATCAGGTTGGTGAGCGAACACTTGAAGGACAAAAAATGATTGAGTTGACCAACGAGAAGGTCGCTGTAGCTAAGCAGAAATTGCAAGAAGCGATCACGTCAGAAGAGTTATGCCGACAAACATCGTAGGGACTTACATTTTAACGTAGGTGATTACGTCTTTCTTAAGGTATCGTCGGCACGTGGCGTTAAGCGTTTTGGAATCAAAGGGAAGCTCAGTCCTCGATTTATCGGACCGTTTGATGTCATTGAGCGAGTCAGTGAAGTCTCTTATCGTTTAGCGTTACCTCTGCAGCTTTCCCACGTTCACGACGTTTTCCACGTGTCCTTACTCAGAGGGTATAAGTATCATCCCCTTCACATGGTTCAGTATCCACTGGAACAGATTCGTGAAGATCTTACCTTCATAGAGGAACCCGAACGAGTTCTTGACATGCAAGAACGATTCATGAGGAAGAAGACGATTCCATTCGTCAAAATCTTTTAGACGGATCATACCGAGCGAGAAGCCACTTGGGAAACCGAGGAGTCTATCCGGACTTCTTACCCTCATATCAAGTTTTGAATTCGGGTATGTTCCTCTTTTTCAGTTTACTTTATCTATAATTCGGGGATGAATTATTCTTTTTAGGGGGAAGAGTTATAAAATGTGACAACCGTGGTTTTGGGTTTGTCACTTGGTCTTACTTTTAGGTTATTTTATGTGTGCTTACTTGAATTGTGTGTTTACGTGTTTATTTTGTGTAAACGAGGTTGGTGTGGTTATCGTTTATGAGTATAGAGTACTCATAAGTAAATCGAGGAACGGTTATTTCATGTTCATGAGCTCACAAGTGGTGACTATGAAATGAAAATGGTGATATTGTGGTGTTTACGTATACGTATAAGTATTATAGTAGTAGTATTTTTTTTAGGATTTACGGTTTAGCATTTAGAGGTCTCGGGTGAGGTAATTATCCATATGAATATTTTTCAGGATGGCTTTAAGTCATTTAGGACTTAGTTATAAAGTTTATTTCAAAATTTGAGATTTTTTATAAAAGTGTATATTTTACGTCTTTTACGGTAAAACGCGTAAATTTGACTAGTTTTACGGTTTTGAGGTTTGGAAGCTTTAGGAGCTGAAATAAATTAAGGAAAATTAAGGTAATATTATTAACATAATATTAAATAATAAAAATAAAAAAAAAACGAATTTATTGGGTGTTTGGGTCGGTTTAGACGCACCAAAGAAAGAGAAAAAGGGAAAAAGGGAAAAAAAGGAAAGTTGGGTGTTATACTTGGACTAGGATTTTATGTACACACTATATAAGGTTATCTAATAAATAAAAAAAATATAAATCCCTGGAGACAAAGAAAAATTCGTGGGTTTCATAGAGGAGAATTAGGGTTCTTCAAAAAAATTAGGTTTTCTTCATCTTCCATTGATTTAAGGTAAAAACCTTCATTAACCTTTTTAATTAAATTGTTTTTATGTTTAATTGATCATTCTTATGATGGATTAAGGGTTAGAGTTTATATAAAAATAGTACATTAATGATGTATTAATCATAATATGATGATCATATAATCTAGGGCTTGTATTAGAAGGGTTATAGGTGATTAATTAGATCAATTTGTTTAAAACCCGTTTTTAAAAACTGGGCAGAATTTTGAGTCTATTGTTTTGATCATATCTCGAGTTCTAGGAACATTCAAGATGCGATCAAACTAGCCCTGGATAGGTAATTGAGTTGGCTTTCTAAATCAAGAAACGAGAACTAAATTGGAGGTGGGGAAGTAGGTCAAAAACAAGTTACAATAGTAGGAGGTCAAAACAGTTTTGAATTCGGCCTGTTTTCTTTTTAAGTTTTGGGTTGTTTGGGGTACTTAGGGTTGCACTGGGATCTTCTCACGAACATGAGAGATGTTTTATATATTGTAGTAAGGATATGAACTTGGGCTAAGATTGTGGTTTAGGGTAAGACCCTCTAATGGTAATGAACTTTTCATACGTTTAAAATCAGTGAATTCTGGATAGGTAGCAATATATACACGTATATCTGGGCCTTAACAGTAGCTTTAAGGTTAGGTCAAGTGGGAGGTTTTCGCTAACATGTATAAAAGTGTGAATATTCCTTTTACAGAAACCATGGGTATGTTTAAGTGGACGTTTGACTTAAAGTTTTGAGACCTAAAACTGGGACTGTTTTGTGTAAAATTATGAACGGGATAGCTATTAAACTTAACCAAGTTAGGGACTTGTTAAGGAAGGGTAATGGGGTGATTAGAGCTTAAAAATGAGGTAATTATACGGGAATAGACTAGATGTCCATCATAGGTTGATGAGCCATCTTAGTGATTGGTTCGTGTATTGATTTCGTGCTTTTGGTTTGTTAGCTTGTTGCTAGTGCGAGGACTTGTGAAGAAGCTATCAGGTGAGTTTCATAGTCCCATGTTTAATATTGATTTTGACTTCCAGATGGGATGGAAGAGACACTGTGTTGAGTTATTTTCTAAATTGATGCTGTGAATGTGTTTGTGATTTTAGATGGACTTGTGTGTACATTATGTGATTAACTGCTATGTGATTTTTGATTGTGTATGATTTGGATCGGGGGACACGTGCCGTCTCAGTTATCGTGGTTTGACAAGGTAGTGGCCTTGTGGTTTGACAAGGTAGTGGCCTTGGGATAGGTACATAGTGTGATCATCTATGGTACCATGTTGTTTGGCAAGGTAGGAGCCTTGGATTTTGGTTTGGAATGATTGATCTTGAATGCTAGTTGTTAATACATAATTGTAGCACATTGTCCATATGTTATTGTGTTGATGGTTGTTATTCACAGCTTGTAATTGATTTAGCATTGGATTCTAAACCTATGACTCTCACCAACTTTATGTTGACGTGTTTTAGTGTCTCTTTCAGGTGATACTATGGTTAAGCATGAGAACATAAGTGGCTAGGATTGGAGAAGCTTAGGAATGCATATAGAAGGAGAATCCCCGTTTCCTTCATAGTTTTTATTTGTTCTTTTAATAAGTGATACTGAGGCACACATATATTTGTTTGGTTATGTTATTTGTTTGTCTTGGGTAAGCGGTAGGACTGTTACCTACTTACCTAGACTCCTGAGTCTGATGAGATATTGTCATGACTTTGTGTCTCCATTTTATGACATTTCTTATTTCATATAGTTATCTCTATAGACACGCCATATTGTGATGATATCCATACGTGGCGCCCCATATTCCGCCATGATGGGGTGTGACATAAAACCCGCATGCTTTTACCATGAATAGTATCCTTAGTATCGTATGTACATGATTAAAACTTTCCTTTTATAACATGAATACGTTTCACGAACGTAAATTACAAGAACTACGTACGTGTTATTACACGATAAGTATTAAGTATGTATTAATGCACGATAATTATTATCAACAATAATTATAATCACGAACATAAAATGATGAACGTAATAATCACGAACGTATAATTAAGTATTTACGTAATTATTATTACGACTACGTACAAGTATAAATTATAACACGAATAATTAATAATAACGTCACGTAAATACAAGCACACGAACACATAATAATTTAGCACACAAAATAGCTACGGGTTTCCCTTGGTGAGCCCTGGTAGCCGCGACACACAAAGAAGGAGGGCCCAGCCCATTTGTTTTATTAAGTATACAAATAATGTAAATATTATTCATTCACAGTAAATTTTAGAAAAGTAAAAACCCTAAAACCCTCCTCCTTGCTCTTTAGGCCGGCGGCTACATCAATCAAACAAGGGGTTTGGTTGATTTTGATTAAGAAATCACAAGAACGTGTTCGTGTATTCAAGATCTATTGATTCCACGTGTTTGGTAATCCGAAAACCTTTCTTTGTATTTTCTTTTTATGTTTTATACATATATGATCATGGGGTTTAAAAACACAAGAATTAAAACAAGTAAAACCATGGTGGGTAAATAATACAGGGGTGTTTTCGGGTTTGGTGTTCGTCCGCCATACAAACCGAGAGTCTCACGACTCTCGGTGTTGATTGGTTCGCATCACCACACGCGACAAAGGTCTCGATGGTGTTGGTGTTCGGTCGGCAGCAAGGGCAAGGCACCCCGACTCGCGTCGGGGGGTGTCCTTGTGGTTCGGTTGGTCCCGGTAGCCACAGCCCCACCACAGGCAACTACCGGTCGCTATTTTTGGTAAGCAGGGGGAACCCACCGCAGGCAGCAGGAGACCACTGGCTGCTGCCAATGGGAACTTTGGTGGCGTCAGCGGCTGGGCCGAGAGGGCAAGACCACCGGCTACAGCCGGTGGCAGTTTTGCCGAGAGCAGGGGCAACCGACTTAGGTCGGTTTGCCACTGTTTTCGGTGGGGTTTTGATTCGGGCCGGTTCATGGGTTCACGGGGTCCGGTTCACGACATGTTTTTAATAAAAATAATACATGGGTTCGGGTTATTATTTTTACAAGTTTATTTATTTACAAGTTAATTAAATTAATTTGACATGTCATATAATTAATTTAATTAAAACATGGACTTAGGTTTATTATTATATTTAATAATACATGATTTTAACCTAAGTATTTAAATATGTAATTTAGACAATAGTAATTAATTAATTATTAAAACATGACATATAATTAATTAATTTCCATGACTTAGGTTATATTAATTTAAATATTAATACATGTTTTAACCTAAGTATTATATACACTTTAGTTTAATTAAATCATGACTATATTTAATTAAATCATATAACATATAGTTTATTTAATTACCGTGATATAATTAATAAACTATACTATTAAGCACATGACTTAGTGTATTTAATCAGTAAAACTTAAGCTTATCGTATTAGCTTAATAATCCAGCTTATTTCTAATTATGGAAACTTTCTATTTCAGGAAACTTACTATTTTTGGAAACTTTCTATTTTTAGAAACTTATCTATTTAAGTAGTTAATCTATTTTTGGAAACTTTCTATTTTTGGAAACTTTCTATTTTTGGAAACTTTCTATTTTAGGAAACCTGCTATTTTTAGAAAGTTACTTATTATTACACAACAAGTATAATAATACAAGATATACAAGTAATACTTAATCAGAATATCCAGAATACATGATAAATATAGCATAACAATAAAATCAGTAAAACAAGACATGAACATATAAAACAAGCTAGGACACGATATAAAATCAGTTACGTACTCAGTAATAAGAATACTTATACACGTACACTATTTATGTAGCATTAGTGAGATCGAAGTAGGACTCTCTTCCGTTCGTCTTATTCATTCACTGGACATAAGGTACAGATTCTCCGTCCTTTCAGTATGGACATTCTTTCCTTATTAGGATTCCTCGTATGCAGCCAACTGTTTTCCCAATATATGTTTTATATGTTTTGATTTGCTTATGTTTAATTAAATGCCTGAGCCATATACATGCATGACCAGTTTCACCTAGTTATGGAGGTACCATAACCATAACACTGGAGGCACCAGTGTTATGACTTCACCACGACGGAGTGATGGCTCGTGGCGTCCCTTTCAGCTTTTGGCCATATTATTATGTTATTATGTGGGCGTACGGGTGCATCATAGGTTACATGTTTTAACAGATTGTTCAGGTGAATGTGGTGTGTGTCTTGCATCCTTCACAAGGAGCTGATCCCTCCTACCCAAACTTATATTAATTAGAGGCAACCCCTCTAATTGCATGACGAGGTCACCCCTCCAAGTATTCATGCACGTTGATATTTCATGACCTATATTTGCTTAATGGTTAACATGTTAAACAGTTTTCATAAGATAAACATAAGGTTTTTCAAACTATAAAACTAGTTTTACTAAGTTATACCAGGTTTTCAAGGACTTAATCAATTCCGCTGCTATATGTTGTATATGCTTATGTTATTCATTCTATGCTTGTATATCCGTGCACTCAGCGTTATGCTCAGCCATTTTCCTTTCATGTTCCCAAAACGGCAGGTACTCAGGGACGCTCTTAGACTCTAAGCGTACGTGCATATGGATTGGAAGCTTTCTAGCCTTCATTACTTTATGCTTATCATCATACATTTTGCTACTTGTTTCCATGGACATTGTTTAGTCCTTTTCCTTACAGTACTTATGTTTGTGTGTGATGAGCTTATACTTTAGGGTACCGATGTTTGTTTCCGGTATTTCCTTTATGGTCATGTAATGTTTAAGACATTTATCCTTGTATGCTTTGATGACACGCCATAATCACGCGTGACATTCCATTTACCAAAATGGGGTGTTAAAGTCTTCGTATTCACCGCGCTTCGATTTCGTCATGCGGGAGCGAATCTTTCGTCAAATAGTATACGATCGGTGTCATCCATGTGGACCTCCGTCTTCTACTACCGATGTGACTTCTTGTTCTTTTATTGATATGTCTTTAAGGATCTCTACCAGGACCTGTTTTGATAGGTGTGCAAAGCTGGTGGACGCTATTTTGCTAAGTGCATCTTGCTTCTTGTTCTCCCCCTAGGTACTTGGCGTATTAGGAACTTTCCGAACCCTTCAATCAATGTCTTGGCTTTTCGCAGGTATTGTACCATGTTTTCTTCTTTTGCCTCATATTCGCTAAGTATGTGGTTTGCTACCAGGCGAGAATCTACGTTTGCTTCGAGATTGCGCACACCCATTCTTGCTGCAATTCTTAGTCCTGCTATTAGCGTCTCATATTTCGGCTCGTTATTTGTGGATGTGAACTCAAAACCTAGTGCGTATGTAAATTCTATTCCTTCAGGATTGGTGAGTATGAGCCCTGCGCCAGATCCATCAATGCAAGAGGACCCATCATTGAATAAGATCCATGGGTCTTGGTCTTCTGCATTTTGTTTTGGCTCCTGAACGTCCTATTCTGGTTTTTCGATGATGAAATCTGCCAGAATTTGTCCTTTTACGGTATTGCGCGGTCTGTAGGTAATGTTGTGTTCCCCCAGTAGAACACTCCACTTCTGTAATCTACCTGCGACGTCCAGTTTTGATATAATCCGTTTTATGGGTTGATCTGTTATCACCGCTATGGGATGCGCTTGGAAGTATCTGCGCAACCTTTTTGCTACAAATACTAGTGCGAGCACCAATTTCTCCATTGGGGTATAATTTAGTTCCGAGCTATGTAATGCTCTGCTTATGAAGTATACTGGTGTTTGCATATTTTCCCTATCCGTCATTAGCACCGCGCTGATTTCTCTGTGTGTAGCTGACAAATACATTATTGGTTCTTCTTTAGGACGTGGCGCGACTAACATGGGGTTTAAAGCAAAATGTGTTTTCAGTTCCTCGAAGGCTTTCTCAGCTTCCTTTGTCTAAGTGAAGTCTCCTTTCTTGATGCACTTCTTGAGTGTTTTAAACAAAGGGAGCGACTTCTCTACGGATTTGGACAGGAATCTATTCAACCCTGCGAGCTTCCCATTTAGCGACTGCACTTCCTTTTTCGTCTTTGGGCTTTGAAGCTGAATGACCGCGTCTGTCTTTTCCGGGCAGGGTTTGATGCCATTAGGGTCAATCATGTATCCTAGGAACATGCCTTCTATTGCCCCAAAAGTGCATTTCTTTGGGTTCAACTTCATGTTTATTCTCCTAAGTGTTGAGAATGATTCCTCTATATCCCGGATAAGTTCACTTTCTGTGTGGCTTTTTATCACCAGGTCATCAACATACACCTCCAAATTTGCGCCCTATTTGACCTTCGAATGCTTTATCAACCAACCGTTGGTACGTGGCCCCTGCGTTCTTAAGTCCGAATGGCATTTTTGTGTAGCAATACATACCCTGACTTGTATGGAATTATGTTTTTTCTTCATCTTGCTCTGCCATTTGTATCTGGTGGTATCCCTTGTATGCGTCCAAGAAACACTTAAAAAGATATCCACACAACGATTATACTTTCCAATCTATCTCCGGGAGTGGATAGCAATCTTGTGGGCAAGCCTTATTGAGGTCTGTGAAGTCAACACACATGCACCAACTGCCATCATGTTTTTAACCATCAATGGGTTGGCGAGCCAATCATGGTAGTAAACTTCCCTCATGATTCCTACGTCTACCAGTTTCTTCACTTCCTCAAGTATCGCCTTGTTGCGTTCTGGGGCCCGTCCTCTTTTCTTTTGCCTAACTGGGGGGTATCCTTCGCGGATTTGAAGCTTGTGTTCAGCTATTAACCTTGGTACCCCCGTCATGTCTTTAGATTCCCACACGAAGACGTCTAGGTTATCCTTTAAGAGGCGACACATGTCAGCCTTTCCTTCGTTAGACAATGTCCCCCCGATCGTTATCTCTTGATCTGGATATTGCGGATGGACTGTCACTTTTAGGTTCAGCAACGAGTTTATCTTGGGTTCCATTGTAACCCGAGGGGGTTCCGTGATCGTGTTGCACTCCGGGAGTGTTATTACTGTGTTAAAGATCGTTACGATTCCTCCCTTCACTGGGAACTTTATCATGCCATGAGTCGTAGAAAGTACTGCTCGCATTGCTAGTATGGCAGGTCGCCCAATAATTCTATTATATTGCGATGGCGACCGTATGATTAAGAAGTTCATGTAGACTTTTTGTTGAATGTTCATCGTTTCCCACTTTTACTACTAGCTTTAGTTGGCCCAAAGGCCACACCGCTTCCCCACTGAATCTAATGAGCGGGGAGGTTGCAGGCACCATTTGGCTCCTTACTTCTGCGCTGAGTTTCAGGAAACAGTGTTCATACATTATTTCTGCTGATGAGCCTCAATCAACATACATACGATGTATACTGTGTTCACCAATGTTTATTTCTATCACTAACGGGCCTTCTGCCACATTCCTCGCGCTGGGGGGGGGGGGGGGGGAGATGTCTCTTCCTTTCGAGAATTTTTGGCTCACCTTTTGTTTTGTCCTTCGCTGCCATGCTTCTACCATGTAAACATGTGCGCTATGGGTTTTTGGTTTCTCGTCCTCCGCGGTTCCTTTGACAAGGTGTTTTAGCTTCCCTTATTTTACAATATTCTTGATATGTTTCTGCAGCTGAATACATTCGTTCGTAGCGTGCCCCTTCTCATCATGATATTCATAATATCTGTTGCCAATGCGCCTTTCTACCGGGGTGGTCATTGGCAATGGTCTTGGGAAGTTCGCACCTTCTGATATAAGGATTTCCCTCGGAGTTAACTTAAGGGGAGTAAACCTGAAATTACTGGCTCGCCCCTCTCTTTTATTTCCTTGGTAATCGAGACCTCCATGCCTACTTTACCTGATAAATCCTTTATTAGGCGCTTTGCGAGATCTATAACCATGGGCGTTTTGTGTGACTTTCGAGGCAGTGGATTCCCCCTGTATAAAGGATCTTACCCGCCGTAGTACTCCATCGAAGGTTTCTGGTTTTCTTTCATTAAGCTTTTTTATTAGATCATTGTTGCGTATACCCGCCATGAAGCAAGATACTTTCAAGATCTCTGGGCATTCTTTTATATCAAGACACTCGCTCTTGAAACGTTCTAAAAAATCCTCCAGGTACTCGCCCTGGTTCTGCTTGATTCTGGCAAGTGATACAACACTCCTATCATGTCTTTTCTGTTGCACATAATTTCTTTTGAATGCTTTCCGCAATACTTCATACCCATTAATTGTTCACGGCGAAAGTCTGTCAAACCAGATCCGCGCGTTTCCTACGAGTGTAGAGTTGAACATATTGTACCATACAGGTTCTGGCCATTGCTCAATGTCTGCTTGGGATTCAAAGACATTTAAGTGGTCTTCTGGATCTGAGGTGCTATCATACGTTTTTACGTTTGCTGGCATGCAGCGCTTTCTCGTATCCGCGTAATACTGTATGCGTCTCGTGAAAGCATTTTTTCTGGCTATTCTCCAAGGTTGTGAGAAGCCTTGGTCATCTGAGGAGTAACATTCACGCCTGCGCTTTGCAGGGTGGTTATCACTCGATCTTGGCAGATTGCTTTCAGAGGATTCACCGTGTTCTGCGCGTTCTGTTCCTTTCGTTCCCTTCTTGTTCTTTCTGTGTTTGGAAACCAGCGGGATGAGGGCTTGTAGATTATTGGCTATATATTCCTCCATTGCGCGCGCCTCCTTGGCCATAACTTTCTCACTTTATTTGGGGAGTATCTTTTTTATTGTTTATTAGAAGGAGACTGAGTTGACTTGTTCTACGTTTCTTTCCTCAATAGTAGGTAGAGGAGTTGAGAATAGTACACCCGTTCCTCTGAAAGATGGATTTATTACATCCCGAGTGTTTGCCTCACTGGCAGATCCAGGAGTAACATTCGCGGAAGCAGTGTGACCATCTACCGTCGAGGATCTTCGATGGCCTTCATTCATACCGTTTTTCATCATTTCTAGAGCTTTAGTGTAGGGTCCCACAGATGACGCCAACTTGTTGATACAAAAGTTGCATGGACCGAGCTTGACCCGAATTAGGCTCAATTCGGGGTCTTGTGGACTCCGCTCTTGCACCAAGTGAAACTTGCTTTAAAGACCATGCACACTAAACAGACACCGTAAGACTTACCGTGGGTTTATGACCCATGATTAGACTCCAGCGTGAGAGTAAGTAATCGATTTGAGTATATTAGGCTTTAGGGTATTGTGTGTATCGTACCTTTGTAGAACCATGGGGGTTCCTTTTATACTCGAGAGAGTCCAGGCTGGGCTCCCTGTTCTTGCGGCCTAAGGAAGAGACAATGGTTCAAAATAGATTGATCCTTATCGCATAACTGAGGTAAGTGTATATCTTCTTCCCTTAGGCGAATATAATCATAAGATAGATTATATTCTGTCTGATCCTGTCGCAGTGCGACGAGGACACGGTTTAAGCAATAAACGGTATGTGCGACAGCGACTTACCGGGCCTCCTGGGCTATGCGCACATCACATAAGCATTAATCCTTTCTTGATGGATATGGATAGTACCCGTGAGTCGGACTATCCAGCCCGACTAGGGACTCTACGTCATCAGAGTCAATTGATCATCTTTTTGTTCATTGTCGAATTTCGTTTGCTATTTGGTGGGAACTGAATGAGGGTTGGGGTTGCAGGTGCGTAATTTCTCGAAGCATAATAGACTTGTTCGTATGGTGGAATGATATGACTAAGGATATCAAATGTAAATAAGTTTGGTTAATGTCGTTCTTTTATGTTTTGTGGCATATTTGGGAAGCTCGAAATAAGGCAATTTTTTCAAAAAAAAAGAAGTTTCTTCGTCTCAGATGATAGATATGGTAAAACTTAGATCCGGGGCTTGGATAAAAGCTTTTTTTTCCGGCGTGCTCATATTCTTTATTGGATGGCCATTAAAGAAGCGTTCAAGATGTTAAACAAATATGTTGAGCTCAACTCGATAAAGATCGTTATTGAAAGTGATTCTTTGAATGATGTTTCATGGGCTCAACTCCATCAGGAGACCATAGAGATTATTACCTCACTTTTACGAGGTAGACATGTTTTTATCAAGCAGTTTAAGTCATTCGATTGTTCATGTTCATCGGGAAGGTAATTTAGATGCTGATAAGTTGGCTAAAGATGGGGTTTATCAATCATGTCCTCTAGGGATGAGCATTTCGTCTCGAATCTCGAAATCGAACCGGAACCGTACTGATTTCTGTTCGGTACGGTACCGATACTACGAAATAAGGTGAAAAAAATTCGGTACCACTAATTCGGTACGGGACCGGTACCAAATCAGAAAATTCCTGAAAAAAGGGAAATCCTGATTTCCCGGTACCGGTACCGATATCCGAATCCCGTTCGGTACGGTACCATTAATTTATGCTCGGGAAAAATTCGGTACCACTAATTTGGTACGGGATCGGTACGGTACCGGTACCGTGCTCATCCATAATCTCCTCTATGTTTATGGAAGGAAGACTGAGTCAGTTTAGATGATTTGAGAGTGTTAAATGTTTCGAGCTGATAGATTTTATCATCAATTAGTGCATCTCTATTCGTTCATTAATGTTCTAGATGTAGTTTTTGTCATATGGTTTTTGTTGGTTCTTTATCGTAGGATGATTGCTAGAGGTTGTGTTTGGTGTTGTTCTGAGGTCGATTGATATACTGGCTTATGGTCTATGTTTTTTTATAATAAAGTCATTAATAAAAAATGATATGACTTTATGCATGCACTCCACTACATAATATGATAATATCTTATATTACGGTTAAAAATAATTGAGCTCTAGTTTTACGTTAGCAAGCTTTCAAATTTTATTTCGTTCAACATTATGTAGGTTAATCGAGCCTCACCTTATATCACTCTCGACCTCAAAATCATAATAAGCTCAAGCTTTAACAAACTCGAACTCGGGTCGGCTCCGCTTATTTCCAACCGGGGGTTTCCAAAAACACTTGTTTTAACTTTTAACAAGTAGAATCTTCTTGATGATTCTTTCAACGAAAAAAAAGTCATTGTGAACTTCAAGAAAAAAAAATCACATACTACTAGGAAACTTCCATCATCTCAAACTTTAGCATATAAAAATCCACAAAAAAATCCATTTATTTTTGTATAAAATCCACACACACAAAAGAAAGAAAGAAAAAAACAAACGCGTGTTATATTTAGTAACATTATTTTTTGGTCAGACAGAGAGAGAGAAAAGATTATTATTACTTGTAAACATATCTTCACGCGGTTCATATTTTCTACCCATCTTTTTCCTCCTTCATTTTCAGGTCTATCTTCTTTCTTCAAATTCATTGTTTTTTGTTTTTTATTCTTTGATTTCATATGCGTTTGTTTGGATTGATATATGATCATGCTCAATTTTTTTAAATTTCTTTTATCATATATATGGATCAAGATTGTTTTTTTTTTTCTTTTTATGGATTATAGGGAGTTATGAATTTGATTAGATTGAATTAATATTTGTTTTTTTTTTGTGTGGATTTGGTGTTTTTTATTTAGTTGACTTTTTTTTTTGTAATGAAAGTTGGAATTTTAGATGATTATGTGTTAAAAATATGATATATGGCTTTTTTATTATTTGATCATGATGAAAATTGACATATGATATTGATTTTGGCATATCTTTATTCGCAATGTGGTTTCGTTTTGTATAGAATTTGGCATAGCGTAATTTGGTATTTGCGCGGTGTTTTGGGTTGCGTATTCGAGCTGATTATTTGCTTGCAAAACTGCATTTTCACAAACAGCATATCGATTATAAGAAAACATGCATAATCATCTTTTTTTGGGAATAGTTTGCCAAATGCTGTTACCTGATTATTTACGTTTTGTAACGCAATAACATATGCATCTAAAGTGCAATCCGAAACGCACTTTTAGTTTTTCTTGTATAATTTTGTTGCTTTTGTTTTTCTAATTCAAGGTTGTTTGATATTGTGAAAATACAGGCTTCCGTTGTAAATAGATGGGTGATCACTTGGCTCTGGATGTGAATCGACCCATTAAAAGGAGCGAGGAGATGGAGGGCCCCTCATCTTCTGATGATGCAGTTGCTGTTGTAGTGGATGAAAGCCGGGCTTCATATGATGATGTGGAAGCACCTCTATTATCGATGGCAGAGTGTCGTATTTGTCAAGAGGAAGATTCCGTCGATGCTTTGGAAACACCTTGCTCTTGCAATGGCAGTCTTAAGGTAAACAATGTTGTCGATAACTGCATTCCTCTGGACTCATTAGCAGAATATATAAAGTCCACGTTTTGGTAAATTCGTATGTAGGAACCCAATATATGATGATTTTTATATCTGGATTTGATTTGATGTTTGTGGATGAAAAAGAAGTATATTGAATAAGTATATTGTCTATGCAGTACGCTCACAGGAAGTGTGTTCAACACTGGTGCAATGAAAAGGGTGACATAACCTGCGAGATATGCCATCAGGTATGTTATCATTAATCAAGTAGTTTTTTTTAAACGGCAATTTTTTTACACGCCTATACAACCTATGTCACACTATTTTACAAATGTCTCCATTGAGACTTAAGCCCACAACTTCTTGGTTGATAGGCACACTTACATACCACTAGGCCAAAGGCCTTGGGGCTGATCAAGTATTTCTAATCGGCATTGCTGTAATCTACTAGTGAATTATTGTTTACAAATGTAGCAAATCATCATTATTATTTTGTGCAAAAGAAATTTTTAGCATGTATGACAATGGGGTGTGACGTTTCTTTGAACCAAATGTAGCTCAAGCAAGCATTCTATTTTATGCATTTATTCACATTGATATGCTGTGTTGCGCAGCCTTACCAACCTGGATATGTCGCTCCTCCTCCCCGACCGTGCTTGGATGAGACCACCATAGACATTGGGTATATTTCTTCTTTCTTTTGGCTGCCATACTCGTTATTTGGTTTAAGGTTTGACGAATTTGCAATAGGGAATTAAACGGAATGGCCTTTCGTTGGAATGAAATATTACAATGTAGACCACACTGATTACGTATTCTTCGACACAGATGATTTTTTTTTGGTTTAAATAAGATTTATTATGTCAACTTTATACTATTAACACATAGAAATTGCAACAAGTTTTTGATAATATTTAAAGTAGATATAAAAGTGTATACTGTCTCTATATATCATAAATCTTTAACGAAAGCACATACCCTTCCTGTAGCCAAGCAAACATGTTAACATATTGTAATGAACACAGTGAAACTTAATTTGGTTCTATTTGTGCCTGCTTTCTGCAGGGGAGCATGGCAAATCTCAGAAGCTGACCGTCAATATCTGGAAGCCGAGTATGACGATTATAATGCAACAAATGCCAGCGGTGCTGCATTTTGCCGTTCAGCTGTTTTAATTGTAAGCCCCCATAACTTGTATAACTGTAGTCAGTCTGATTGCCTTGGTAATTTAACTAATGTTCTTAACTTTGGAGGCTGGTTGGTTGTGTTAATCTTTAAGATTGTATTATAACCGGCTCTAATCTATTGGCAGTTGATGGCACTTCTGCTGCTACGACATGCATCATCTGTACCCGATTCTGACGGAGATGGAGACGAGGATGCATCTACTTTCCTAACTGTAAGTGGTAGTTCAGAATTATGTCGGATTTAATAATCAAACACTGCTTATATGAGAGTGATAAACCGTTAGTTAAAGATCTGAAGTGTCACTGGTGATGGCAAAAGAGTAATCATGTGTTTCTAATTAATCTCCAAAAGAGATGGATTAAAACTTTGCTGGAAAGGGAAACGGTTCGTTTTGTTGCCTGGAATCAACTTTGATATATATCTTTTCTTTCTTTTTGAAGCTTTTCTTGCTTCGGATTGCTGGGTTTCTATTGCCATGTTACATCATGGTTTGGGCTATCAGCCTTTTGCAGCGTCGAAGGCAGAGACAGGTTTGTCTACTCTTCTTGATTGTTTATCTTATTATCAATCTGATAAAGATCCTTTGTTGGCAACTTATCATCATTAAGAATATGCTTATAATCAGGGTTAAACTTTGCTTAAGACGTAGTTAAGTTTATCCTGAGGTCAAAGTTGGACTCCTTTTCTTGGGGCGAATGCCTTATGAATCTTTTCAACTACCTGTAAAATTGTTAAATGAACAATAGTAACAGTTTGGTCCCTTTTGTATGCTCAAGAAAAGCATCTCTAGTGTTCCTAGAAATAGATGGATTTAGCCCAAGACTCTGTATAATCGTATAAGGGTGACCTTGGTGAACCACGAGTAGAGACGGAAAATTGGGCGTGTCGTGTGGGTTGGGACCATTGGGTTGCAGAATGGGTCATTTTTTAGTCTAGACAAACCCATTGTGTCGGGTTGGGCTAACCCACATTTGACATCAATTTGACTTATTTCCATGATCTATCAATACTTTTTTGAAATTTGGATCAACTTTTTTTATTAGAGATGCTGAAATTGACATATTTACCCATTAATGGGACATATTTACCCATTAATGGGTCAAAACTAACACCTCCACGTCAGAACATGTGGGGGTCTTTGTACAAAGATTTGGTTACATGAAGCTAATGAATTTGGTTAAATTGGGTTTGCAGGAGGCAGCAGCATTGGCGGCAGCACAATTTGCTTTTGTATTGCAAGCAGGACAGAGAAGAGGACTACACTTCACAGTAGCTTCATTGGGGCCAGCACCGGCCCAAGCACCCGCACCAGCACCCACTGTGACTCCAACTGCAGCTCCACAAGATGAAAACGTTTAATAAGATGGCGGAGGAAAAATCATTTTTTTTTTGTCGAAGAAATCGTTTCTAGTTTATGAAATTGTTTGTTGATGGCATCATATTTTTGTGAATAATCCAATGTTATGTTAATGTGTATATGAAGCCATTTGACAGTTGGACGTTCTTCAAAAACCTTTTAACAAAGCAACTGCGTTTGCAACCCTTGTGTATTTTAGTTATTGTGTATGATCGTTGGTTTAGTTCTCGTGACAAAACTAGTCAAACCATGAAGCTACTATTGTTATGTCCCATTCCGCTTCGCTTATCAGTTTCTCCTCCTCTAGTTTTGTTCTTTAGGTTTTACTTATTTAATATTATAGTAGTATGATCTGAGAACTGGACTCGATCCTAATTCCTAAACAACACCTGGTTCATGGATAAAAACCCAGCAGAACTAGAACAGACTTGTTACGATTGGAATACAATCGGGCTGAGTTTAGGTGAGGGTGGATATATAAAACTTTATAGGGACTGATAGAGAACTACCCAAATACCCTTACTTTCTCACCAAGACATATTATAAAAGGAAACTAACTTAATTAATAATAAAGAAAGACTAATAATAATGGGTCATATCAAATACTCCGGCCCCCGAAGAACACCTTGTCGTCAAGGTGTTGCTTTAAAAATGTAGCATCGATTAATCTCGGGATCCCACTCTTATTTGAACTCCCTGAAACACACGATTGCTCTTGATAATCGATTCTATAAAGGGTTAATAAACAATTAAACATAAATATGTTACTAAAATTAAAATTAATCAAGATGGTCGCATAAGTTACTCAAGTTTAAAACGTTACTAAGATGTTATTCAAGTATACAGGTGTAACACTTCTGCTTCGGGTTTGCAGTTACGAACCAAGAGGTGTAATGCGGGTTTGTCGGCATCTTCACATTGGTGATGGCGCCTGTCTCGATTTTAATAATAATATTAAAACAACCAGGATCGCCTCAAGTAGGCTCTACAACTGGTTCACTTTTGGCAGGAATAATCAAAGGTTAGCTTTTGCCACTATATACAAATGAAGCTAAAACTTCCATTGCACAAGGCACAAGTCATTGTAACCAAGAATCACACCAGAAGTGGGGTTCCTGTTTCATTCAAAAGTAATACTCTCTTCAGCTGTAGTTTTAGCAAAAAGAAACCGGGCATTTTAATTGCTTCTAGTGGTTGGAATATATGCATTCCTTGTTACGTATCGACTGATTACAGGCCAAATTAAGTTAATGGCTAGTAAAGTTAAGGAACACCATCTGTAACATCAACTGTTGCATTGAATAATTGGTTTCAAAGGTGCGGTTACCCTGTTAAGAGTACTAATGAAAGCTAAATGTGTTACTTTACCTTCATGCGCATATTCTTCTAGCACAGTTAGATGGCCTGTAACCTAGCACGTCGAGTTATTCTTTAGTAGTGTTATCAGATAAAACAATGAAATATTGTTGTTGCAAGTTTAAGACCAAATCATGTTCTGTTATTACATGTCACCTTGTTTAACGCATAGAAACATTATGGACAAATCGTTTGGCATCGTTATGATGAAGAAAGATCTACCTAATCTATCTTTGTTCCAAAAGTAAATCATATATCAGAATCTAATATTAATTATTAAGAGGAACCTGATGTTCGGCATGTATACTTTTCATTCTTCTACTGCCGATTTTATTTATCTGAAATCATATAATATAGTTATTCCGTATTCACATCACATCCTCATTTTCTTTGTACCAAGCATAACGAAGAATCTTAATTATTTATTTTATCCTTCGACATGTACACATCAAACATGTTGATGTCCAAATAATCAGGAATCTGATGTTTCTATTCGAATACATCACCAAATGTGTATCTGAAACTCATCATAGCTGATGCTGACACTACACCATCTAGACTCTAAATTAAGTACTCTAGAACCAACATCAAACAACCACTGGCCGGAGATGAAAAAAAAACACTATGTTATAAAGGATACCCACAAAGTGACACATTCTGTTGCAACTCATTAAGAAATACAACCTTACTGCCAAAGTGGAATGCGGCAAAAAAAATGGAGCAAATTGAAGAACCGTGACTCGACGGTGGGAATGTCATGGGCTGATATAAGTACCTTAGTATGTGAAGAATAGTACAAACTTGTACCACGAGTGAGAAAGTGAGAAGTGTGAACAAATCCTAAAGAATAGTTGCGTCCAAGGAAGGAACTAAAACCTAGCTTAAGTACAGGGATATTCGTATCTTAAATGATCGTCACTCGGATATTCAATCAAATATACTGCAATATGAATCCATATAAATAAAAACTTGAATTTATATTAATATGGGACACTTGATTATTAAAATTTTCATACACTAATTACAAGCGTAAGTATTGTTGATCCTAAACTTAGATCGATTAGCTTTGTGTATACGAGATTAGATCAAGTAATACACGTAGAGAAACCTTTGTATATGCTTTGTAAATCTAAGTGTTATGCGGAATTTAACACTTAAACAAGAACACACAAGATATAAACAAACTTTCACTTTGATTATCAATGTCGAACTTGCTTACAATGAAAGATGTTTATGAACGAAAACTTATGTAAAACTTATATCAAACATTAACCTAAAGACCTTCTTTTATAGATACAAGAAGCCTTGTACAATAAGTTACGTATCAACTATTCTAGGTAAAGATAAACATAGAAAATACATTGTCGTTTCTATCCTTACTAGAAGTATTCTAGAATATAATAAACGTGTAGATTATATCTTCCATCAGTGCTTGTCTTCAATGTGTCAACGCTTGACTTTAACTTGTCAACGCTTGAGCTGTCAACGCTTGCTTTGCTCTTGTCAACGCTTGAATTGTTCTTGTCAGCGCTCAAGTGATCTGGCCTTAATTTATTCCCAACAATCCTCCCCTAAACTTGATATCCACTCTTATGATCAAGTTTCTGAATAAGCATTAAGAACTAGGAGGAGTCTGACAAATCTTCTCATATTGGTAATGAATAAATCTGATCAAATCTTTTGCCACGTCACTTGAATAATCTATCTCCAGCTGAGTGTCCTTCATCTTTTCCAAAATAGCCTTGGATATGAAATACTGAGCATCCACAAGTAGATACTCAGCAAACTTTGTAGAACTTAAATGGTATACACCAGCAGCTGAATATAACCTCCATTGAAGACCACTGAGGTCATCTTCAAGATCCTTCCATATTGCAGGATCTTCATCTTTTGGCCCACACATTCTTTTGAATGTGGTCCAAAGTTTTATTCCATTAGCTGAAGTTGGTGCTTCAGCCTCATACTTGGTTTCCAGCAACCTCCAAAGGTCCACCAAGTCTTCTCTATCACAACTTGCAAATAAAGATATGAGAGTGGTAAAAGTGTGTACCTCCTTGCCAAATCTGCCAATCTTCCAGAATCCACATTCATCTTCTTCATAGCTCACAATTGGATTCCTGGAATCTAATGGTAACACTTGCACCATATCTGAAGCTTCTAACGGGGAGAGCTTGAGGCTCTTTCTTATAACTGCTTCATTTGGATATAGTGGATCCATATCTTTTGGAAACTCAAATTTACTTCCCTTCTTCACTGGCCTGGGAATCATCATAGCTTTCTTGATTTCCATTTCTTCTGCAAGTTGCTCCTTTCTTTCATCTGAAAGAAGTCTGAGAGTGTTTGCTTCTTGCACTCTCACCCAAATGGGATAAGCCCTGTTTTCCAACTCATCAAATGTCAAAGCCTTCAACTTCTGATATGTCCATCCAACTCCATGACATCTGAGCAACATAAAGTAGAGCTCCCTTCTATCCCTTTTCAATTCTGAGAGAATGTTGCTTGCCTTGTGCTTCAAAATTACCTTACAATCTTGCTGAACTCTAAGAAGAAGTTCCAAACCCCATATTTGATCTGAAATGGTCAAGTCTGGATTATCCATGCAACTTTCTTCCCAAGCATTGTACATTTGAACCACCTCTTGCATGTCAAAGTCAACCTGCAATTTTAAATCTCTCAACTTTTCCCTAGCAAGCTCATCACCATACTCAAGCCTTTCTGGTTCTATTATCATCACACTTGAGTCTGAGCTATCACTTTCTTCTTCTGAAGTCACAACAAATGGTGACTTTTCCTTTTCATCTTGTTCCATGATTTGTTCAGCTAGTCTTCTATCAAATTCAACCTGGGCTGCATCCTTTGGAACAATCTCTTCTACCAATTTACACTTACCCTTATCTGATGGTGCAATGGTTGGTAAGGTAGATGGTAATACCTGAGTAGAAACTTCCTTGATGATAGATGATGACTGGGATACATCACCTTCATGTGCAGATCTGTCAACGCCCAAATTTATCCTATCAGCGCCCAAAATACTTCTATCAGCGTCCAAATTTGCCTTGTCAACGCTAAAATATTTTCCCTCAGCGCCTTGTGTAACCTCTCTCAACATAGCTGTAAATGATAAATTTAGATTGGTTGGAGAGATTAAGGACGTATCAAAACCTTTTTGTTCCTTCAAAGTTGTAAGGGCTTCAGCAACATCCATTGATTGACCATTTTGGCTGCCCTTATCACTCAGATTTCTTTGATCTTCCTCCCCTTTGGAAGACTCCTCCATACCCCTTCTAACACGATCACTTTCCAAAACAACAATCCTCTCCCTCAATTGCTTGAGTTCAAGGCCTTGTGAGCTGACAATTTGTACTAAGTCTGCATTTTGCTTTTGCAAGCTAATGCAGACTGCCGTCAATTCCAAAAGAGTCATTGGTTCCAGTCTGCCCTCTTCTAAAATGGGGATTTGACCTCCCAAGTCAGGTTCATTGGGCAAGGATGAGGACTTAATGATGGTGGGACTGCCTTGGCCAGCATCTAAGCCAGAACGAATAGTCCCAGCCTCATCCAGGTCACCAGCCACACTTGTGGTGGTGGTTCTCTCTGCTTCAAGGCTAGGACCACTAGAGGAGAACACTCCAGTAGTCCTTTGGCGTTTCATCAACCTATATTCAGGTGGTGTGGAAGATGGTGTGGAAGAATGGGTAGATGTGGGTTGGTTAAGGGGTGTTTGGGATTGTGAAGGTTGTGTGTCAGCGTTGGAAATAGGCACATCAACGCCAACATTTGATGTGTCAGCGTCAAAGGGTTCTTGGTCAATCTGCATTTGTTCAGGTGAGGGTAAAGGTTCAGGAATAGGTTCAAGTTGTGGTTGAGGGTCAATTTGAGGTTGGGGGTCTGGTTGGGGTTGTGCTGCTGCAATAACAGCAAGCATGGCTGGGGTTAAAGGTAAGTCTCTATGGGGTGGTGAATTCATCTTCGTAAAAATAGCTTTCTTTTGCTCAGGGATCTTATAAAAATCATTGTGATCCCTTGAGCAGTAACCTTGATCATCAAAAATCATTTGCAGAAAACGGGGATAAGCTAAAGTCATTTTTGTCCCCTTGTTTTTACACATCCCTTCAAAAATCATTTTAGAATAGTTATATTTTTGCCCTGTTGCAATGCACATAATAGCACTAGCAATGGATCTATTGATCTCATTGTGTGCAGTACATTTGGGACTCAAACATTGAAGGAGGACATGTATGAGGTACTTCCAGGCTGGGGGAAATTCCTGCTTATGATACTTGTTAAGAGTACCTTCATCAGGAAAAGGATATCCCAAAGCCCTAAGCCCTTGTTCTATTTCATTTATGGGAAGGGTGGCTATACCATCAACATCATCAAGATGCAAGGCTTGGCGTACCAATGCCTCAGTAACCACCCAAGACCTCCCATGAACAATAGAAGTCAATGTGGTCACTCCATTAATTGTTGAGGAACTAACAGTGTTCCAAAACTGCTTAATGTGTGTGACTGGAATGAGTGGTGCATGAGAAAGAGCATACCTTAATGGGGATGCGTTCAAATACGCCACCATTTGTGTGTATTGAGGAAACAGAGTATCATCAGCAGCAAGATAAGCAATCATGTTGTGTTGAGACTTGAACCCCAATTCCAATTCTGCTGAGTTAAACTTTGGTGCCATTGATGAAAGCTGTTAATTTTAAGTATAGAAGATGAAGTTGATAAGAGAAAAGTGTTAGACAAGAATTATAGATACCCTGTTTAAAATAGGAGCCAAATTTATAGGAGAGAAATAATGCATGTGATTGGCCCAAAAATAGGCAAAGATTTTCAAAAATCAATCATGAAAATATTGAAAAAGTTATAAGTTTATCTCATGCATTAAATGAAAATAACAACTCCTAAAATTACGGCTTGAAAATATGTCAAAAAGTAACAACTGGGTAGGTCACATTGAGTGTCAACGGTAAAAAATAACCTATCAACGCCCAACGACTATAATCTTGTCAACGTTTGCCTAAAGCCATGTCAGCGTCCAATTTGGTCACAACAACGCTTGGAAATTTCTTGTCAGCGTCCAAAAATAAAATTATTTTAAAAGTGAAAAATGACCTTAACAAGTAATTTATCCTAGAGAAGATAACCAAAAGCTGATAATTATTATAGGGCGGCAAGCACTGTCCAGTTATGCACACTTTCATCAGCAAGATAGACATAACAGTCCTCTAGTGTCCCTTGCTAACCAAAACTCTTAGCAACAAAGTTACCTTATAAAATCCTTGTTACTCCCAGGTAAATCCCATATCAAAATCATTCCCAAGTCTCCCAACAGACCACAACCAATCCTAGGCCAAAAATGTCTTGGCAGCATGCAAAGTTGATATACTATGCATGCTACAGTGCCTCATGATTTAGTAAAACTAACTCATACTCACCTGTGGACACAATCTAGAATTGTGATAAGAGTATCATATGGATACCCAAACATCCTAAAGGTTCCTAAAACCTCCCCTTAAACTATGATACAAAAAGTTTGCTAAAATCATGCATGAACATAAAAAATTTATGTCAAGATAGGAATGAAACATTCCAACCATCATCCATAAATAAAACTTGTCCAAATGCTTCTCCATTGATCCATAAGCAACTCTTTATCCAATGGTATACTTCTAACACCATCTGCACATTTAGATTGAAAACCACAAAACTAACATTGTTGCTGACAACGCCCCGATAACACATGACAGCGTTGAGGGAAGCTTTGTCAGCGTTAGACAATTATATTGCTGACAACGTTGCAAAAACACTTATCAGTGTTCAAGCAACCTTTGTCAGTGTTAGAAAAATATAGTGGAAAATCTAAATCATCAATAAGACCAATAATAATAATGCATCAACCTGTACATACTTTTACAAAAAGAATCCAAAACACATATTATGTGAGATTAACTATTCCAATACTTGTTACCAAGTATTGAAATCTCCCAGCATCAAAAGGATTAGTTAATAAATCTGACACATTTTCCTCAGTGTCAACCCTATCTGGTTGTATTAAACCTTTCTAAAAGCAATCTCTTATAAAATGGTGTCTAATTTCTATGTGTTTAGTTTTAGAATGATGTACAGGATTCTTAATGATGCATAAAGTACTATTATTGTCAACAAATATCTTAGTATGCATGAAATTATACCCATAATCCAACAGCTAGTTCTGAATCCACAACACTTGACCACAACATGCAGCTGCAGCCACATACTCTGCTTCAGTTGTAGAATTAGCCACCACTATTTGTTTCTTGCATTGCCAAGATATTAACCTGCTCCCAAGAAACTGACATCCACCAGTTGTGGATTTCCTATCAAACTTATCACCTCCATAATCACTATCTGAATATGCAATCAGCTCCAATGGTGAATCCTTTGGGTACCACAAACCAAGACTGGGGTAACATCTTAGGTACCTAAAGATCCTCTTCACAGCATAAAGGTAACATTCTTTGAGAGTCACTTGATGGCGTGCACAAGCACACACAACAAACATAATGTCAGGTCTGGAGGCAGTAAGATACATCAAGGATCCAATCATGGATCTATAGTGCCTGACATCAACATCTTTCCCATCTCCAATCTTTCCCCAAGGGTGTTCTCTATCCATAGGAGTAGTAGCCCTCTTTTCATGTGGAGAAAAGCCAAACTTCTTCAAGATCTCAACAACATATTTGTCCTGGGAGATGAAGATACCATCTTCTTTCTACTGAACTTGTAAACCAAGAAAGAAGTTCATCTCCCCCATAGCACTCATCTTGAATTTGTCTGTCATAAGCTTGGAGAAATCCTCACTCATCTTTGGATCAGTAGACCCAAAAATGATATCATCAACATAGACCTGCACAAGCAACACATCCTTGCCTTTCTTCTTTGTAAATAGTGTCTGATCTATGGTGCCCCTCTTGAATCCATTGTCCACCAAATAGGTAGACAAAGTACCATACCATGCTCTAGGGGCTTGATGAAGGCCATACATAGCCTTTTTGACTCTATACACTTTATCTGGATGCTCTGGATCCTCAAAACCAGGAGGTTGCATCACATAAACTTCCTCAACAATAGTTCCATAGAGGAAAGCACTCTTGACATCCATTTGATAGACTGTGAAGCCCATGCAGGATGCATAGGCTAGAAAAATCCTAATAGCTTCAATCCTTGCAACTGGTGCAAAGACCTCCTCATAGTCTATCCCATCCTCTTGTGTATAACCTTGAGCCACTAACCTTGCCTTGTTTCTGACCACAATACCTCTTTCATCTCTTTTGTTCCTGAGAACCCATCTTGTCCCTATAGGTCTGACATATCTAGGACAATCAACCAGCTCCCAAACATCCTGAATTGCAAATTGGTGAAGCTCATCCTGCATTGCTTCCACCCAACTTGGTTCTTTGAGAGCATCAAATATTTTCTTGGGTTCTTCTTGTGACAGAAAACATGCAAACAAACATGCTTGCACAAGAGGGGTATCAACCTTCTTGTGTATATTGGCAATAAATCCACCAAGACCTTGATGAGACCTTCTAGTCTGAACTAGAGTCATAATATCACCAATGATCTGAGATGTGGAGTGATTCTTCATTGTGGAAGTGAGAACCCCTCCTTCAAAAAGTCTGGTGTCCTCAACCTCATGCTCCATGTTGCCAATGTCTTCTTCATCAGACTCTCTTATGTCAACATAAGGATGACCTTCTTCATAAGAATTGGAAGGTTCACCTTGTTCAAAAGTGGAAGAGAAAAGATGTGCAAAGGTGTTGTCAACGTCTGAACCTTGTTTGTCAGCGCTTGGGCTAACAACGCTTGAAATGTTGTTGTCAACGTTTGAGCCATCAACGTCTGAATTGGTCTTGTCAGCGCTAGATTTACCTTTGTCAGCGCCTGAAGAACCATGCATGTTTGTATCTGGTGGTATTTGTAAACCACCATTATCTTGTCCAGCAGCAGCAGCAGCAGCAAAAGCATATGTCCAAATAGGGATTGTGACATATTCATATGTAGGAGATGCCTTTTCTGCTTGTGATCCAACCTTCTCATGAACCTGTGTACCTGAAACATTAACAACTTGTTCCTCTACAACACTTGAGGTTACCTTCACAATGTCTGGATTAGTGACAGGCATATAATTTAAAGTTCTAGATAAGGGTTCCAAATCAAATAACCAATTAGGATCACTCTCAAGATCACTAGGTTTATTCTCTAAGAACCTAACATGTACTCTATCAACTATACGTTTGTCCTCCTTAAGATAAACCCTATAACCCTTGCTCTGGACTGAATACCCCATGAAATAACCCTCATCACCTTTTGCACTAAATTTCCCTAAGGCATCACTAGTATCTAGCACTACTACATGACAACCAAAAGGTCTGAGAAAACCAATATTAGGTTTTCTTCCCCAAAGTAACTCATAAGGTGTTTTGTTCTGAATTTTGTTAACTAATGCTCTATTTTGCACATAGCATGCTGTATTAACAGCCTCAGCCCAAAATGCTATTGGAAAGTGAGCATCAGCCAACATTGTTCTGGCTGCTTCAATTAGGGTTCTATTTTTCCTCTCAGCAACCCCATTTTGTTGTGGGGTTCTAGCAATGCTGAATTGCCTAGTAATTCCTTTCCTGGCACAGAAATCATCTGGCTTCTTGTTCCTAAATTCTCCACCATTATCACTCCTAAGCATTTTAACCTCATAGCCAGACCTTTTCTCAATCTGAGTGATAAAATTAATAAGAACATCAGCTGTGTCACTCTTCATAGCTAGAAAGAATGTCCAAGTAAATCTAGAAAAGTCATCTGTGACAACAAAACAATATGACTTACCATTCAAACTTTCTATATTTGTTGGACCAAAGAGGTCCATGTGAAGCATATGAAGAGGTCTGGAACTAGTATGCACCTGTTTGGACTTGAATGAGACCTTGTGCTGCTTGCCTTTAAGACATGCAACACAAGAGTGGTCATTGTGGAAGGCCTTCTCAGGCAAACCATCAACTAAACCAAGCCTCACAAGTCTATTTATATTTTTAAAATTTATGTACCCTAGTCTCCTATGCCACAAATTACTCTCATCTACTGAGGCCTTAGCATAAAAACAAGACATATTTGTATTCATTTTAATCCCATTTAAATTCACATTATATATGTCCTTATGCCTAGGTGTTCTATACTCAATATATTTCTCATCAGGAATCTTAAAATCCTTGCTTAACACCAAACACTCAGTATCAGTAAAAAGAACTTTATTTTTGTTATCACAAACTTGTGATACACTAAACAGATTATAATCAAGTTCTTTTACCAGGAAGACGTTCTCAAAACACAGATTATTGGTGAGAAGGGTTCCTTTGCCTGTGATAGTTCCATATCCTCCTCCAAAGTATACCTTATCACCATCTTTAATAGGGGTGAAGTTCGTCAGATAGTCTTCCTTCCCTGTCATGTGCCTTGAGCATCCACTATCCCAATATCCATAATCATTGATCTGTCTTTGAATGCCCTGCACATAAAGAAAACAAATTAGTTTTCTTTGGGAACCCAAGTCTCAAAAGACTTGGATTCATCTGGTTGTTCAATAAGAACAGACTTAGTTCTCACAACAACCCCATTCTCATCCTTTTTAGGATGAAATACCCAGTTAACCCCAATAGGTTTTGTAATGACCTTTGATATATAATTAAATCTATTGCAAGTCATTGAAATCCTATTATCATTAGGGTTTTGATATTTCTTGGGTCTCCACGTTAAGCTTGAAGAAGCTTTAGACCCCTTACCTTATAGCTGCAAATATTTAGGTCTGGTCACGTTTCTGTCAGCGTTAGAATTTGTCCTGTCAACGCTGAAATTACCCTTGTCAGCGTTGAACCTAGGGTTTGCTACAGGAACCCATTGCCTATTTGACCAGGTGTTTGTCTTTTGAAATGGTCTTTGTCCATGAGTGTTAGACCTTCTAGAAAAGAATGGGGCAGGTCTAATCACTTGTGGACTTTGCTGCACACAAGGTTTAGGTCTGACAACGTTTGACTTTCTAACAACGTTGACTTTCTTCCTGTCAGCGCTGAAATTGTTCCTGTCAGTGCTGGCTTTGGGAGCGTTGACACACTTGTATGCCAAATGTGAAAAGCTACCACAAGTATAACAGGCTTTCTTAGACACAACCTTAGGTCTAGTAGAGAAGAAACCTGTTCCATGATTGCTAACTTGGCTCTTGGGTGACCTATTATTCCTATACATCTTTGCATATTTAATGGTAGGTCTTCTAACAGTGTTTGAGCCTAGGTCAACAACTTTACCAGTGATTGGGTGAGTAACCTTAATGGGTGGTGATTCATTGGGACTTTCACATAGCAAACCTCCCTTAACAAATAAAGTAGGGTTAGCTTTCTTCCACTCATTTAGGTCAGTCAATTTTTGTTGATACTCTTCTACTGGAGTGACAACTCTTGGTGGAGGAATGAATTCCTCTTCTTGGCATTCTGGTATACCAGTCCAAGACAAGTCCTTTCTAAGGACACCATAGAAGTCACCAGCTGGTGGTGAAACCAGAGAGTAATCATTCATCTCAATCCCAGACATGTCCTTAGGATCCCTTTGTTTAGCTACACAGTCTCCTAGGGTTTGGGTGGCTCTATCAAATCTTTGAATTTTGAGGTCAACATTATCTTTATTCTTAATGGCCTCATCTAACTTAGCCTGTAGGTCTCTATTAACCTTTGTCATGATGTTCCTAACATCCATACTACCCTCTAGCTCATGTTTTAAGATATTGATCTTATCTTTTAAGTCAAATTCCATTTTCTTGTATTCAGAAACGGTTTTCTCAGTTTCAGTAAGAGCTAGTTGGTAATTAGACAGTTTACACCTTTCAGTACTCATATCATCTTTTAGTTTTAACACCTCTTTGTTAAGTCTTTCAGTGTTTAACCTACAACCTTTGCTACAAAAAGCATCATCATATACCTCATTGTCAGATGAAGAGGAGGAGTGTGCCATGAGAGCATATTCAACATGCTATTCTTCTTCAATATCAGCAACCAAAGCTTTATCCTCTTTAGCATTCTTGGCCAAATAGCTCCAATCCCATCCTGTACCATCAATTCCTTGAACTGCAACCATGGCTTTGGAATCCTGAGCTTTAACAATCTGACTTGAGGGTTTACCAGCATCAGATCTTCTAGGAGATCTGCATTCCCTCATGAAGTGCCCCATACGATGACAGTTGTAGCATTCAACTTTGGATTTATCAAATCCAGCTGTGTCTTTAGCATTGAAGGTCATCTTCTTTTTAAACCTTCTGTTCCACCTATTTGCTCTTATACTAGCAAGAGCCATGTTCCACTTGATGTCCATCTCTTCCAAGTGCTCATCACTTATCTACTCAAGGTCCTCATATGTAATCACTGAACCATTGGGCAAAGAAGCAATGTAAGCACAAACAGTATCTAAATCCAAACCAGCAGGTTTAACTCTTGGGGAGTCATTCTTGAATGTGTCAGCGTCTGAAAAAGAGACGTTGACAGGACTTGTTCCAGCGCTGACATATGATGATCCAGTAATTGGATGCATATAAGAGTCCTTCTGATTGAATTGACCTTCACTATGAGAGAAGAAGGCCATGTTGCTGGTGGTAGATTTGCTTCCATGCTCTGAAAGAGTTTCATCTTCCAACAGTCTTAGTTCGTTGTAGATGTCATCAAACGAGGAGCTCTTGTAAGTATTGTTGGCATGAATAGATCTTGCCTCAATATTCCATGCCTCACCAAGACTTTTAAGAAAGGTAGCATTGGTGTCAACATCACCAACTTGTGTCCCCATGAAGGACAACTTGCTTGTGATGTCAAGCAATCTGCTTCTCACACTACTCAGTTTCTCATTGGGTTGAGCTTTGAAGACAGCATAATCATGCAGAAGTTGCTTTTTCTTTTCTTCCTTAGTGTCTGCATTGCCACCATATGCAACTTCAAGTGCTTCCCAAAGATCCTTAGCAGATTCATAGCCTCTATATTTGTGCTGGTTTTCTTGTCCCAAAGAGACTTTCAGAATATTTAGGGCTTTCATGTCAACCCTTTTCTTTGCAATATCTTCAGCACCTACAGCTCTACCATCTCCAGGTTTTTCTTTCGTATCCTCTTCAGGGCATCCTTCAACAACTGTTCTTTGACTAATGGCATCAAGAATCTTTTGAGCCTTATTGAATGAGTTTCCATATTTAATAATCTCCCAGAGTGTGTAGTCATAGATCCCCGGATATTGTTCAAAGTTGAACTTCGATAAGTCAAAGTGGGTTGCATCAAGCATGGGAATCTTGATGTTAGGTAAGGCTGAGGAGGAGGAGGTTATTGCTTCAGACATGATGTTGTTAGGGTTTCTGAGAAAATTAGGGTTTTGGTGTTTTTAGGGTTCTGGTGTTCTTCAAAGATCAAAAGTTCCTCAACAAGCTCTGATACCACTTGTTGATCCCAAACTTAGATCGATTAGCTTTGTGTATACGAGATTAGATCAAGTAATACACGTAGAGAAACCTTTGTATATGCTTTGTAAATCTAAGTGTTATGCGGAATTTAACACTTAAACAAGAACACACAAGATATAAACAAACTTTCACTTTGATTATCAATGTCGAACTTGCTTACAATGAAAGATGTTTATGAACGAAAACTTATGTAAAACTTATATCAAACATTAACCTAAAGGCCTTCTTTTATAGATACAAGAAGCCTTGTACAATAAGCTACGTATCAACTATTCTAGGTAAAGATAAACATAGAAAATACATTGTCGTTTCTATCCTTACTAAAAGTATTCTAGAATATAATAAACGTGTAGATTATATCTTCCATCAGTGCTTGTCTTCAATGTGTCAACGCTTGACTTTAACTTGTCAACGCTTGAGCTGTCAACGCTTGCTTTGCTCTTGTCAACGCTTGAATTGTTCTTGTCAACGCTCAAGTGATCTGACCTTAATTTATTCCCAACAAGTATCCTCTTACTTTTCTAAACTGTCATATGGTTTTATGCTAGAATTTTATTTGAAACAAAAGTAAGTTATTTTAAAATATCATCTAAAAACACATTGGTGATTTATTTATGAAACGAGGAAGGCTATGATTATCTTGGGAATAATATCTAAAGTAGCCAACAAAGCATCTGCTTTGGCATATGTTATGTTATAGTGACATCCTGATTGCATTGTTATTAAATCGACCTTTGTCGTTTCTAAACCAGTATTAGTTGATTCGAGTTCCAGTTCCTAATGTCGCTCAACTTTGCATACACTTAACTTATTTACCACTTTAATAAGTTCCTTGATACGGTATAAAGCAAGTTACTTGGTCCCTAGCTACTTAACGTGTTTCTCTTTGGCAAGACAATAACATTTATTAAGATTGACTCATTGGCAGCGTTATTGGGCTCATGATGGTTAGAGGAGGCTTGGCCTATCATTAACGTTTCAGATATGCGCTACGAGTTTCTAGTAATTCTATGGCTTGTTTTTCTTTATGTATTTACTGATTTATTGATTGGGCAAGTGAGGTGAGGATTTTGATGCCAGAAACCTCAATGGACCCAAGATCTGCATTAAAGTTGACAAAAGCAACTTCTTTAAGACCAGACTGAGAATCTACATGCTGCAAAGCCAACATCCCCAAGTTTTTAAACAAACCATCACTTTATTTTGGATGTTGGCTAATTTGCTAAAGTTTGAATCATGGCAATCCCCCGTTAGATTCTACTTTAGTTAGCAGGCAAGAGGATCTAACAAGTACATAAATTTTAGAACCGAAGCTGTACGTACCCGTACTGTAACCAAAGCGCAGGTCCCACTTCCTACTTTCACCCTAGTTTCACAGCCAACGCCATGGTACGGATATGTACTCACATTAAGAAACATGATCAGTGGGTGAACATATGTGATCTTAAAGGATTAGACCAATGTAAGCAGCAATTAACATCACGTTACGAATGTAAAAGTAATCAGATTAAACTGAATGCATTGTGTATATGTCCTCATTGTACTAGAACACATGCATTACGATCATGATTAGGACGGGTAACTAAAAACGAATGGGCGAATTAGAGAAAGAAAGAAAAGTGTAAAGGGATACAATTGGCACTATAAACTAAGACTGTTCTTTTGCTGCATGGGGAACAGAGCTTGGAATTCTAAAGTGAGATTTTCAAAGGGCATAAAGTGAATGCTTGGTTTTTTTGCTGGAGTTCTTTTTTGTTAATCAAATATTTTCCTATATTTGTCTTTATGACTAGCCTAAAACAGTTCCCATCTGCTAATTCTATACCAAGGATGCTCAGTATCTTTGCTTACTAACTAAGGAATACTGTCATAAGTTACCATTATACCCTGCATACAAAATACACAAGTAATGATGGTCTTCTAATGTGGAAAAATGTCGTAAAGCCCGAGAGAATGGTTTTGTCTTTGATCGGTAGACAAAAGTAGAGTGGAACGAAAAAGATGCTTGGCTTCTCAGGGGTACCGCTCCAATTCCCCGTAGTCATCCTAGTCAGATTCTTCTTTTTCTAACAGCCTTATTCTGCTTGGATAGAAGGCTTGGCTTATGATTGGGATAATCTAAAGCTTCTAAGGCATGTGGGTCCCTTCCCGCTTTATTCTATAAATCACAGGCTTATATCTATGCACTGGATCACAACACTAGGATGATTTAACTGTCACTCTTACACCTTCCCTTATTCTCCCAAAGAAAATATCATTTTTATTTCTTACCTTACATTTATACATATAAAATTATGATTTCGAGTACTTATAAATTATTCATCCTTCTTACCTGTATTGGAATATTGGCAGTTGAACCATATATGGTTTCTGGCTTCAGAAACATAGACATTGAAATAAGATGGAAGAAAGAGAATCATGGGGAACTCCCTATGGATCGTCGTGTGCTCAAAGAAGTTTCCATGGAGGACCTACAAGCAGAGCCATCACCTGCCGCTTTGAACAAGAAGTTTGATCCTAATCAGTCAAGTAAAAGAACAGTTCGACGAGGGTCAGACCCCATCCACAACAGATCTTAATATATAGGATGGTCTGAAGGATAAATTGAAGAAACAACGTGAAAGACTTCAGAGAAACCAAAAGGTTATCATGATTTTTTTAAATTCCATTATAGGAAGTATTACTACTATATAGAGTGATGTGCATAATCAGATTTTAAGGAATGGCCTAGAGGTGTGCAGAATTTTGTCATAATCAGAAGAAGTTTATTGAAGACGGGTGCTGTCTGTCACAAACTAACATGACAGGTTCTTTCTTGATTCTTGTTTGAACAAGAATGAAAGCAAGAACAAAAAAACGAGCAAGATCAAACACGTGTCTTCATTTGTGACTTTACGTTCTACAGAAGTAGTGATATTGTTTTCTATATGTCCCTAATCTAATATCGTATTATCCCACCTGCACTTGTGTACTGTAGAAAATTCTTTTTAGTGTCTTGTTTGCACAGAAAAATGTAACAACCATTGACAGGGTTCAACTATGAATCATGGTTCCTATCATGTTTATCTGTGGACCAAGCATGCAGTCTGCAATCTGCAAATATACTAACTTTGTTCCTAGTTTTCCCATATAGTAACATCGTCCTGAAAATTAATATGGTAAATCAGACATAGATTAGGGTAAAATTACTCAGAATATACGACGTTTCTAGTCCCTGCCTTAAAGATTTTCGTCTCCTCAGTTAAGCCTAATATGAGCGATTGTTGATCAAGTCACTTACTCTTGGGGAACAGAAGTTCAAGGTATGTCTATAGGTAACATATAAGAAGATCATGATGCTAATCTGTACAAGGACAAACCTCTTTGAAAGCCTTCAACGTTTATATCATTGTTAATTACTTATTTACTTAATCACCAGCGTCTATCAAATTCTTCTGCCGAAACCATTTCTTGCAAACCAGTCTCTGACATAAAGAAACAGAGTATTTTACAACACTATATTCTACTTTTAATAATTTTATTTAAGTCCAAATCTATTATAAGACTGATTCAAAATAAAATACAAATGTGTTGGATTCAATGACTATATGTGTCATACGTGTGTGTCTCTAAAGTAGCAACCTTTCATACGTGATAACATTACATGACTTTAGATATGTTTCTCGATCAAGAACAGCATTGGCAGGCTAGTGAAAAAAAAGACATCTTTAATCAATGAAGTAGTGTGTCAATCCCATTGCGTTATTGAAATACACCCGCTAGTATTTGGTCCATTAATAAATGAAAGGGAGCATATAAATGTTCCTTATAGTATATAGGTCAGGAAGCTAGACCAGAATTTAGATATGTGACCGAAACAAGTCTGCTAACTTCTAGTCAGGATATTCGTTCAAAATTATGTCAGAGCCGACACCAATCTGTCGGGCTTTATAGAACCAGATACAATAGGAAAGCCCTATGGTCTCCGTTGACCCATGCCACTAATAGCTCTAGGATTTGCAATCTAATATGGGTACGGGACGGACCCAGGATTTTTTAGAGGGTGCACAAATATTTTTTATGATTATTAGCACTAAAGTTGCCTCACAAAATAATTATTAGAAAAAACTGGAGTTTGCCCTTGCCCAGAAACACGTGTTTTATAAAATATTTACTCTTTGTGACCTAAATCGGGTGTGGCTCATGCCAAACCCGACTCCCATGTAGGTCCGTCGGCAAAATAAAAGGCACAAGGTATGGTGAGTCGTGAAGACACTATATATATAAACCGTCAAATTTCAGCCAATGATGGTATAAGCAGTGCTCCAAGTAACAACTAAGGCTCCCCGCAAAAGTTGATAGGTTTAAGTGTGGAGTCCTTGAATACCTCTATATACAGAAAACAAAGAAAAATAGACCACCGTCTTTGGGATTACTCAACTTGCGATCAACAAGTACTTCTGCAACGTCATGGGGACTATCCGTGCTTAAATGTCTCTTTTGCAGTCATGTTAATCGACGACCAGTTAAATGTTACATAGGCCAGTTATTTTATAAGAAACAGATACATGCTCATCCTAATTATCGTATGAAATATACAATCCTAGTACCGCCCAAATATGTTTGTTCTTGACTTTTCGATCCAGCTTATAGTTATGCACATGCTAGTATAAATTCAGCAATTTTATACTTATAATTAAATCGTTCAACGAATTAGTAATGTTTGTTTTTTATGAACTATTATTATGTCTTCATTTTGCAATGATTTAACAATATTGTGATGTATAAAAACCTTGTATATCAGTAACATTTGAATCACATAAAATGTTCAAATTATTCATAAAACCATATGTATAACACAGACAAAACTGTGAATATGTTTTAAATTAAATCTAACCTTTTTGTTCATCCTGCAAGGCTGCAATGAATGATGAATCTAATCTTTGAATGTGAAATTTGAAACAGGTAAACAAATAAGATGCCCAATAACCTATAATGTATTACAAGGCCCAACACATAAATCATAAGGCCCATTATTGCAAATCTTGTAGTATTAATTTATTTATCTCTATCTCTACTAATAATATATAAATCATAAATAACTTTTTTCACATAATATTATCAAGTCATGAGTTCGATCACTAGATCAACCAGATTGAGTCATCGAGTCATAAAATCGATCACTAAGTCAACCCGGTCGAGTCATCAGGTCATGGGATCGACCCTGGGTCAACCCAATCGAGTCACCGAATCACGGGTTCGACCACCGGGTCAATCCGGTCGAGTCATCAGATAACGGGATCGACCACTGTGTCAATCCGGTCAAGTCATCAGGTCACTGGATCAACCACCGGATCAACTCGTAAAGTCACTCTGCTACTGATTTGACCACCGAGGCAACCCAGTCGAATCACTAAATCACCGGTTCGACTATCATGTAAATTAACATATCATAAATATTTGCTACTAAGCAATTTTTGCAGCTATACGCGGATACACATCTAGTTAAAAAATGTTACAATAGTGATGTTTTTATTTGATTTTAAACGACACTTTTAACTATCTCATAATCTATATTTTTTTAGAGCGACAAATGTTAGTAATTAATTCAAGCGGCAGAATGTCTTTTTCGAACGTTCGCCTAGTTATGTTAAACTCCTTATTCGTTTCGCTTGAGAGAAAAAGCTTATGACGGATATTATAACCCAAGACCTCCAAAAACCTCCCTAAAAAATTAAATGAAAGTTTGATTGTTAAGTGAGTCAGGCCAGTTAGGTTTTTATGTTGAACTCACAACCATTTAATTAAAGAGTTTCTTAATATGGTTTAAGATTTTGTGTTTAGTTGTGGAAAATTTTTCATATTTTTTTGTTTTTAAATTTCTAGAAAAGAGGGGAGTTTTCTTTTTCTAAAAAAAACTTGAAAATTTAGAAAAGAGTAATATGGGGTTATCCAATTTTCTATATAAATTTGGAAAATGAAAATTTTAGAATTTTAGAAAATTTTCGAAAAATGATGCTACTAAACAGTTTTTCTGTTTTTTAATTTTCAAATGAAAATTTTTCTGAAAAAATGAGAAAATTTTCACCAACTAAACATGGTCTTAATATCGCAAACTCTTCTATATATTAAACATAACTTAAACTCATAACTATTTTAATTGAAATGTTTTCACGCAACATGAATTGCAATGAATATTTAATATGCTTTATACGTTCACAGGCGGGAACTTTTGGCCCATTTATGTTTTATTAAATGACATATAAAACTTTTATATGTCATTTGCACACAGTAGCTTTTGAATTTTTGAATCGAATCAAAATAGGCCTTAAAGTTTATGCTTATTTTGACAAATTTAAGAGCATAAGCTGAACTAAAAATGCGAGTTAATGTCACATGTGTATTACATCAATTTTTCACACTTAACTTAAACCAACTTCACTTATCAAAAAAACAAACGCAAGAGTTACTTGCACTAACTTACATTTTAAAAGACACATTAATTTTGTTTTCACGAGGCGTGCAGACTCGCGTGATGCACGCGGGTTAGGGTCATTATTGACTTAAAATTGAGTGAGCTATGAAGTATTTATAATTTTATTTAGAATGTCTCGTATGATGTATGTTGATCATGTTATAAGGAGATGGGTTAGTTTATGTTAATAAATGTTTATAGTGTATCGAATATATAAGGATAAAAACTATATAATACCATCGTACTTATCAAAATGTACTGACTGTAAACACTTACAATTTAATCGTTATGTATTACTAATGAACTTTAAAATTTGTTCCGTCTTTACCAATATTACCACGAAAGGACTGTATTACTCTTTTCTTTTTTTACATAATTACATATATACCATATTCACCTTTTCAGGATCGAAGGAATAAGAATGGTGGTTGAGTATGGAAGATAACTTGATGGGTAATTGGCCTTCCTCTTTATTTTCGGACCTTCATCTTTAGTTAGTGAAAGAAACTTTGAATTATTATTATGTTAAAAGCGGGTTTTGTAACAATTGGGGTAATTATATATTTGATGGAGGACCTGAAAAATAGGATAGATTCATATCTAGTGTCTAATTTGAAGTTAGTGAAAGAAACTTCCAAATCTTGTATGACCACGCCAATTTTAACAATTTTATTTGTGTTCTAAACCAACAACAACAACAAATGTGTATATAAAATGGGTCATATCAAACAAGCATTTTGCACCTAATGGCTAGTTTTATGTAATCGTGTGAAACCACCACCTTTTTACATTGATATTTGCTATCAAACAACTACCCAAAGGCTTTGAATTTTTTATGTTACTGTAACGTTTTGGTAGTAGTCAAAATTTTGTATAACACTTAGCACTCGACTATGCATTCTTATTAATATTCGCACATATTGATAAAGACACCTTTTTTTATTATCTAAAACCATTCTCTAAGCCCTTCCTTCAGATGTTTACAAACTTATGAGTAAATATAAAGTTGCCAAAGAGTTATAGGATAGAATTCGTATTCTAATGCAAGGCACCTCGTTAACTAAACAAGAACGAGAGTGTAAGCTATATGATACGTTTGATAAGTTTGCCTATGTCCCCAGGGAGACTCTCAGTGATTACTATTTGAGATTCACTCTTTTGATGAATGAGCTTAACATCTATGGCCTGGCAATCCCTACGTTTCAATTGAACACCAAGTATTTGAACACTCTCCCTTCTGAATGGAGCAAGTACGTGACGGCTGTTAAATTGGCTAAGGATTTGCATCAAACAACGTGGATCAACTTCAAGCATTTCTTCAACAACACGAATGCCACGTGATCGAGGCTCGGTTGTCAACACCACAAGTTCATGATCCACTTGCGATGTATGCTTCTCAACAAAACATGGCTTATACTTATCAACAACCATCATACTTGCAGCAGCCACCACCACACACCTATCAGCAACCACAACAACCATCTTATCAACCATTAATGATGCCACAACAAGCATATCAACAAAGTGTTCTTCCACAACAACCAACATATCAGGCATCACCATCACAATCTATCACTTTTCCTATGGGCTATACTCCTCAGCAAGGATATTTTCCAATTGAAGCACCACCTGCACAAGCCTTCTACTCCAATGAACTTCCACCAATCCAATCACCCGTATTTAATCCAAATGATACACCTACTGATGTCTTAAACCATCTCACTAGCTACTTGTCAAAACTTGTTGCAACTAGAGGATTTCCACCAACGAACAATCAGCTCCGCACTTCTTCAAATCCTCGACAACAAGCCACTATTCAAGATGGTCAAGTGACGGTACAAACCATTCAGGGAAGGCAAAATTCATATGGACCTCCTACAAGGACCGTGAACACTCAAGCCGTGAATTCTCAAACTAGTGGAAATGGAAGCATTGTTGGTCCTCAAAAGGTTGTGACTTGCTACAATTGCCGAGGACAAGGTCATATGGCTAGGGAATGCACTCAGCCAAAAAGGATAAGGGATGCAACGTGGTTTCGTGAGAAGATGTATTTGGTCGATGCTCAATCAAAGGGAAAGATCTTGGATTCATAGGAATTAGCATTTCTTGCAGACCCAGGGGCAGCAGACAATGAAGGCATTGCAGTCGTCTCTACTTCTAATGCATCATATCAAGCAGATGATCTTAATGCATATGATTCGGATTGTGATGACATTCACTCAGCCCAAGCTGCACTCGTTGCTAATCTCTCTCACTACGGTTCTGATGTCGTCAGTGAGGTACCAACCACATCTAATAATGTTCATGATAATCCACATCAAGTTGAGCATGAAAATGACAACCTCGAACAGCATTCAGGAACTAGTAACTCAAATGATGTGGTATCCAATCCAACACATTTGAGTGAACCTCAACTAAATGCTACGACGGGTATGGAATCTTTTGATCAACGTGATTTGGTATTGGTGCCTAAACATATTATTGATAACATGAATGTGGCTGTTCGACAAACCGTAGATATGAATGCCAACCTAACCGCTGAGCTTGCGCTGTATAAGGAAAATGTCAAAACTTTTGAAATGGTCCATCAAGCAGAAAAAATAACTTACTCTGAATTTGACCAATTTCGTTTTGAAAAGATTGAACACTTAAAAGAAATAGAATCATTAAAAGCTAATCTTTCCAATGAATTAAAAGAAAAAGAGTCGGGTGTAAATGATTTTCAGAAACTTAAAATAGATTTTCAAACTCTCGAGTCTAAAAAGTTTGAATCGGAAATTAATGCTACCAAACTTCTTAAATTCAAGGAATAACATCTTTTAAAACAATACGCTTCCACATAAAAGGTTCATCTTTTAACTAAATCATTTAAAGAACTCGAACTTAAGCGTCTTCAAGATTTACCACATAATCCTGGTTACGCGAAACAAGCTCAAGAATATATTCCTTGTCTTTATGATGTGACCTTGATTGGCAAATCGAAAGAAGCACTTGATGTTCGTAGTACTGAGGAGACAATGTCACTTGCGGAAGAAAATCGATCTAAAATGCTTTCAAAATTCCATAAGATTGATTATGATAAGCATAATAAAGATCAATTTTCTAAAAAGACCCGTATTTCGTTTACAAAAGGAATTAGCTCAATTATCAGTTTTTGTGCCCCAAAGTTTGTCAACGGAAAACCTTCCTAGTACGTATCCTACACTTGTCAAAAATGATTTAACTAAGTTAATTCCACCGGTAAGTAAGGTGTCATATAGCTTAAATGTGGTGCACCAACACCTTGCCGATTTTGACAAGGTCATTACGGAACGTATGACGGCTACAGCCATAACGGAAGGTGAATGGAATTTTGAGCACACTAGAGCTGTGTTTCGAGACGAAATTGTTTCATTTGTAAACAATGTTAAAGCTTGTCTTAGCAATATTGATCAATATTTGCTTTTGGAAATAGAAGAAGTTAGACGTGTTTTCAATAAAATGGATGATGCTTATGAAAACAGTTTACTTGAAATAGAACGAATTTCACGCCAAAATGATCAGCTTCTGAAGCAAGTAATGTCTCATGATTTGTTTCCGTCTGTGTGAATAAAAGTGTTGATAATGATTCTATTGTGCATAATGTTGATTCTTTGGATAATGTGGTAGATAGTACTTGTCACAAATCTGACGCTGAATTTTTAAAGCTTTAAGATTCTTATTTTTCGCTTTCAAAACGTTTTGATGAGATCCAAAAACATTGTATTTCGCCTGAATGTAAGCAACAATTTATTTAAGATCTTTTTGAAACGTATTTTGAAGGTGTTAATATAGATGATGCAAATTTTCAAAAGAATTTTCGATTGGATTTTCAATCAAAACAGGGTCAGCCAAGTGACAAAGTTGCTAAATCATTTTCGATAGACATAGAGAAATATAAGGAGATTAACTGTGTGAACGTACTTGAGGCCGCTGAGAATATTAAACTTGATCTAGATAATCGAGTTTCCAAGATTTTGTCCAAAGTTGATAAATTAAAACAAAAAAATACACAACTCTTCGATTCAGTAAAGCCCGCATATGCTAATACTACTGCACATAATCAATCATTGATTGAACGATTGAATCGAAAGTCGGTGGAAATATCTGATTTGAGGGAACAAATTTGTGATAAAAATCTGGCTTTGACTGAGTTAAAGGAAACACTTCGTACCCTAAAAGGTAAGAATGTTGTGGATAATGCAGCCACTGTCTCAGCATCGACTTCTAGTGCAATCGAAAAGAACCTATCTCCGTCACACCACTTCACAAGGGCCCTAGGACTAAACCATCTCAAACATTGGTCACTAAAGATAAGGCAAAATCAAAACCAGCTTCTAATATTCCCGTGTTGCCTTCTACAGGAGTAAGCACCACTACTAAGGCTCAAAGATCTAAGCTTAAAAGAAACAAGAAGAATGATAGGATCTTGCCCCCATCTAGTAGTCAAGTGAAGAAGAAAGTAGAAGCCCATCCCAGGAATGTTATTTCTGTTTTGAATAAAAAGAATCATGTAACTAAACCTAAAGGCTCTGCGGTTGTGCAACGTTCTAAGCCTAATGTGAATTCTAATTTAAAATGTTAGACTTGTAATGAATGTATGTTTTTTAGTCGTCATGATTCTTGCCTTATTGACCACGTGAATGAGATGAATGCCCGGAAAAATAGATTAGAATGGAAACCGACTGGGAAAGTGTTAACCCAAGTTGGTTGGTTGTGGCGCCCTACTGGTAGAACTTTCACTATAGTAGGAAATGCGTGCCCTTTAACTAGGATCACTTCCACTAAAGCGAAAAAAGTGTGCCCTTTAATTAGGAGTACCACGACTACCAAAACACAAGTGTGTCCTTTAACTAGGAACACCGACACTACTGTAGGAACCAAGTGCCCTTTAAATAGGTCTACTCCCACTGTAGTGCCCGCTAATACCCCAAAACCTCAGAAAATTGGAACAATAAAACCTGTTACTGGTAAAACTAACATTAGAAAACGCAGGAAATCTAAGGATAACAAAAATGTTAGCAATTCTGATAATATTATATCTGTATCTGCTAACACTCTGGAACCAATAGTTTCCAATGCATTGTCTACTGTTGTTACTGAAAACAGGTGGTCCAAATTATTCTCTGGTATTTGGACTCTGGTTGCTCCAAGCATATGACCGGAGATCGCTCTCAGCTCAGAAATTTTGTTAGCAAGTTTCTTGGTACGGTTCGATTTGGAAATGATCATATTGCAAAGATAATGGGTTACGGTGAATATCATATTGGGAATGTTATAATTTCAAGAGTGTATTTTGTGGAAGGTCTCGGTCACAACTTATTTTCTGTGGGACAATTTTGTGATGCAAACCTAGAAGTTTCTTTTCGAGAGCATACCTGCTTCATTCGTAATTTGGAAGGGGTTGATTTATTGAAAGGTACTCGAGGGAATAATTTGTATACTTTGTCTCTACAAGACATGATGATCGCTTCTCCCGTATGTCTTCTCTCCAAAGCATCAAAGACTAAGTCATGGTTATGGCATCGACGGTTATCTCATCTTAACTTTGACGCTATTAATCATTTGGCGAAAAACGAACTTGTTCGTGGTGTTCCTAAACTTACATTTCACAAGGACCATTTGTGTTTCGCGTGTACAATAGGGAAAAGCACTAAGAAATCATATAAACCCAAGACTGAAGACACCAACCAAGAGAAACTTTATTTGTTGCATATGGATCTTTGTGGGCCAATGCGTGTTGAAAGTCTTAGTGGTAAAAGGTACATCCTCGTCATTATCGATGATTACTCTCGGTTTACATGGGTGAAATTTCTTACAACAAAAAATGAGGCACCTAAATTCATCATCGGATTTCTCAAGATGATTCAAGTGCGTCTCAACACTACTGTCCGACGCATTCGTATAGATAATGGAACTAAATTTGTAAATCAAATCTTGCGTAATTATTATGAAGAAGTTGGCATATCTCATGAAACATCCGTTGCTCGTACTCCACAACAAAACGGTTTCGTTGAAAGGCGAAATCGCACACTTATGGAAGCTGCTCGAACGATGTTAATTTACGCAAAGGCTCCATTGTTTCTATGGGAAGAAGCAGTATCTACAGCAGTTTTCACCCAAAACCGGTCACTAATTCGTAAACGCCATGGTAAAACACCTTATGAGCTTCTACATGGAAAAGTACCAGATTTATCATATCTTCATGTATTTGGTTCTCTTTGCTATCCAAATAATGATGGTGAAAATTTGGGAAAACTTCAACCAAAGGCTGATATTGGTATTTTCATTGGTTATGCACCCACAAAGAAGGCATACCGAATCTACAATCGTAATTCTTGTAAGATCCTCGAAACTATGAATGTTGATTTTGATGAGCTGACAACAACGGCTTCTGTGCAAAGCAGCTCTAAACCCGCACTTCATGAAATGAGACCTAGTAACATTAGCTCTGGTCTTGTCCCAAACAACCCTTCTTCATCATCATTTACACCACCTTCTAAGAATGAATGAGATACGTTGTTTCAACCGTTCTTTGATGAATTCTTTACTCCTCCAAGTATTGTTGCTCCAGAACCTGAGGTAATAGCTCCGGTTACCGAAGTTGTCGCTCCAGCAACCAAAGCACAATCAGATACGTCTACACCTGCTATTGGTCAAGATATACCTTCAACAAGTAATTCTCAACCAACACCCGAATCAACTACCCATGTCATGCCTAATGATGATGAAGAGGATGATGATGATCATGACTTCGAATTCGCTCAAATGCGTGAACTTCCATTCTTTGGTGTACCAATTCCCGACTCTAATCAAGCCGGGTCATCCACCTCAGAGGAAGCTCCTACTACGGTCTACTCCAATCCACGGATTCATGAACATGACAACAAGTGGACAAAGGATCATCCAATAGATTCTATTATTGGTGACCCTAATCGTCCGGTATCCACACGAAGTCAGTTACAAGAAGGTGCAATGTTTTGTCATTTTGATGCTTTTCTGAGTGAAGTTGAACCTAAGACGTGGCAACAAGCATTTACCCAATCTTGTTGGATAGAAGCTATGCAAGAAGAACTTAATGAATTTGTATGTCTTAAAGTATGGGAACTTGTCCCATGCCCGGATCAAGTGCAATTACTCACTTTGAAATGGGTTTACAAGGTGAAACTCGACGAGTTAGGCGGAATATTGAAGAACAAAGCTCGACTAGTAGCTCGTGGATACAAGCAATTATTGGGCATCGACTTTATGGAATCCTTTGCACCTGTTGCCCGTTTGGAAGCTATTAGACTATTCCTTGCTTATGCAGCCTACATGAATATGATTGTCTATCAGATGGGTGTGAAGACGGAATTTCTTAATGGTGAAATCAAGGAAGAGGTCTATGTTTAACAGCCGGATGGTTTTGTGAATCCTAAATATCCTAATCATGTGTACAAGCTTAAAAAGGTTCTCTATGGGTTAAAGCAAGCTCCACGCGCATGGTATGATCTATTGTCACAATTTCTCATTACACAAGGCTTCGCTAAAGGCAAGGTGGATCCCACGATGTTCATTCAGAAACGAGGTAAAGATATGATTATGGTACAAATATATGTTGATGATATTATATTTGCTGCCTCGACCCAAACCTTATCTGATGAGTTTGGGACACTCATGTCTTCCAAGTTTAAGATGTCAATGATGGACAAGGTATCATTCTTCTTAGGACTTCAGATATCTCAGAGTCCCAGAGGCATCTTTATCAATCAATCCAAGTATGCCCTTGAATCACTTAAGAAATATAAGATGGAATCTTGCGACCCCGTGGATACTCCAATGTTGGAAAGAACTAAGCTTGATGCAGATCCACATGGAGTTGCCGTTGATCCGACACTTTATCGTGGAATGATCGGTACCCTTCTGTATATCACATCTAGTCGACTTGATCTTCAGTTTGCTATATGTATGTGTGCTCGGTATCAAACTCGGCCTACTGAGTTACACTTAGCTACTGTTAAACGGATCTTTCGGTATCTTAAAGGAACTGTTAATCAGGGACTTTGGTATTCGAAAGACTCTTCGGTCGCACTAATGGCATATGCAGATGTGGATCACGCGGGTTGTCAAGATACAAGGCGTAACACGAGTGGAGCTTTGCAACTACTAGGAGATCGACTAATCAGTTGGGCATCTAAAAGGCAGAAAAGCGCTGAAATTTCAAGTACGGAAGCAGAATACATAGCTATGTCCAGTTGTTGTTCTCAAATTCTTTGGATGAGATCGCAATTAACCGACTATGGTTTAGGTTTCAACAAAATTCCGATGTACTGTGACAACAAAAGTGCAATTGCCTTATGCTGCAACAACGTTCAATTCTCCCGGTCGAAGCATATTGACATTAGCTACCACTTTATCAAGGAGCAAGTGGAAAATAGAGTGATCGAGCTTTACTTTGTCTGATCTGAGTATCAATTGGCGGATATTTTCACAAAGGCTTTAGATCGCGCTCGAATGGATTTTTTGGCCGACAAGCTAGGTTTGAGATCTTTCTCGCCTGAGACTCTTAAGGAACTGGCAGATGAAGCAAAAAAATAGTGGTGGTAAACTATTCTCCGTATCCTTGGTGATCATCTGTATATATTGTTTATACTTTCATCCACAAAAGCAAAATACAAAAATATAAAACCATATAAAAACCATAAAAATTGAAAATTTTAGAAAAATCCAAAAATATTTTTAATTTATTTTTCAAAGGCATGTCTTTTGGTACGATAATATTTACGGCCTTAGAAATGTCGATTAATATTGACACGGCGCCATAGATAGAGTTGGTACAAAAGTTGTAAATATTTCATAAAACATGCCTATATGGCTTGTAGTTATTTCTGACTACAACCATTTTTTCATATTAAAGTCAAGTATTTCTTATGAAAGCTTTGGCTCACAATGGGAATTAATTTTCTCGGGTATGGTTTACTTTATAACCATGTAAGGGATTGTGTTTACGTTATAACACAATCTAACACGGATATATGTTCGCATCAGTGCATTTATTTGTTAAAACAAGAGAAGTCTTGTTTTTATGGAGCTATCATCTCTACAACCATAGCTATCTACAATTGGTATCTACATACTCGACGATGCGACTACTCAAACGACGACTACGGCTCTTTCGATAGAACATGGGTCAACAATTGAGGGGGAGCAACTGTCAAGCATTCAGAATTTTTGATGCCGAAAGTGCCAAGTTCACAAATTGGTGTCAATACAACAATATCAATCGTACATGTGGTGTCAAGAGATGACTTCAGACGTAACGAGGCGACCAACATTTGCCGACAAGAACCATTTGATCTTATCATATGATGTTTTCATCAATCAGGTCCAACCTTGTCAATTCATTCTTATATGGTGAATATGTGATCATGTTACAAATCGGTATCATATCTCAACATTTGGTATCATGAAGATAAAATGGACTTGCATTTTTTCCCAAAAACTTTCTTAAAATATTATTAAATCAATTGATATTAAAAACATCGATTGGGTTAATATTTTTAATATGGGGAGAAAATGTGATTTAATATGAGACATGATTAATAAAAAATGGTTTGACTCAACGTGATGGCTCATCCCAACATGTGCGAAATATTTTCGAATATCGTGGCATATGTTAAGGGGGAGCAAAACAGATTTCATGGTGACATATACTTACCCAAAACCCATTTATTTCACGACGATGAAGATTGTGGTGACATAAGGATGGTAGGATAGGTTAAGTCCTATGATTCTTCCAGAAATGGAGGAATCTTCCCAAGGACATTCCATAGCTAGAAATAGTAAGTCCTTAGGAAAGATGGAGAAAATATTGTGAATGTAGCTGAATGCCGACCAAGTACTTAAGTTAGCACTGGAACAATCACAACAAGGTGCTAGTTATGACGTATTGGTAAGCATTAAAGGGGTTGAAGAATGAAAAAGAATTGTAAAGATAAAGGGTCTAAAGAAAGAAGCCCTCCTTACAACTTAGGCAGAAACCGGGTCAACACATATGCTACTGAGATCATTTTTAATGATGCTTGATACTGAAGATAGACATCATGGACCCAGTGATGCAATGCACAACCCATCCCAGCTAACTCAGATATCTCTCAAAAGATATTTGTTTTAATCACACGGAGACAACGCATTATCTATTGATTTATTCATTCCGAATAAATTGGTATTGAAATGGTGGCACTCCTCTCCAGCCTCCGATCACTAAAATCCAAAATGCACGATCGAGTCTAGAGCCATTTGAGATCATCAAATATCTCATTAGGACACACTTCCATATTTCCTTGCTTCTTCACACATCGTGAAAAGTAAGAAAGATCTTAAGAGTCCTACGCAAAATCTTCATGATCTTGCCTGAACATTTAAGTAACGAAAGTATTTACAATGAAGATGGAAATCCTTCTTGAGCAAATATCAAAAAGCTCATGGTAGGTGACTTGTGCGATTCTTTATGAATCAAGCTTGTGATAACTGGAAAGCAACAGTTGTTTAATTCTTAATTGAACTTAAACACGTTCCAGGCCTCTACGCAATATCTCAGTGATCTTGCCAGAACACTCAGAGTGACACCTTAGTGTTCACAGTGATGAGTGGAAATCCTTCTAGTGTTAACCTCAAACAGCACTTGGTAGGTAACTTGCAAGATTTAATATGAATCAAGCTCGTGACAACTGGAAAGCAACAATGGTGCGATTCTTTAATGAATCAAACTTGTTCCAGGAATCGGAATTGACGGTTTCAATCATGCGGATATTTTATCCAAATGATTCACTCTTTACGTTCGCAGTCAGCTTTGAATGGTCGAGTAAAGAGAACGGGTTTACCCATGAAATCTTGTCAAGGAGATTTTTAATTAAATCTACCTGCCACAAGTACGATATTTTATATCGTACAACGGTCTTCACCGACCGGAGGTAAAATGCTATCGAATTAGAATGAAACGTTCAAAGCCATTTCGTTCGTGTCTACTTATGTTGCGGCATTTGAAGACGGTGGTGTTGCGGAATCCGAGAAGAAGTCATCCCTGCATGCTTATAGTTTATGCACTTAATACCTCATCTAATTCAAGAAAGCCTAAAAGTCAAGTCTTCCGTTGTATCGAACTCTGAAGCTTTCAAGAATTACGAAGGTATAAGTATGTGGGACATGAAGTCATGAGGAGGTGGATATCACAAGTGACGTAGAAGATCAAGGCAAGAGATTAATGCTCAAGATTGATATCAAAGATCATATCAGCATGTTCACCTAAAAAGAAAAAGAAAGAAAGACGAAAACTACGAGCTCAAGACAAGCATAGTATGCTAGGTTTATTTTATTATTGTAACTCGGGTAACGCCCTTGTTTGGAGTGACCTCCCTTAGGGGGAGATTGTTGGAAATACGTTTTACGTATTAGAAAGGATCGGTCACTCCAACAACAGTCTAAGTAATAGCTCGTACATTTTGAAGTGAAGACTTGAAGTCAAAGGCATCAGAAGACATCATCAGCATTGGACGCTTCATGGAAGCTTTTGTTCTTAATCATTATGTACTTGTTAGGAAGAAATATTGTAAGGAATTCTACACGTCGTCCCAAGGGGGAAGATTGTTGGGAATTCACTTTATGTGACGACATTTAAGAATTACCATTAGTTATCATAGTCACACACGCATAGACTAGATTAGGAAACTATGTATAGTTTAGGTGGTGTGTGACTATATATACCCGTCCAAGGCTTCCAATGAGGGGTTGTTGGTGTTTTTTCTTCACTTTTCATTTTAATACATTTTCCTTTCTTTTACACACACAATCTTCTCTCTCCCAGTCATCCATGGCTGCCACCATTTACCACCACCCACCTAGACCACCGGATCTATAAATGGCAAACCCACAAACCAAACTAGATGTTGTAACGTAGATCTTGTGATTATGTGTCAGAATCCTAAAGATAATTCAGAACCATAAGCCATGACATCAAGCATGATACGTGAATGAACATTTCATTTTGAAAACATATGAAGGTTCTCAATATCTCACTTCATTTCAGTCCCAAATTTATTTTTTATGTATAAAATATTTTTAGATTTGAGTTTTTTATGCAATATAAAATGTTAAAGAAGACAAGGGTATTACAGTCATTTCAAGGTCATACTGGTAAAAAAGGAACAAATTTGAAAGTTCATTGGTAATTTGTAGCGATTAAATTGTACGTGTTTAAAGTCGATACATTTTGATAAGTACGATGGTATTGTATTGCTTTTACCCAATATATAATAGTAGTGTGGTAATATAAAATTTTAAATATTGTATGAAAATTCAGCCGCATTGCTTCACTATTTTATAATACGAAAACGTTTATGTTAGAGTCGTGGCTTAAATTATCTAGCTAATGTTGAGACACTTTTGTTTGATTTTTGTATATGAGGGACCAATTGTGTTGTTTTGCAAATTTGTTTTGAAAACGTTTACATTGACCCTGGTAACAGTGTTTGCCTCTTCATTTCCATTTCATTGGTAACCGAAATATGAATACCGGCCACAAACCTCGCAATATATATATTCCCCCTCGGTTGTATCTACCAATCATCATCGGTTATACAGTTAATCCAAACCCTATTTGTGTTCTTAACCCACCATGACGAAGCATAAGATTAATCTGATCATCAATGAATTAAAGGAAGTCACTGGTGTCAGCAGCATCGGGCGTTCATTGGAGTTTTACTTTAACCAAATGCATGTGGAGGAAGAAAACTATGCCAATGTTATTCGGGGGCAATCTAAAATGGTTAGTGCTTTTATTACAAATCTTGGAATGATGATTGGGGAATTGGAGGATCTAGATGATGAGTCAGAAGAGGTCGAGGAGGGGTGTGGGCATTTAAGAAACATTCGGGCAAGGGAGGTTGAGAAGCTTGCAGCTTTGAATGCTTTGCTAGCATCTGCTAGTGCGGGAAGGACTATGAAAGGCACAACTGCTGAATTGATGGAGGCCAATGATCCTTAGTGTTCCGATGATAAGCTTGTGAAGCTTTTTTTTGTATCTATTAATGTTTATGAACACTGCTTTATATTTTTAGTTTTATGTTTTTAAATGATGATTTACGGTGAAGCTCTTTGTTATATTTGTCTATTAATCATGAACAATGGGCTGTAATTTGGATATGAATCACGAACAATTTGGGGATATTTGATTGTCATGTTTAAGATATTAATCTGTTTTGTTTGTTATTTTTAATTATGAATTTTGGATATGAGTATTAGATGCTTTATTGATGTTAGAGTGTGTATATAGTTTGATTATAAAGTGTAGGTTTATTTAGTTGTGATTATCTATTATGTGATTTTCAGTCTGGATATGAGTTGATAGTAACATTTTTGAGTCCATACAGTGTTTTAGGTATGGTAAGTGTTTTGTTCTTTTCTTTGAAGCTGGTAAGTTCTTATTCTGTAATCACAAAATGATATAAGTACTGTGTGTTATGCAGATTATGTATGACGAAAGTAGCAAACATGTACAATGCATTTTTTAGCAACACAATTGCATTGTCCTAGTCAATGAAGGTATTACTGTTAAATTGCACACAACATGAATTTGGTTCAGTTTTGTTTCTAAGTCTAATGCAAAATTACATTTGCAGTTTTATTATCAATATTAGCCATAGATATAGGTTGATATTTCAAGGTTGATAATGGAACTAATACGAATCCCTCAAATTTTCATAAAATGTATCATAGTACGTTTCTCCATAGCAAAATGTATCTAACTATGTTCCAGTTTCAAATCTGTAGTGCCAAATAATTTGTATATTTAACTGAAAAGAAGCATTTTACGGGGAAAGTGTAGCCTTTGTGCTCGATAAGTAGTACTAAATCATACATTTATACAGCCTTGTTAGTTCAAGGAAACCCTTTATGATAGAGTGTCTAAATTACTCTTACAACAATGGGTAACTGTACTATCAAAATACAAAACCGCCATATTTTTTTAAATAGATGTCTAAATCTAAGCTGAACTGATCACCTACTGAAAGTGTAAATGGCAAAAATACATAATCTTTTATGTTACATGAACTAATCACAGATTCATTCCATTGCAATTCTCTATTATTGTAGATCTGTGATGGTTTTTAAGTGGACTACAAAACTTGGATGCATTGTGCATGGGCAAAGCAATGATACCGGCTACAACCAAAGATACACTTGACCTAATAAATTATTTTTGTGGGAAGCATCATGTCCTGGTAGAGCATCCTGCTAATATGTATGTTGCAAATGGTGCTGGTGTGGTTTTGGCTGAAAAAGGTCTTTGATATCACAGCCGAACCCATTACAAAGGTAAGTAGAGCTGGTTATTAGCGATGTCTGATCTATAGAATATGTTTTCTAACTTTTTATTATGACCCTCATAATTCTAGGTCCAAGGAGTTGCAAGAGGGAGTATTTTTGTTCAAATGCCATTTGTGTGGATAAATTTGGCTCGTGCTTATTCTAATCAAGTCAATTTCCCGTTGAGTATTAAAAGTGTACCACACACTTTACTCAACATGTTATTTACTATAGTACTTATGGGGTGTTTGTGTCTGCGTTTGAATGGTAATTATCCAATTATTTCAGTTTTTAAAGGCAAATAATCATAAAAGAGTGTTTCAGGGTGAGTGTGGGTGATATGGAATTTGGTTACTCATAATATGCTTTAAATGGACTTTAATCCATGTGAATTAAACCAACGTTGCACATATATGTGGTGCTAACATGTAGGTTTTAAGCTTTAATGTAGAGAACTAAACACATGGAAATCAAAGATGGTTTTATTCATTTCAATTGCTCAATGACATTAACAGTTATGACAGTGCAAGAATGGAAATTTATGCGTTGTATTTCTTTTTTTCCTTGTTGGCTTAGATGTTATGTCATTTAACACGTACCACTTGGATTCTATTTCTTCAAGTACTCTCTTATATGCGGATCCATCATTTTGTGATGCTGGTAGAATAATTTGTTCACCTCTTGGTTAATCTATTTCTTCAAGTACTCTCATATATGATGATCCCTCTTTTTGTGATGATAGTAGAATAATACGTTTGCCTCTTGCTTGATTATCATGTTTGTGGTTAAAGTTGATTTTAGAGTGACTACTATTTTGCTTAGCCATAGTAGGAGATTTATGTATGTAGATTGTGATTGACCTTTGTTATTAGGATTTCATTATATAGGCATGAATATGACTGTCATTGCCAGTTTAATGTGAGTATGTGAATGGGATGGGAGTTACAAATATGAGTTGGTAAGTTAGTCTGTTAAGTGACTTTATTAAATTATTAGCAGTTAGAAAGTAAGGGTTAATTAAGTAGTTTTATATGATATTAATCCTATATAAGTTAGTTCTAATTAAGTTTTACCTATATTTCTGTCAAGAGTGATACTGCTATTCCCACATCTTTAACAGCTGACCTTTCAAAGACTGGTGATAGTAATAGTCCAACGAATATGCTAATAGAGGCTTTTAAAAAAGAAATGATACATGATGATAAGGTGGCTGATAGTTTAGAAGCTTTGTCTATTATGTTAAAAGAATCCGCTTCCAAGAGAGCTGTATACGTAACTCAGTTGAAGAAGGTAAGTGGTGATTAGGAAATGCAGCAAGGAATTGAGTTGTTAGCACAAATTCATAGAGACGATGTGGCCAAGCATATTGCTCTACAATTAATGTCTAAGGATACTCAACGGAAGAAGCATGCTAAGTCTGGGTTTATTTCTAAGTTGAAGGATCTTACTGGTTGAATCTTAGTGGAAACTTGAAGGAGTTAAGGGGTGGTCTGATAATGCTTGTCATATAGTGTTTTGTTGGTCACTTAAATAAAATAAGAGTTCTTTAGATTTGGGTTCATTTGTTAGATGTGAATTATGTTATATGTTATAAAAAGTTTCTTTTAAAATTGAAAGTAATATACTCTTAATAATTAAACATCTGTTACACAGTTAGTGTTCAACTGTATGATTTTTAGTCTCATATTAAGATCAATGACTAAATGTTACTTTAAAGACCAAACATTCATTTAAAATTGAAAGTAACATACACACAGTTAGTGTCCAGCAGTTTCAGTTTTGGTCTAACATAAAGATAAGTGAGTAAAGGTCTCTTTAAAGACTATGCTACGGGTGTGATGCCTTAGTTTGTTCGGTTGGTCTTCAATCATAGTGCCACGTAAAGTTGTGCATGACTGAAATTTTGGTTAGGTAAGTATAAGCGACCATAGTTTAGAGACTGTGGCCAATCTCTAAAACCCAGTGATTGAAATCGTGGTTATTAGTGACAATTTGACCATGATGTACATACAACCTCAAGTCACCACCTAGCAAAACTGTTATCCCACCATATAACTTATTCTGGTTATCAAAGTTTTCAAATCCGAATATGTTTTATCCAATGCTGGGGCTACTGAACTGTGCTCGACCGACATTTGAATTAGGCTTGCTATAATATTTCTATCAACACCTTGGCGTTCCTCTTTATTAATGTAAGCGCCTATCCTGTTTTCTATCTCATTTTGTGTGTCAAAGAAGTATAGTTGTGCATATCTTGGTTGAAATTGTTCGTGAGGTAATAAAGTTATATGATAGTTTTGGCCATTTATTCTAAAAGTATATGGGCCCGTACTTGTACTGATAGAATGATTTATTCTAAATTTTGATGTTGCAGGAGCATTATAATTTAGAAGATGGTCTAACGGTGGAGGTGAGGGTACGATCGAGCACCTACATCATAGTAAGTAACATCAACACCTTACAAATATGTTGTCCATATTAATACAATTTAACTTATATTATCCATTTTAAAACTCTGGACAATTGAACTTTATTCAATCACATATAGTAAGTATTCCTTTTGTTGACTTTCATAAAGTGATTACCTACCGCGTTTTTTCAAACGTTTTGATACTGCCTTTGATCATTCAGCTGGTGTTCTGAAAAATGAAAACAACCAGCAGTCAACTTCACATAGTAAGTCTTCATTTTGTTGAGTTTCATAAAGTGATTACCTTCCGAGTTTTATTTACACGTTTTGATGCTACCTTTGATGGTTCAGCTGCTGGACCTTCCAAATGGAAACAATCGTTAGTCAACTTCACATAGTAAGTCTCGATTTTGTTGCGTGTCATAAACTGATTACCTGCTAAAATTTTCCATACAAGTTTGGATGCTACCTTTGATGATTAACATGCTGTGTCTTATCCTGTTAATTGCAACCTCATAAGTAAATTTGACTCTATGGTTACAGAACCATTTAGTATGTTTGATATACCGTTAGTTTCTATAGGACCACTTATTTTTTGTTGTGTAAAAATTAACAAAGGATTCTATTTATGAAGATAGGGACTTAAATTGTGAAACTGATGAGGCATAACCACAAACCTATAATAAATAAGCAGTTAAATTAATTAACTGGCAAACAACTTAACAGGTAAGCCATTAATAGACCACTTAAGGCTATCATTTGATGTTTCAAACCAAAAAATACAACTGATATAAGTTTAAGAGATGCTATATTTAAGATGAATTCAAGGTTAAAGTTTAATTCAACCCTACAATTGTAGGTCTTATAAATAATCAGCAACATTTAGTACTTACATATTAAAAAGTTCATGCTTGTTATTGTTATGTGTAATGTGTGTGTCAGCAGAATTAAAGTGTGGTTGGTTACAAATTTTGTGGATATAATTTATAAAAATACTGGGTAAGTAGGCCAGTGTAATTTTGCACCAAAATTAAGAAAACCAAAATTATAACAATACATGTTCTTCGATTTTATTCATAAAGGAAAAAACAAAAAAAAGTGGCTACTAAAGCTTAGGTAGTTGATGTTGCTTGATTAGTAGATCATTTCTCCAGCCCTTGTGTTTTATCAACCCTCTTACTCCGAGTCGGAACCTGTTGCCACATAGCTGTAATCACATTACAACCACTAAGTTAGATTAAATCTGATTAGAGGATACCATAAGATTTCTCATTGAAAGAAGGGAGTTGTTTTATGTAGACTGACCAACACTTGCTTTTCTGCTTAACTGAATCATTGTTGAGGTATTCCTTAGACGATGCTTCGTCGTCCGAGTCAGCAAGGTTAATGCTATAGTAATGTGATTACCAAAACAGTTAGAATAAAGAAAAATGAAGTTGACTCCTTGAAATATTTCATTATTAGTAGACAACACAGAACATGCCTCTTATTTTTCTTATTTTTAGATGTCTTGGATGGTGTTGGCACCGAAGGCTGTTCTGCTAACTTCTTCAAACGCTTACTTTTGCGGGTAGACACTTTCACTACAGGTGTAGAGATAGGATCCATTGTTCCTGAATCAATACTACCATTTGCCGCATCAACTTCCTTCGGGGGAATGTTTTCCCAGCATGTAAAGTTTTCAAAGTTTGAAAACTCATAGTGTAAAACCTCTGATTTTATCTTATTGACTTTGTCAACTGTTGTACTTACTATTTTTGGAATCTCTACAATTACACTTTTATATGACTTATTAATAATCATATACTTGTGTCATACTATCATTTCATATTTATTTGTACATTTATATGAACTCTTAGTCTTTATTAACTACGTTGGCAATTGACTGGCCACATGATTGAACAAGGACTCATCACCTCAGTACACACTTTTGATACACTGTAACATTATTTACTTAATTTATTAAGTACTTGGATTTATATTTATATGTATATATTTACATATACTTCATACTATGAACAAACACCTATCACTTTAAAACAATGTATATTATTTCACATTGTCATTTATTTACTTTATTCAAGTAAATAGTTATAATGATATACTCATTATATACTTTCACCAAGTTATCTAAAGGTTTAACCAAAATACCTAGAAACTTAACAAATACATACACTATGATTCATGGACTATTATTAACTCCCAACACTTGACACAAATTAACATATTTCTCTTAAAATATGTATGGTGTGCCGTGTATATGCATGCATACACTACCCTTAATCATTCAAACATACAAGTTACCATTAGCAAAGTACACTATACCTTACTATGTCTTACACATCCCATACACACACCATACTTTTCTTATACATCACCATACACAAACACTATACATGTCATTATTTTTCCCCCCTTTGACTTCTAAACCTATGGCTAAACCACCAAAATGGGAGGTAAGACATGTTGCTATTTTGAGCATGTGTCATATCTTGCATAATATCTTACATGATCTTTTCCAAGATACATAGTACTCTTGTAAGATACATCAAATCTACTCTTGATTCTTCCTTATATCTGAATATCTAAAGATCACAAACACATACAACATAAAACATTTTGAATCTCATCTCATCTCTCTCAAAACCCACGGCTCATACTATTGTCATCACCAAAAATCCTTCAACATCCATTTACTACTTCATTTACTAGCCTCAGTCTATGTCTCTTTCATCCTAAATACTAATCATTGTCACTCCTACAACAACCTTGATCTCCAAGACAACTCCAAGTGTATCCACAAGCATAAAAGGTCACGGCTAGGATTTGGTTACAAGTATCCACCATTGTTGAAACCAAGCTCAACTTACTACTCATTCATTATCCACTCCTAGAACTAACTAAACAAGTAAGTATCATGAAACCTATTTATTCTGTATACTTCATTTTCATACACTTGAACATATATATACATATCACTAGTAAAACTTAACCTAAGAACAAATCTAAGAAAACCTAGACTATATTAGGTCACGACTTAAAGTGGTTTATCACCTTGTTTGATGTAAAATCTTGTTAACTATGGTGAACATAATCTCATGAACATGCTTAACTAGAAAAACCATGAAAACCTAAGCATGTATAAAACTAGACGTGGGGTTATCCTCATTGTTTAGTGTAATGGTTAACTTTGTAATATTTAGATAAGCCTAGAATCACTAGATCTAAGTTACTAACTAAAAATGTAACTAGTTGCCTTATAGATTATTAAGCTCACTATTTAAGCCTTATAGAAATTAAGCCATTAAGCCCACTAGAATAAGCATACTTAAAATAAACTTTATTTTTATTAAATAATGTTACTATAAAACTTTTGGTGTTAAAATTATGATTTTATGAAGTTTCGGATTAAAATGGTGATTTTATAAAGTTTCGGATTGATTTTGTGAATTTAATAAGTTTAGGGACTTAAATGGACCTATTTAGAAACTCATTTTAACAAAAGATATAACATAAGGACCTATATTGTAAATTTCCGAGAGTTAAGGGTGGTATTTTAATACCATTCAAGACTTAAAATATAGTAGGAGGACTCATTTGTAATTATTGATAAGTTAGGATAAGTTGTGTAACTTAGTTAGAAACCTAGGGTCCCCTTTTGACTATTGCCGAAAGTATTAGGAGCCCTAGGGGCCTTTATTACCAAACTAGAAAAGTTATTCAAACCCTAAACAAACCCTAGGGGCTATTTTGACACTTGCCGAAACTCATTTGGAGCCCTAGGGGGCGTTTATGAAACTTTTGCTAAACGTAGTTATAACCGAATACCATAAGGACCTAATTTGACAATACTTGAAACTTTAACAAACCCTAGTTACACGTGTAACTAGGAAAGGACTAATGTTGTAATTACTTGAAACTTTTACAAACCCTAGGGGTATTATGGTAAATAACCGCGAGTAATTATATAAATCGAGGGTCTAAAATGTAATTTACACAAACTGTAACAAACCCTAATTTACTATATATATACCCGATATTAAAAACGTAAAACTTGAGTAAATACAACGCTCGTTATTTTTCCCAAACTTATAATTTAATAATTATACAAACCTTCGGGAACGTTGAATTTAAACTAAATTAAAATGTTACACATTTTTATAAATGTTATTTATATACATTATATAAATAAATATGGATAAATTATAAAAATAAATATATTAATATATTTATTTCTTCTCACTTTAAATATATATAAAACTTTCTTTTATAATATTTAACCTACCTTATAAACGATATAAGTACGAGAATATTAATTAAACAAATTAATTAATTAAATGATATTATTTATTTTACACTTAAAATAAATACTTCTATTACTTGTACAACGATAAACTAAATTACATATATCGTAATAAAATGATAAAAACCAGTATAAGCATGCACAGACTTGTTCTGAAACTTTTATGCATTATGTTATGCATTTACTAAGACCTTATAATTATTTAGGTCATTGACTGTATCGTGAGCATCACATTAGATTATCTTGTGACTTATTGCTGTACTACTGAGGTGAGTTCATGGCCCCACTTTGTATATTGACAAACTTTTAAAGCCTTTTATGGGGAAGAAAACATGCAACATATTTTATTTGATGGACATAAACTGAACTACGAAACCTTTGATTACATTTGCCTATTATAGATGAACCCACATGACCCCTGCATCCGAAACTGTTAAAATTGTTGAATTGCCTGAATGTATACATAGATATATTTGGGATTGACCATCCCCATCTGGGTGAGTCATGCTTACTGTGCCTCGGCCAGGACAACAGATGTTTAACATGTCGGAACTTTATATTGGGTGCATTTTTATTAATGCGAAGGGTCCTCATTTATTGTGGACTTGACGTGTCAAGTCTCAGTTTCGGGAAATATGGGAATGTAATTACTTTTAAGTGTTCATGATATGTGCATTACTACTTTAGTGAATGTTTATTGTCCAAACTCATTTTATTAAACATGTGAATTCACCAACTTTATGCTGACTCTCTAAGCATGTTTTCTCAGGAAAATGAAGCAGGTATTGACGTGTATGGAAATCAAGCATCATGATAGACTGCATTTATAGAGCTCATCTGGAGTTTTATAAACTGGGAATGATTTCAACAACTGAATAATATTTAAGACTATTTTAATAACATTTGCACTTTTATTCATGTAATAAATGTAATGATAATCGTTTATCTGTTGCTCTACATACTATCTACTGTTGATCCATGTCACGCGACACCTAAATATTATTTCCGCTTCATTTGACCAAGTTTGGGGTGTCACAAAAATGGTATCAGAGCGATAGTTATAGAGAACCAGAACGAAAAATTAAAATAAATATAAAAATAAATTTTTTATATAAACGGGACTATAACTACTTTAAAAATCTTTTGGGATTTTAGGGACTAGAATAGTTAAGGATATAGAGTGTAGAGCATACATTTTTATGTGGCTAACTATGCATTGATTATTAACATCCAGTTGATTAATCTAATAAGTATTAACGTAACCTTTAACATCGCCATGTTAAACGGCACTATTATATAATTTAATCATAATTCCTAAAAACTTTTCACTTGAGTAAGATTATACTTACGTCAATTAAAACGATATTATTTTCAGATTTACTATGACATCACCTACTGATACTCCTGTTGCTGTATCACCGACATCCGTCTTGCATGGATGGATATATGCTAGTGAGTCAGATGACAGTCACACTTCTAGTGACACCACACTCGTTGCTGCTCTCATCTCTACTCCACCTGTTTTACCTGTATCCCCCGCTGGGGAGGAGGTTCAGCCGACTACTGCCTTACCACCTTTACCACTAGCTTCCTCACTCTTGGGCTACGCACCCGAGTCTCTGCCACCTCGTAAGAGGAGGTATGAGGCACCTGTCGACTCTACCTTTGAGGTCGGAGAGGGTTTTGGTGCGAGACGCGTGGATCCTATTCAGGCCCAGGTTACTGGCACATGACGTATCAGAGATTCATACTCTGCTATCTGTTGGACAGCTTAGACGCACTGCTCTGCAGACGCGTCAGGACCTTTTATGCTAGACTGTTAGGGCTGAGGCGCACGCTGCTCGAGGAGCGTGGTCTACGACTTATCATTCTCTTTAGTGGTTGCTAGAGGAGAATGAGTTCCTTCGTGAGCAGATCTACACCCTGCAGAGTCAGCAGACTGAGACTCACACCGCTCTCATGTCCATGGAGCAGACGCTTGCCATCTTCTTTGATCTCCATGACGTCCGTCACCAGGGATTGACGGCAGAGACTGCTCATATTCTAGGAGTTCAGTAGACCTTCAGAGACCAGTTCTTGGAGGCAATTCGACTCCTTAAGGAGACCCGAGCCGCCATGACCTCGATGCAGGATGCCATGCAGGCACCAGCTGTCTCATCACCACCAGCAGCACCAGCCATCTCGGAGGAGTCTGTCAGACACGAGTAGACTAGATGTGCTAGATCTTTTGTACATCATGATAAGCTTTTGGGTTGCATCCCAGCTATCATGATATAGGACCTCATGTATTTGTACTTTCTTTTATCAGTTGTATCATTGTACTAGACTATTTAGATTAGGGATTCGTAGAAGATGTACTCTGGATTATGTGTACCACCATCCCAGACAGGCGGGCTTGTTCTTAAGCTACAAGTCCCAAAATTACCTTCCGCAAAGGAGATATTGATGTTAAGTTGCTTGAACATCCTCAAAAAGTTAGAAACTTGGATATCATCCTTGTTCTTAAGCTTTTCTTTTCTCAATCTTGAGGGATAAGGAAGACTTGGTTTTGGTTGTGGTTGAGTGGTTGATGAAGGATTTTCCTTATTGAGTGCTTCATGAGTAGGTGTTGAAGTGGGAGAAATGGGAGCATTTTGAGGTGGTGAAGTAGAAGTAGAAGGCTTGTCACATGGAGGAACAAAAGTGGGTGGAACAATAGGAGGTTTAGGAGGTGAAGGATGCTTTGTTGTCTTTCCACTTCTTGTTGTAATAGCATTGACATTTGCCCTTGGATTTGTTTGTGTGTTTGAAGGTAAAGCCCCTTGTGGTCTTTGATTGAATGCCATTAAAAGCCTATTGGTTTGTGAATCCAATGCAAGTTTCATTTGGTCATTCATTCTCTTTTCAATTTCACGCATTCTCTTGTCAACATACTCTTGAGTCTCTTGCATCCCATATCCTTGATTTTGAAGTTGAGGGTAAGCTTGATTTGGTAGTTGAGAATATCCTTGATTTGGGAAAGGTGGAAGAGGTTTATTAAATCCTTGATGTGGTGGATAAAAGGTATTTCCTTGATGTTGAACATTGTTGGGTGCCTTGTAGTTATTTCCTTGGTAAGGTGGTCTTTGCCCTTGATTTCTTTGTAAAACTTGAGGAGGATTTTGTTGAATTTGGGTGGGTGGTTGGGGTGGGAATCCCGGTGGAGTAAGGTAATTTTGGGACTTGTAAGAAAGGTTATTTGGATTGATATTTGGCTTGAAGTGTTCACGATGTTCCTCTTGGTAAGCATAGCATTCCCCTTGATAAACTTGCACTTATGGCATTGTTCATATGAATGGGGGCCTCCACAAGTTACACAAGAAAGAGTAATGGCATTCACATCATTTGAAGAATTTTTCAATGAAAGGCTCTTAATGGCTTGAATAAGCTCTTGTTGACCACTATCCATCTTTTGAAAAATCTCTTGTTGATATTTGAGGAATTGGTTATCACAAGGTGTTTGAGAAGTGTTTTGGATAACATGAACCCTTTCTTCAAATTGAGTGTTTGTTTGAACCATTGCTTAATTTCAATGATGTATCAACAATTCATTTGAAAAATGGTCACATTTGATATGAGCAAAAACTCATATCAATTTATCAACAAATCACCCTAAAACACAATAAAAATACCTAAACTTTGTGCTATAAAGCGGAATTATGTGGTATGTTTTGTGTTTGTGCTCAAATAGGTAAGAAGGATACATTTTCAAGCAAACAAAGGAAAATCAAGCTTAATTTGATGAAAAAAGACAAAGAAGGATCAAAAGTGACAAGACTTTGAAGACAAAGGACCTATCTTGACAATCTGCCAAAGATGAAGGACCAAAAGTGTAAATATGACAAAGTCAAGATCAAAGTCAAATTTGGTCAACTCTCAAGTCAACTCAGTCAAAGGATCAAATTTGTGCAAGAATGAAGTTTGAAGGACCATATATGCCAAAGAAATGAAGTTACTAGCTCAAATTTACAAACTGCCAAGTTCAAGGGCTTATTCTGCCAATTTTGGAAAGTTAATCAAGTTTAATCCGTGTCTTAAGCTCTAAACCAATGGGAAGCCAAGAAAAGTGATACATGGATTGCCACTTCACTGCATTAAATACACTTCAGCCGCCAGCCATTTATTGGTCACAATCTTAACAGTAACTTCCACTATCCATTTTTTAGCCAATAAGAGAGCGACATGCAATAATCACTTTATCCATTGTGGATAGTGATCCGTGTGAACTTCTCATAGCCAGTGAAAAATTGCCATGTGTCATCTTCATGAAAACGAATTGCCAGAATCGTTTCAGAGCTAGAGTGGATTTCAGAAGATGATTTAAACTTCTCATAGAAGATGAATTGTTGATATTTGAAGTGTTTATTTCAAATAGGTGCCGGGGAACTAAATAGGTATTTTTATTGTATTTTGAAATGTGTATAGTTTAAGGTCGTTTTTTTCAGTTCTTAACAAACTGAAAGTCCTAACAATATCGGGTTTTTAATTGTTTTTGGTTGGTAATATTTTTTGGATATTCTATTGCTAATTCAAACAAGCTTTGCAAAAATGAAAAATATCGTCTACTTATATTTAAAACACAGTGCAAATACCAAGTTCTTATTCAATTAAAATGCAAAATGTAACTTTTACAAACTATAAGGACTAGATATGTAAATTCTATGAAATTTAAATGCTCAAAATGTAAAGCTGAAAAGTATAAGGGCTAAATGTGCAAAATCAGTAAACTATGAGGACTGAAAATGAAAACTATCCAAACAAGTAACCAATTTTCCAACAAATTCCAAACTACCTAACTGAATTTTAACAAATTTGAAAGTTAAAGGACTGGATTTTTGAAAACCCTAAAAACTTGCAAGTTTAGCTATTATTACAAACAGTCTAATACATCAAGGACCAAAGAGCAATTTTTGAAAACTTTTAACTAAAAACGGGTAAAGGAGTACAATAAGCTCGTTTGAGCTTATTTCTCAACCAATTTTGACCAAACAACTTGCAAACAGCTTAAAATCAGATTTAAGCTAGTCCTATCCAAGGAATTTTGCTAAAAATGACTAAAAAGCTGATAAGCCAATTTCAATAAGCACAAAATAAGCTATAAGCTAATCCAGACTTGCACAACTAGATTTTAGTGATGAAAATGATTAATAAGCTCAAAACAAGAACGGGAAATTAAGTCTCATGAGAAATCATCAAGTAATAAGCTCAGAAACTTAAAATAAGCAAAAAGAGTGCTTATGTTGACTTTTGTTGACCAATATTTTTCAATAAGCCCAAAATCTCAAAAATTAACCAGGAGCACTTACTGAATGAATTTGTGAAAGAAAATTGACCAGTCTATGAAGTAGAAATCAAGTTATGAAAAAGCAGTTCACCATTTACAGTAACTTGCATTTGCTCAATTAGCTTAAACTTTTGCTTATTTCTTGCTGAATACTGAATACTGTACAAATCCCTTACACAAGTTGAAACTTCATATTATGAGTGAGATTTGAAAACTGGTTTGGTTGAATTTCATTAACTAACAAATGAATGCCAGGAAAATCAAAATCAACACTTTTTTGAAACAAAACTTGAATGAAACTGACCCACACTTTTCTATAACCAATTACCTTTTTGACCAAGAGTTTGACTTAAAAGTGACTGAAAACGACTTTTTATCACTAGTTAACTGAAATTTAAGCAAAGTTCTCCAATTTCTAACACTTGAAAATCAGTTACAAGATAATGCCAAACACTACTTTGCTGATCTTTTTGGAATCTTTATGAAGACTTTTTGAGTAAATGTTTAGACTGAGTTAAAAGCTTTATCAAACTTAGTTTAGTAGCCAAAATGAAGTATGTAAGAACTAGAAACAAACAGGTCACTTAACTAGAACTCAAAATGGCAAGCAAAGCTAAATGACTGAAATAAGCTGAAAACAGGTCAAGTTCAAAGCTAATAAGCAGGATATAATCTACAATTAAGCTAACAAATCACTAAAATCAAATCAGAAACAGGTTATAACAACTTTGATCATTCAAACAAACAAGATTATCTAAGAATTGAGCAGGCATCAACTGTTTAGAGGAACTGAAAATCAGAAACATGTAAACCTTGTGCAAAGGCCTCCTTTGGGGAGTAGAGGAGCGCTGAGCTCTCTATTCTTGTGCTAACCACCACCTTAGCACTAGAAAACACTATCAACAATCTATCAACAACAATCAATCATCAATTCTGCCATTGATGAACTTGAACTCATCAAATTCTGCTAAATCTGAACTGAATGATCAAAACAGCAACAATCTTCAACTTTAGCCAGTTATGATCAAGATATGATCATAACAAACCAACAACAACAACAAATGGATCAATGAATCAAGTAATGAACAGTAGAGTATGTTGAGAGTTTTTGGAGGGAAAATGAAATTTGAATTTTATTGAGTAAGGAAAGTAGTTACAAGGGTAGTTAAGCTGTTACAACTAACTATAACAGACTCAACAGTGTGTCGAACTCTTGAGTTGTTAAGCTGAAACTAAGAAATGAATTGAGAGGAAAATTAAAGTGTGTGAAATTTCACACTTTCTACAACTCTAGAAATGAGAACTAAACAAGGTATTTATATACTTTAGGAGTAGAGCAGTTGGGGTTGGTGACGTGTTGGAACCAATCCCAGGCTTCCACGTGTCAAAAATCTGCATATTGGATTTTGATGATGAAGAACAGATTTGGGGGTTTTGTTTGAGTTGATTTCAGCTTAATTGGTTGTAACCATTGGATTCGTCCTTCAAAAATGAGCAAGTTTGATGTTTAAATCATCTTCTGAAATCCACTCTAGCTCAAAGTCGGTCCTGGCAATGCGTTTTGATGAAGATGACACGTGGCAAGATATTATTGGTTCTCCTTTGGTCACACAGATCATTATCCAAAAGTGGATATATTGGTTATTGGTTGGCGTTCCCTGATTGGCTAAAAATAGAGTGAGTGGAGACTACTGTTGCTTTGCGGCTATTAAATGAACTGATGATGTGGCCTTCTAGCTGGCAATTCGTGTACCACTTTATTTGCCTTCTCATTGGTTGAAAACCATGTCACATGGATTAAGCTAATTTTAACTTTGAAAAATGGCAAGTTAAGCCCTTGAACTTAGGCAGATTAACCAAATGAGCTAGGGACTTAATTTTAATGGCATTTTTGGTCCATCAATCTTCATTCTTGAACAAATTTGATCCTTTGACTTTGTTGACTTGATAGTTGACCAGGTTTGACTTTAATCTTGACTTTTACAAAATTGCACTTTTGGTCCTTCATCTTTGGCAGATTGTCAAGATAGGTCCTTTGTGTTTAAAGTCTTGTCACTTTTGATCCTTCTTTGTCTTTTTCATCAAATTAAGCTTGATTTTCCTTTGTTTGCTTGAAAATGTATCCTTCTTACCTATTTGAGCACAAACACAAAACATACCACATAATTCCGCTTTATAGCACAAAGTTTAGGTATTTTTATTGTGTTTTAGGGTGATTTGTTGATAAATTGATATGAGTTTTTGCTCATATCAAATCCCCTACACTTGAACATTGTCATGTCCTCATGCAATGCTATATATTTTAAAGCACAAATTTACATTCTCCTCATAATTAATCCACCTTGGCCATATGGAATGCCTCTACACTACTCTAAACTAAATGATGCATGATTTTAATTTTTTAAACAATGCAACGAACAAAATACAATTCTATCTATATCTTTTTGGTTTTTCTTGAAATGGTTTTGATGGAAATAACTCATAAAGAATTCAGTGACTTTGATTAGGGCTTGGGTACCATGGACATTTATCACCCTGAAGTTTCACTTTCCCATACCAAGCTTAAAAATGGGATCATTGTATTCACAAGTAAAAAGTGCATCAACTTATTCATGGCAATTAAATGTGGAACCGATTATTATTTGAGCAAATTGCTTGTGGGCAAATTTGTCATTTATTTCAAGTGTGAAGTATAAGAAATGCAAAATCCAAAAATAAAGAAGCACGGTTTTAATCCTAAGTAATCCTCTCATCCATTACTTGAAAAACCGCTCACAATTAATACAAGCCCGTTTTAAGAGTAATAAGTCATTCGCCTTATGTGTAAAATACTCATGTCATGCTTTCATAAGTAGCTACACACTCGCTAAGGAAAGAAAAATAAAACTCACGCAATAATTTACATCCGCCATCTTTTTGAGACTCTGGATCTTCAACCCCGCAACCCGTCAAGGTAATATTGGATTGAAGCAATCTATTGAATCCCCGCAACCCGTCAAGGTAATATTGGAACTCAATAGTCACTATAATTAACACCACACTGCCCCTCTTGGGAGTCTTGTATATATTTTTTTTCTTTTTTTTTTCTAGCCACTCATTTTTTTGTAAGCCGCTCTTATTTTTCTTTATTCCTCACTAAGAAATTTGAAAATAATAAAAGGAAAAACACCCGCTAAATATTGAGCATGACATAAGTCTAGTACACATAAAACGTTCTAACTTAGAATCTTAAGACGTACTTATATCAACCATGAATGATTAGACAAAAATGCATAAGAGATTACAAACCAATTAAAACCGTTCTTGATTATTTATTAACATATATACATGCGAAGAAAATAGAGGTAAAGAAGAGAAAGGTTTAGCCACAAGTAATTATCATGAAGTTTATCTAGCCCTTTTATACTTGCTTCAACTCTATCATTTCCCATTCTCCACAAATTTAAAATCTCAAAGAATGAGATTGGTGGATGCTTAGCCTAATAGACCAATGAAGGACTACATGGTTAAGGATACTAGCTAGAGAATGCTAAGATTAAGCAAACTCGGGTTGAGTCAAAATATCCATGGCGGGCCTAATATGTCAAAGAAGTCTAAACTTGTTAAACCATGTTTTTATTACATTTTTTTTTCTTTTTCCAACTTTTGAAGAAAAATAAAAGAAGAAATATATACAATGCAAATGTGTTATGAAAAATGATTGATGCAAAAATTATGAATGCATATTTTTGGTGGCCAAAGTAGATCAAAAATTCGAAAAATGTTTGAAAAATTAATTTCCGCGTTATCATGAAAGACAATGACAAGTTCTAGGTAAGGTCACTTCGATAGAAGACCCCCTACACTTAAGCTAAACATTGTCCTCAATGTTTAAGAGCATGGAAGTATAAAAACTTCCCCTACACTTATGACAATGAATAGACTTTGATTAACCCAAGTTAAGGAAAGGACAACTATTAGTGAATTCATGTTTAAGCACAAGGTGTCAATGAAAGATCACAATAGTAACGAAGTGAACCGGATACAAGGGTCTCCTCCATAAGCTCCAAAGCATGAAATGAGTGAGCAACCCTACAAACAATCATGAAGACAAAAGAAAGTCTCCCCTACACTTATCTCCAAGTCTATACCTTTATTGCTAACCTACAACACTCTAAACCTAGTTATACGATGCTCGAGTTAATGAGTCTCTAGCTCGAACCGTCCCACACTCAAAAGTGTCTAAAACCTATCATGGAGAAGAAAATTTTTTGCCCCTTTTTAAGAAAAGTCTCCATGATGAGGTAAAACAAGTTTTCATTTATCAAAACTCCATAAATATCCCCCAGGATCAAATACATAATTACCATCCCACGTATAACACAAAGCCACAACTAAATTCCCAAGCATTGGTGAAAAGGGTGAGGTGTGGTTTTCCAAAATGGTTTCCCATATGTTCTTCACAAGGTGATAGAGTAAAACTCTCAAATCTTTCACAAGTTTTCCTTTTGTTGGTTGCCTTAGAAGATTCTCCTTTGTAGGTTACATGGTGAGAGAGAGGTTGTGAAGGCATGGGTAACAACAAGCTCTTAGAAGGAACCATCATGACTTGTTTGTCTTTATCACTTTGAAAGGTTGAGGTGGGCAAGGAAGAAGGTAAAGGATCTTCATGCAATAGAGATTCTAAATAGAGTATGTCCCCCTCCTCATCAAGATAACCAAGAGTGTACTCAAAAGATATAACCTCCGCTAAAAACTCATCACTCTCATCCATTATAGAATCCGCCTCATCACCATAAACATCATAGATTGGTCTATCAAAATTTGGTGATCCCTCAAAACCAAAGGAAGTATGATCATCAACAAATAGAGAGTCATAAGTAGAAAGCTCATCCTCTCTATAGTCATCATATGTTGGTGTATCACAAAGAAAAGATTCTCCATCACTAAAGTCCTCATGAATATGATTATTATTGTGGAAAAGTGGATCGCCATATGGTGTTTCACCAAATTTTAGTTCTTGATGTTCATGAAAATCCAAAGATGAAGTAATGGAAGCAATGGTCTCAACATGAGGTAAATCATAATCTCCACTTGAGCAAGCTTCATAAAAGTATTCATCACAAACTTCATCAAGAATATCATCTTGTGTTTCCTCCTCATGCACAACATCAATGTGTTTTACCGCTTCGGGCTCATTAGACTTTTTAGACAACTTCCCCATGTTAAACACAACTCTCTCATCTCCTACCCGCATTGTAAGTTCTCCTTCCGCCACATCGATTAAAGTACGACCCGTTCTCAAAAATGGCCTACCAACAATCAAAGGTACTCTAGGATCCATATCATAATCAACCACCACAAAATCCGCGGGAAATGTAAATCTATCAACCCCCACAAAAACATCTTCCGCAATTCCCACCGGATAAGCTATAGTACGGTTGGCCAACTCAAGAGTCATCTTAGTAGGAGTGAGCTCGGGAAGTGAAAGTTTCTTCCAAACCGATAATGGCATGAGGTTTATGCTTGCTCCTAAATCCGCTAAAGCCATACAATTTTCCACCCCCGGGAAATTGCAAGGAATCAAAAACCTCCCCGGATCTCCAAGCTTAGTAGGCAACTTCTTAAGCAAAACCGCGGTGCAATTTTCATTCAAAGAAGCATTAGGCAAATCCACCAATCTTTCCTTGTTAGAAAGTAAGTCCTTAATCATCTTAGCAAACTTAGGCATATTGGCTAAAGCTTCCGCAAAGGAGATATTGATGTTAAGTTGCTTGAACATCCTCAAAAAGTTAGAAACTTGGATATCATCCTTGTTCTTAAGCTTTTCTTTTCTCAATCTTGAGGGATAAGGAAGACTTGGTTTTGGTTGTGGTTGAGTGGTTGATGAAGGATTTTCCTTATTGAGTGCTTCATGAGTAGGTGTTGAAGTGGGAGAAATGGGAGCATTTTGAGGTGGTGAAGTAGAAGTAGAAGGCTTGTCACATGGAGGAACAAAAGTGGGTGGAACAATAGGAGGTTTAGGAGGTGAAGGATGCTTTGTTGTCTTTCCACTTCTTGTTGTAATAGCATTGACATTTGCCCTTGGATTTGTTTGTGTGTTTGAAGGTAAAGCCCCTTGTGGTCTTTGATTGAATGCCATTAAAAGCCTATTGGTTTGTGAATCCAATGCAAGTTTCATTTGGTCATTCATTCTCTTTTCAATTTCACGCATTCTCTTGTCAACATACTCTTGAGTCTCTTGCATCCCATATCCTTGATTTTGAAGTTGAGGGTAAGCTTGATTTGGTAGTTGAGAATATCCTTGATTTGGGAAAGGTGGAAGAGGTTGATTAAATCCTTGATGTGGTGGATAAAAGGTATTTCCTTGATGTTGAACATTGTTGGGTGCCTTGTAGTTATTTCCTTGGTAAGGTGGTCTTTACCCTTGATTTCTTTGTAAAACTTGAGGAGGATTTTGTTGAAATTGGGTGGGTGGTTGGGGTGCGAATCCCGGTGGAGTAAGGTAATTTTGGGACTTGTAAGAAAGGTTATTTGGATTGATATTTGGCTTGAAGTGTTTACGATGTTCCTCTTGGTAAGCATAGCATTCCCCTTGATAAACTTGCACCTTATCGCATTGTTCATATGAATGGGGGCCTCCACAAGTTACACAAGAAAGAGTAATGGCATTCACATCATTTGAAGAATTGTTCAATGAAAGGCTCTTAATGGCTTGAATAAGCTCTTGTTGACCACTCTCCATCTTTTGAAAAATCTCTTGTTGATATTTGAGGAATTGGTTATCACAAAGTGTTTGAGAAGTGTTTTGGATAACATGAACCCTTTCTTCAAATTGAGTGTTTGTTTGAACCATTGCTTTAGTTTCAATGATGTCCACGGCCTCTTGAATGGATTTAAGAAGAATATTCCCTCCCGCGGAAGCATTGAGTGAATCTTGGTGATGAGGTTTAAGGCCATTATAGAAAGTATTGATTTGGTGAACTTCATCCAATCCATGGTTAGGGCATCGCCTCAATAACTCTCTAAACTCCTCCCAAGCATCACTAAAGGATTGACTTGGTTTTTGTTGAAAGCCTATAATTAAGTTCCTCAAAGCCGTGGTCTTAGATGGAGGAAAGAACTTGTTCAAAAACTTAGTGGTGAAACCATCCCATGTGGTGATACTATCGGGTGGTTGGGTGTCTAACCAATGCTTAGCTTGTCCCTCTAGTGAAAATGGGACTAATATCAACTTAATAGCATCATGTGGAACTCCATTGTACTTAAGGGTATTGCAAAGAGCAAGGAATCTCTTAAGGTGATCATGAGGATCATCATTCTTGTGACCATAAAAAGGTGTTTGTGAAACCAAGGTAATCATAGCCGTTTTTAGCTCAAATGAATTTGTGGGAATGTTGGGAATCCTAATAGCATTAGCATATCCGTGAAGATTGGATTGCAAACGTTCCATCAAAGAACGATTATCAACATCCATGGCTTCTTGTTGTGGATGAGTCAAAGCACGATTCTCGTGATCGGCTTGATGGACGGTGGTGGTCTTACTCTTTCTCTTTTTCTTCCTTTTCGGAGGAAGAGGTTGTACACCAATCGGTATTTGTGCACGCCCGCGAGTGAGCATGCAACTCAATACGAGGAATGAGAGAGAAGCTCTCGTGTGACTTTGAAGAGAAAAGGATTATCCTCTTTGAGTTTCAATATGAAATATCCACAAGAAAATAATAATATACGTATGTACTACTTGGGTGCAAGACCCCCAATGAAGCCTTCCTTCTTAGAATACTCACAAGTGAACGGGGGGTTAGGTGGCGCGAAGCACTTAAGTACCTATTGACCCTTAGATGGCATTTTATAGCACATCGCCTTTCTATTCACTTAATTGTTTGTATCCTTCGAATTGTTGCTTATTGAGAGTATTTATCTATTCTTGCTTTATTTTGTTTGATCGATACACGTGTCAAGGACCGGAACGCCCCTCAACACGGTGTATTGCCTTGGCAATACTTATGGAAGATATGTAGATTGGTTGTTCTTATACGTATACGTATTTACTTATAATAATATATGGAAAATATTTTTGTATTTATGAGTTTTTAAGAGAAAATACTATATGTACATAAAAACCGAGAGAATCCAATAATATATATTTTTGGGTGCAATCTCTTAGGAAAAAGATTGCTTTTTGGATTTTTTTAATTTGTTTGGTCAATTCTTTAGGAAAAGAATCGTTTTGTTAATTTTTTAGTGTTTATATATTTTTATATTTTTGATTTTTTATTTGTTTTTGATTTATGATACGTAAAAATAACGTTCACAAGGTGAACGGATCCCAAAAGCCAATGAAAACCGTCAATCGATAGTCTCTCGTAAAGTCAAAGAACCGGCAGCGGCGCCATTTGAAATGTGTATAGTTTAAGTTCGTTTTTCTCAGTTTTTAATAAATTGAAAGTCCTAACAATATCGGGTTTTTAATTGTTTTTGGTTGGTAATATTTTTTGGATATTCTATTGCTAATTCAAACAAGCCTTGCAAAAATGAAAAATAGCGTCTACTTATATTTAAAACACAGTGCAAATACCAAGTTCTTATTCAATTAAAATGCAAAATGTAACTTTTACAAACTATAAGGACTAGAAATGTAAATTCTATGAAATTTAAATTCTCAAAATGTAAAGCTGAAAAGTATGAGGGCTAAATGTGCAAAATCAGTAAACTATGAGGACTGAAAATGGAAACTATCCAAACAAGTAACCAATTTTCCAACAAATTCCAAACTACCTAACTGAATTTTAACAAATTTGAAAGTTAAAGGACTGGATTTTTGAAAACCCTAAAAACTTGCAAGTTTAGCTATTATTACAAACAGTCTAATACATCAAGGACCAAAGAGCAATTTTTGAAAACTTTTAACTAAAAATGGGTAAAGGAGTACAATAAGCTCGTTTGAGCTTATTTCTCAACCAATTTTGACCAAACAACTTGCAAACAGCTTAAAATCAGATTTAAGCTAGTCATATCCAAGGAATTTTGCTAAAAATGACTAAAAAGCTGATAAGCCAATTTCAATAAGCACAAAATAAGCTATAAGCTAATCCAGACTTGCACAACTAGATTTTAGTGATGAAAATGATTAATAAGCTCAAAATAAGAACGGGAAATTAAGTCTCATGAGAAATCATCAAGTAATAAGCTCAGAAACTTAAAATAAGCAAAAAGAGTGCTTATGTTGACTTTTGTTGACCAATATTTTTCAATAAGCCCAAAATCTCAAAAATTAACCAGGAGCACTTACTGAATGAATTTGTGAAAGAAAATTGACCAGTCTATGAAGTAGAAATCAAGTTATGAAAAAGCAGTTCACCATTTACAGTAACTTGCATTTGCTCAATTAGCTTAAACTTTTGCTTATTTCTTGCTGAATACTGAATACTGTACAAATCCCTTACATATTATGAGTGAGATTTGAAAACTGGTTTGGTTGAATTTCATTAACTAACAAATGAATGCTAGGCAAATCAAAATCAACACTTTTCTGAAACAAAACTTGAATGAAACTGACCCACACTTTTCTATAACCAATTGCCTTTTTGACCAAGAGTTTGACTTAAAAGTGACTGAAAACTACTTTTTATCACTAGTTAACTGAAATTTAAGCAAAGTTCTCCAATTTCTAACACTTGAAAATCAGTTACAAGATAATGCCAAACACTACTTTGTTGATCTTTTTGGAATCTTTATGAAGACTTTTTGAGTAAATGTTTAGACTGAGTTAAAAGCTTTATCAAACTTAGTTTAGTAGCCAAAATGAAGTATGTAAGAACTAGAAACAAACAGGTCACTTAACTAGAACTCAAAATGGCAAGCAAAGCTAAATGACTGAAATAAGCTGAAAACAGGTCAAGTTCAAAGCTAATAAGCAGGATTAATCTACAATTAAGCTAACAAATCACTAAAATCAAATCAGAAATAGGTTATAACAACTTTGATCATTCAAACAAACAAGATTATCTAAGAATTGAGCAGGCATCAACTGTTTAGAGGAACTAAAAATCAGAAACATGTAAACCTTGTGCAAAGGCCTCCTTTGGGGAGTAGAGGAGCGCTGAGCTCTCTATTCTAGTGCTAACCACCACCTTAGCACTAGAAAACACTATCAACAATCTATCAACAGCAATCAATAATCAATTCTGCCATTGATGAACTTGAACTCATCAAATTTTGCTAAATCTGAACTGAATGATCAAAACAGCAACAATCTTCAACTTTAGCCAGTTATGATCAAGATATGATCATAACAAACCAACAACAGCAACAAATGGATCAATGAATCAAGTAATGAACAGTAGAGTATGTTGAGAGTTTTTGGAGGGAAAATGAAATTTGAATTTTATTGAGTAAGGAAAGTAGTTACAAGGGTAGTTAAGCTGTTACAACTAACTATAACAGACTCAAGAGTGTGTCAAACTCTTGAGTTGTTAAGCTGAAACTAAGAAATGAATTGAGAGGAAAATTAAAGTGTGTGAAATTTCACACTTTCTACAACTCTAGAAATGAGAACTAAACAAGGTATTTATAGACTTTAGGAGTAGAGCAGTTGGGGTTGGTGACGTGTTGGAACCAATGCCAGGCTTCCACGTGTCAAAAATCTGCATATTAGATTTTGCTGATGAAGAACAGATTTGGGTGTTTTGTCTTGAGTTGATTTCAGCTTAATTGGTTGTAACCATTGGATTCGTCCTTCAAAAATGAGCAAGTTTGATGTTTAAATCATCTTCTGAAATCCACTCTAGCTCAAAGTCGATCCTGGCAATGCGTTTTGATGAAGATGACACGTGGCAAGATATTATTGGTTCTCCTTTGGTCACACAAATCATTATCCAAAAGTGGATATATTGGTTATTGGTTGGCGTTCCCTGGTTGGCTAAAAATAGAGTGAGTGGAGACTACTGTTGCTTTGCGGCTATTAAATGAACTGATGATGTGTCCTTCTAGCTGGCAATCCGTGTACCACTTTCTTTGCCTTCTCATTGGTTGAAAACCATGTCACATGGATTAAGCTAATTTTAACTTTGAAAAATGGCAAGTTAAGCCCTTGAACTTAGGTAGATTAACCAAATGAGCTAGGAACTTCATTTTAATGGCATTTTTGGTCCTTCAATCTTCATTCTTGAACAAATTTGATCCTTTGACTTTGTTGACTTGATAGTTGACCGGGTTTGACTTTAATCTTGACTTTTACAAAATTGCACTTTTGGTCCTTCATCTTTGGCATATTGTCAAGATAGGTCCTTTGTCTTTAAAGTCTTGTCACTTTTGATCCTTCTTTGTCCTTTTCATCAAATTAAGCTTGATTTTCCTTTGTTTGCTTGAAAATGTATCCTTCTTACCTATTTGAGCACAAACACAAAACATACCACATAATTCCGCTTTATAGCACAAAGTTTAGGTATTTTTATTGTGTTTTAGGGTGATTTGTTGATAAATTGATATGAGTATTTACTCATATCAAATAGGTATTTTTATTGGGTTCCCCGGCAGCGGCGCCATTTGAAATGTGTATAGTTGAAGTTCGTTTTTCTCAGTTCTTAACAAATTGAAAGTCCTAACAATATCGGGTTTTTAATTGTTTTTGGTTGGTAATATTTTTTGGATATTCTATTGCTAATTCAAACAAGCCTTGCAAAAATGAAAAATATCGTCTACTTATATTTAAAACACAGTGCAAATACCAAGTTCTTATTCAATTAAAATGCAAAATGTAACTTTTACAAACTATAAGGACTTGAAATGTAAATTCTATGAAATTTAAATGCTCAACATGTAAAGCTGAAAAGTATGAGGGCTAAATGTGCAAAATCAGTAAACTATGAGGACTGAAAATGAAAACTATCCAAACAAGTAACCAATTTTCCAACAAATTCCAAACTACCTAACTGAATTTTAACAAATTTGAAAGTTAAAGGACTGGATTTTTGAAAACCCTAAAAACTTGCAAGTTTAGCTATTATTACAAACAGTCTAATAAATCAAGGACCAAAGAGCAATTTTTGAAAACTTTTAACTAAAAACGGGTAAAGGAGTACAATAAGCTCGTTTGAGCTTATTTCTCAACCAATTTTGACCAAACAACTTGCAAACAGCTTAAAATCAGATTTAAGCTAGTCCTATCCAAGGAATTTTGCTAAAAATGACTAAAAAGCTGATAAGCCAATTTCAATAAGCACAAAATAAGCTATAAGCTAATCCAGACGTGCACAACTAGATTTTAGTGATAAACATGGTTAATAAGCTCAAAATAAGAACGGGAAATTAAGTCTCATGAGAAATCATCAAGTAATAAGCTCAGAAACTTAAAATAAGCAAAAAGAGTGCTTATGTTGACTTTTGTTGACCAAGATTTTTCAATAAGCCCAAAATCTCAAAAATTAACCAGGAGCACTTACTGAATGAATTTGTGAAAGAAAATTGACCAGTCTATGAAGTAGAAATCAAGTTATGAAAAAGCAGTTCACCATTTACAGTAACTTGCATTTGCTCAATTAGCTTAAACTTTTGTTTATTTCTTGCTGAATACTGAATACTGTACAAATCCCTTACACAAGTTGAAACTTCATATTATGAGTGAGATTTGAAAACTGGTTTGGTTGAATTTCATTAACTAACAAATGAATGCCAGGCAAATCAAAATCAACACTTTTCTGAAACAAAACTTGAATGAAACTGACCCACACTTTTCTATAACCAATTGCCTTTTTGACCAAGAGTTTGACTTAAAAGTGACTGAAAACTAATTTTTATCACTAGTTAACTGAAATTTAAGCAAAGTTCTCCAATTTCTAACACTTGAAAATCAGTTACAAGATAATGCCAAACACTACTTTGCTGATCTTTTTGGAATCTTTATGAAGACTTTTTGAGTAAATGTTTAGACTGAGTTAAAAGCTTTATCAAACTTAGTTTAGTAGCCAAAATGAAGTATGTAAGAACTAGAAACAAACAGGTCACTTAACTAGAACTCAAAATGGCAAGCAAAGCTAAATGACTGAAATAAGCTGAAAACAGGTCAAGTTCAAAGCTAATAAGCAGGATTAATCTACAATTAAGCTAACAAATCACTAAAATCAAATCAGAAACAGGTTATAACAACTTTGATCATTCAAACAAACAAGATTATCTAAGAATTGAGCAGGCATCAACTGTTTAGAGGAACTGAAAATCAGAAACATGTAAACCTTGTGCAAAGGCCTCCTTTGGGGAGTAGAGGAGCGCTGAGCTCTCTATTCTAGTGCTAACCACCACCTTAGCACTAGAAAACACTATCAACAATCTATCAACAACAATCAATCATCAATTCTGCCATTGATGAACTTGAACTCATCAAATTCTGCTAAATCTAAACTGAATGATCAAAACAGCAACAATCTTCAACTTTAGCCAGTTATGATCAAGATATGATCATAACAAACCAACAACAGCAACAAATGGATCAATGAATCAAGTAATGAACAGTAGAGTATGTTGAGAGTTTTTGGAGGGAAAATGAAATTTGAATTTTATTGAGTAAGGAAAGTAGTTACAAGGGTAGTTAAGCTGTTACAACTAACTATAACAGACTCAAGAGTGTGTCAAACTCTTGAGTTGTTAAGCTGAAACTAAGAAATGAATTGAGAGGTTCACACTTTCTACAACTCTAGAAATGAGAACTAAACAAGGTATTTATAGACTTTAGGAGTAGAGCAGTTGGGGTTGGTGACGTGTTGGAACCAATCCCAGGCTTCCACATGTCAAAAATCTGCATATTGGATTTTGCTGATGAAGAACAGATTTGGGGGTTTTGTCTTGAGTTGATTTCAGCTTAATTGGTTGTAACCATTGGATTCGTCCTTAGTAAATGAGCAAGTTTGATGTTTAAATCATCTTCTGAAATCCACTCTAGCTCAAAGTCGATCCTGGCAATGCGTTTTGATGAAGATGACACGTGGCAAGATATTATTGGTTCTCCTTTGGTCACACAGATCATTATCCAAAAGTGGATATATTGGTTATTGGTTGGCGTTCCCTGATTGGCTAAAAATAGAGTGAGTGGAGACTACTGTTGCTTTGCGGCTATTAAATGAACTGATGATGTGTCCTTCTAGCTGGCAATCCGTGTACCACATTCTTTGCCTTCTCATTGGTTGAAAACCATGTCACATGGATTAAGCTAATTTTAACTTTGAAAAATGGCAAGTTAAGCCCTTGAACTTAGGCAGATTAACCAAATGAGCTAGGGACTTCATTTTAATGGCATTTTTGTTTCTTCAATCTTCATTCTTGAACAAATTTGATCCTTTGACTTTGTTGACTTGATAGTTGACCAGGTTTGACTTTAATCTTGACTTTTACAAAATTGCACTTTTGGTCCTTCATCTTTGGCAGATTGTCAAGATAGGTCCTTTGTCTTCAAAGTCTTGTCACTTTTGATCCTTCTTTGTCTTTTTCATCAAATTAAGCTTGATTTTCCTTTGTTTGCTTGAAAATGTATCCTTCTTACCTATTTGAGCACAAACACAAAACATACCACATAATTCCGCTTTATAGCACAAAGTTTAGGTATTTTTATTGTGTTTTAGGATGATTTGTTGATAAATTGATATGAGTTTTTGCTCATATCAAATCCCCTACACTTGAATATTTTCATGTCCTCATGCAATGCTATATATTTTAAAGCACAAATTTACATTCTCCTCATAATTAATCCACCTTGGCCATATGGAATGCCTCTACACTACTCTAAATTAAATGATGCATGATTTTAATTTTTTAAACAATGCAATGAACAAAATACAATTCTATCTATATCTTCTTGGTTTTTCTTGAAATGGTTTTGATGGAAATAACTCATAAAGAATTCAATGACTTTGATTAGGGCTTGGGTACCATGGACATTTATCACCCTCAAGTTTCAGTTTCCCCATACCAAGCTTAAAAATGGGATCATTGTATTCACAAGTAAAAAGTGCATCAACTTATTCATGACAATTAAATGTGGAACCGGTTATTATTTGCGCAAATTGCTTGTGGGCAAATTTGTCATTTATTTCAAGTGTGAAGTATAAGAAATGCAAAATCCAAAAATAAGGAAGCACGGTTTTAATCCTAAGTAATCCTCTCATCCATTACTTGAAAAACCGCTCACAATTAATACAAGTCCGTTTTAAGAGTAATAAGTCATTCGCCTTATGTGTAAAATCCTCATGTCATGCTTTCATAAGTAGCTACACACTCGCTAAGGGAAGAAAAATAAAACTCACGCAATAATTTACATCCGCCATCTTTTTGAGACTTTGGATCTTCAACCCCGCAACCCGTCAAGGTAATATTGGATTGGAGCAATCTATTGAATCCCCGCAACCCGTCAAGGTAATATTGGAACTCAATAGTCACTATAATTAACACCACACTGCCCCTCTTAGGAGTCTTGTATATATATTTTTTTCTTTTCTTTTGTTTTTATTTTTTTTCTAGCCACTCATTTTTTTGTAAGCCGCTCTTATTTTTCTTTATTCCTCACTAAAAAATTTGAAAAGAATAAAAGGAAAAACACCCGCTAAATATTGAGCATGACATAAGTCTAGTACACAAAAAACGTTCTAACTTAGAATCTTAAGACGTACTTATATCAACCATGAATGATTAGACAAAAATGCATAAGAGATTACAAACCAATTAAAACCGTTCTTGATTATTTATTAACATATATACATGCGAAGAAAATAGAGGTAAAGAAGAGAAAGGTTTAGCCACAAGTAATTATCATGAAGTTTATCTAGCCCTTTTATACTTGCTTCAACTCTATCATTTCCCATTCTCCACAAATTTAAAATCTCAAAGAATGAGATTGGTGGATGCTTAGCCTAATAGACCAATGAAGGACTACATGGTTAAGGATACTAGCTAGAGAATGCTAAGATTAAGCAAACTCGGGTTGAGTCAAAATATCCATGGCGGGCCTAATATGTCAAAGAAGTCTAAACTTATTGAACCATGTTTTTATTACATTTTTTTTTCTTTTTCCAACTTTTGAAGAAAAATAAAAGAAGAAATATATACAATGCAAATGTGTTATGAAAAATGATTGATGCAAAAATTATGAATGCATATTTTTGGTGGCCAAAGTAGATCAAAAATTCGAAAAATGTTTGAAAAATTAATTTCTGTGTTATCATGAAAGACAATGACAAGTTCTAGGTAAGGTCACTTCGATAGAAGACCCCCCTACACTTAAGCTAAACATTATCCTCAATGTTAAGAGCATGGAAGTATAAAAACTTCCCCTACACTTATGACAATGAATAGACTTTGCTTAACCCAAGTTAAGGAAAGGACAACTATTAGTGAATTCATGTTTAAGCACAAGGTGTCAATGAAAGATCACAATAGTAACGAAGTGAACCGGATACAAGGGTCTCCTCCATAAGCTCCAAATCATGAAATGAGTGAGCAACCCTACAAACAATCATGAAGACAAAAGAAGGTCTCCCCTACACTTATCTCCAAGTCTATACCTTTATTGCTAACCTACAACACTCTAAACCTAGTTATACGATGCTCGAGTTAATGAGTCTCTAGCTCGACTCGTCCCACACTCAAAAGTGTCTAAAACCTATCATGGAGAAGAAAATTTTTTACCCCTTTTTAAGAAAAGTCTCCATGATGAGGTAAAACAAGTTTTCATTTATCAAAACTCCATAAATATCCCCCAGGATCAAATACATAATTACCATCCCACGTATAACACAAAGCCACAACTAACTTCCCAAGCATTGGTGAAAAGGGTGAGGTGTGTTTTTCCAAAATGGTTTCCCATATGTTCTTCACAAGGTGATAGAGTAAAACTCTCAAATCTTTCACAAGTTTTCCTTTTGTTGCATCAGGCGGATACTGAGATGGTTTAGCAAGCTCTATGCCAGGATCAAAAATCCGTTCCTTGATGGGAAAACAACAAGTGTTGGTTGCCTTAGAAGATTCTCCTTTGTAGGTCACATGGTGAGAGAGAGGTTGTGAAGGCATGGGTAACAACAAGCTCTTAGAAGGAACCATCATGACTTGTTTGCCTTTATCACTTTGAAAGGTTGAGGTGGGCAAGGAAGAAGGTAAAGGATCTTCATGCAATAGAGATTCTAAATAGAGTATGTCCCCTTCCTCATCAAGATAACCAAGAGTGTACTCAAAAGATATAACCTCCGCTAAAAACTCATCACTCTCATCCATTATAGAATCCGCCTCATCACCATAAACATCATAGATTGGTCTATCAAAAATTGGTAATCCCTCAAAACCAAAGGAAGTATGATCATCAACAAATGGAGAGTCATAAGTAGAAAGCTCATCCTCACTATAGTCATCATATGTTGGTGTATCACAAAGAAAAGATTCTCCATCACTAAAGTTCTAATGAATATGATTATCATTGTGGAAAAGTGGATCGTCATATGGTGTTTCACCAAAGTTTAGTTCTTGATGTTCATGAAAATCCAAAGATGAAGTAATGGAAGCAATGGTCTCAACATGAGGTAAATCATAATCTCCACTTGAGCAAGCTTCATAAAAGTATTCATCACAAACATCATCAAGAATATCATCTTGTGTTTCCTCCTCATGCACAACATCAATGTGTTTTACCGCTTCGGGCTCATTAGACTTTTTAGACAACTTCCCCATGTTAAACACAACTCTCTCATCTCCTACCCGCATTGTAAGTTCTCCTTCCGCCACATCGATTAAAGTACGACCCGTTCTCAAAAATGGCCTACCAACAATCAAAGGTACTCTAGGATCCATATCATAATCAACCACCACAAAATCCACGGGAAATGTAAATCTATCAACCCCCACAAAAACATCTTCCGCAATTCCCACCGGATAAGCTATAGTACGGTTGGCCAACTCAAGAGTCATCTTAGTAGGAGTGAGCTCGGGAAGTGAAAGTTTCTTCCAAACCGATAATGGCATGAGGTTTATGCTTGCTCCTAAATCCGCTAAAGCCATACAATTTTCCACCCCCCGGGAAATTGCAAGGAATCAAAAACCTCCCCGGATCTCCAAGCTTAGTAGGCAACTTCTTAAGCAAAACCGCAGAGCAATTTTCATTCAAAGAAGCATTAGGCAAATCCACCAATCATTCCTTGTTAGAAAGTAAGTCCTTAATCATCTTAGCAAACTTAGGCATATTGGCTAAAGCTTCCGCAAAGGAGATATTGATGTTAAGTTGCTTGAACATCCTCAAAAAGTTATAAACTTGGATATCATCCTTGTTCTTAAGCTTTTCTTTTCTCAATCTTGAGGGATAAGGAAGACTTGGTTTTGGTTGTGGTTGAGTGGTTGATGAAGGATTTTCCTTATTGAGTGCTTCATGAGTAGGTGTTGAAGTGGGAGAAATGGGAGCATTTTGAGGTGTTGAAGTAGAAGTAGAAGGCTTGTCACATGGAGGAACAAAAGTGGGTGGAACAATAGGAGGTTTAGGAGGTGAAGGATGCTTTGTTGTCTTTCCACTTCTTGTTGTAATAGCATTGACATTTGCCCTTGGATTTGTTTGTGTGTTTGAAGGTAAAGCTCCTTGTGGTCTTTGATTGAATGCCATTAAAAGCCTATTGGTTTGTAAATCCAATGCAAGTTTCATTTGGTCATTCATTCTCTTTTCAATTTCACGCATTCTCTTGTCAACATACTCTTGAGTCTCTTGCATCCCATATCCTTGATTTTAAAGTTGAGGGTAAGCTTGATTTGGTAGTTGAGAATATCCTTGATTTGGGAAAGGTGGAAGAGGTTGATTAAATCCTTGATGTGGTGGATAAAAGGTATTTCCTTGATGTTGAACATTGTTGGGTGCCTTGTAGTTATTTCCTTGGTAAGGTGGTCTTTGCCCTTGATTTCTTTGTAAAACTTGAGGAGGATTTTGTTGAATTTGGGTGGGTGGTTGGGGTGGGAATCCCGGTGGAGTAAGGTAATTTGGGACTTGTAAGAAAGGTTATTTGGATTGATATTTGGCTTGAAGTGTTCACGATGTTCCTCTTGGTAAGCATAGCATTCCCCTTGATAAACTTGCACCTTATCGCATTGTTCATATGAATGGGGGCCTCCACAAGTTACACAAGAAAGAGTAATGGCATTCACATCATTTGAAGAATTGTTCAATGAAAGGCTCTTAATGGCTTGAATAAGCTCTTGTTGACCACTCTTCATATTTTGAAAAATCTCTTGTTGATATTTGAGGAATTGGTTATCACAAGGTGTTTGAGAAGTGTTTTGGATAACATGAACCCTTTCTTCAAATTGAGTGTTTGTTTGAACCATTGCTTTAGTTTCAATGATGTCCACGGCCTCTTGAATGGATTTAAGAAGAATATTCCCTCCCGCGGAAGCATTGAGTGAATCCTGGTGATGAGGTTTAAGGCCATTATAGAAAGTATTGATTTGGTGAACTTCATCCAATCCATGGTTAGGGCATCGCCTCAATAACTCTCTAAACGCCTCCCAAGCATCACTAAAGGATTGACTAGGTTTTTGTTGAAAGCCTATAATTAAGTTCCTCAAAGCCGTGGTCTTAGATGGAGGAAAGAACTTGTTCAAAAACTTAGTGGTGAAACCATCCCATGTGGTGATACTATCGGGTGGTTGGGTGTCTAACCAATGCTTAGCTTGTACCTCTAGTGAAAATGGCACTCATATCAACTTAATAGCATCATGTGGAACTCCATTGTACTTAAGGGTATTGCAAAGAGCAAGGAATCTCTTAAGGTGATCATGAGGATCATCATTCTTGTGACCATAAAAAGGTGTTTGTGAAACCAAGGTAATCATAGCCGTTTTTAGCTCAAATGAATTTGCGGGAATGTCAAGAATCCTAATAGCATTAGCATATCCGTGAACATTGGATTGCAAACGTTCCATCAAAGAACGATTATCAACAGCCATGGCTTCTTGTTGTGGATGAGTGAAAGCACGATTCTCGTGATCGGCTTGATGGACGGTGGTGGTCTCACTCTTTCTCTTTTTCTTCCTTTTCGGAGGAAGAGGTTGTACACCAATCGGTATTTGTGCACGCCCGCGAGTGAGCATGCAACTCAATACGAGGAATGAGAGAGAAGCTCTCGTGTGACTTTGAAGAGAATAGGATTATCCTCTTCGAGTTTCAATATGAAATATCCACAAGAAAATAATAATATACGTATGTACTACTTGGGTGCAAGACCCCCAATGAAGCCTTCCTTCTTAGAATACTCACAAGTGAACGGTAGGTGGCGCGAAGCACTTAAGTACCTATTGACCCTTAGATGGCATTTTATAGCACATCGCCTTTCTATTCACTTAATTGTTTGTATCTTTCGAATTGTTGCTTATTGAGAGTATTTATCTATTCTTGCTTTATTTTGTTTGATCGATACACGTGTCAAGGACCGGAACGCCCCTCAACACGGTGTATTGCCTTGGCAATACTTATGGAAGATATGTAGATTGGTTGTTCTTATACGTATTCGTATTTACTTATAATAATATATGGAAAATATTTTTGTATTTATGAGTTTTTAAGATAAAATACTATATGTACATAAAAACCGAGAGAATCCAATAATATATATTTTTGGGTGCAATCTCTTAGGAAAAAGATTGCTTTTTGGATTTTTTTTAATTTGTTTGGTCAATTCTTTAGGAAAAGAATCGTTTTGTTAATTTTTTAGTTTTTATATATTTTTATATTTTTGATTTTTTATTTGTTTTTGATTTATGATACGTAAAAATAACGTTCACAAGGTGAACGGATCCCAAAAGCCAATTAATAAGTGTGTAAACACTTATCCTTTTGCCACTAAAATCAAGGAAAAACAAGACCAAATCATGTGTTTTATATCGTAAAAGTCGGAATTATGCATGGTTTTGTGTTTTGTGTGTTAAATAGGTACAAATGATCAAAAGAAGAGAAAACATGGGATTTCACGGTCAAATGTTGGAGAAAAGTCCAAAAAGAGACGAAGACAAAGTCAAAAGACCAAAAGTGTGCCCAAGTTCACGAAAACCGGCTAAACCGACATGACTTTGAAGTAATGACCATCAAAGCCAAAATCGAACTCGTTATTAGCGGATTTAATATGTATGGAGTTGATCGGGCTTGTGGGACCCACATTTGGATTAATGAGCCCAAAAGCCCATTATGGCCCAATCCATTAATAAAAACATGGAACAAATGGAGTAATACTATCTTTGGGTCCAAATTGGATAATAGGCCAAATAACCAATCAACAACGAAAGGGAAATTTGTTTATTTGAGATTGGCCCAAGCCCATTTTTTGGGACGTTTGCAAAGTTTTGGACGAATGTTTATTCATTGCTTGGTCAACAAACTCGGTCAACCAACTCTCTTTACTCACACACGTGTCCCTACTCACCAAACCCCCCTACACGCATGTTTTATCACACATTTAGTTTTTTATAAAATGCATTCTTTTTTTTACTCACTTCTTCGATGTAAACAAGAAAAAAAAATAAAAAATCCCACCATTCCTACTTTCTCTCTCCCACAAACGCAGATACCCTTTTCTTCTTCACCTTTTACCACCAACCCTAATTTACCCATCACCTAAATTAACCATAAAAATTGGGGCTTTTTACATTTTTATGATCTATGACGCGTGAATCACACATCCCACATTAAATCCCCCCTTTTATCGGATCAAGCACTCAAGTGGTCCTCTCTCATCTCCAACGTGGCAATCCGTGGCAAGAATCAATCTCAGTCGTTGATTTGAAGAGAAGAAAGAGAGTGAAGGATTATGCGGCCAAGATTTGAAGGCGTGATCACCAAGGATTAGGGTTGCCTATAAAACCCCCAAGTAAACATGTAATTGGGATTATTAAGCTTTTCTTTATTTTTCTTTCAGTTTTTAATTAATTTTAGGAGTAGGGTTAATTAGATTTAATTTTTCTGCAAAATAGATTGTAGGATTAATGTAATTTTAATTTTCTGTTTATGTAATTTTTTTTTAAATATTAATGAAAAGTCCATTTTGATTCATATTAGTCTCATTTTAAATTCTGTCGATTTTTTTATATAAACTGTTTCTTTCTACTGAATACTGTTAACGTTTAATATTATTTTGATTAAAAAAAAAAAGAAAGATAGTTACTGTTCTTCGAGAGTTTTTGGATGGAGTACTTTTGGGTTCATTCATTTCGAAGGTGTTTGTTTGTTTCGAGACATTGAGAATTGAAAGTGGTGACAGCTCGTTTCGATTCACAAGGTGGCTCAGCGCCTCACCTTCGACCCAACGAAAATCTCCAAAAAGGTTCTTCTCCTTTTTATTTTTATTGATTAATAGTTGTTAAGTTTAGGGAAAATAGACAAATAAGTTACTGAAGTTTGGTTAAATGTTCACCTAAGTTACTAAAGTATTTTTGGTTACAAATCAGTTACTTATGTTTGGGTTACCTGTTATATAAGTTACTATGTTGGTTGTAACCCTTTATTACCGGTAACTAAGTGACGTGGCATATAATATTAATGGGTTAAAACACAAAAATGTTACCAAAGTTTGCCAAAATGTTCATCTACGTTACTAAAGTTTGTTTTCGTTACAAATAGGTTACTAAAGTTAAGTTAACATGGTAAATAAGTTACCCTTTATGTTTTAACCCTTGGTACTAGGTCAGTGCCGACGTGGAATTACTTTTTTTTGTGTAAAGAGTAAATTATCTTTTATTTTTAAATTATGTGTATCCTAATAACGCATGATTAAAAAAAATGATCGTAGCAAACAATTTGTTCCTAAGCTATCTTCAAATTCTTTCATTTTACTTTTTCACTAAGACATGATGAGCAACTTTCTCGATTGGGTTGACGGCGGAAGAAGGGTGAGTGTGTACCGGATGAATGGGTGACGTGGTTGTAGTTGTGGATCAGTTACGATGGCCGAAGGTTGTGGTGGCTGGCGAGAGTGACATTTTTTGGTGGTAGCGTTTTTTCTATTGATCCGGTGGTGGTGGCCGTTGATTGATGAACGAACATTGAGGAGTCAACAACATTCTTGTTTGAGGTGGGACCCACAAAGTGGTGACGTGGCCATAACAACAGGTTACCAACAGGTTGCCCACCCTCGGAGTAACCTAATTGTAACTTTTTAAAACTTTAGTAACTCATATAATTAACCCGTATACTTGAGTAACCTTTTTGTAACCAAAAATACTTTAGTAACTTAGGTGAACATTTAAGCAAACTTTAGTAACTTATTTGTCTATTTTCCCTTAAGTTTATTTCTGCTTATGTTTTTATTTTTGTTAAGTTTTCTTGGATCTACTGGTTAGTTTAATTGGAATTGTTCAGTTTTAATTATATATATATTTTTGTCCTGTTTGGATCTGCCAGTAGAAATCGATTTAGCTTATGGGATATTTTGGTTTTGCTTATTTGGTTTTCTGATTAGTTTAAAGTTTGTGTGCTATTTCTGCTTATTGCCTAGTTTGATTTTGCTTATTAGTACATTCAGCTTATCTGTTTTTTTTATGCTTAGCTTATTTGCCTTTGCTTACTAATTTATTGCTTATTTAGGTTACTGCTTATCTAGTTATAGTTTGGTTTATTTTAGTTTTAGATTATTATTGTTTGGTTTATCTGATTTTGCTTATACTTTTGTTCAGCTTTATTTGCATAATCTGTTTTTTTCGCTTAGTAGCTTATTTTTGTTATAGTTTATTTAGGACTTATTATTTCTGCTTATTTTAGACTCGGTTTCTTTTTAAATTTGCTTTTCTGATTTTGTCATTTAAGCTTATATTACTTATCTGTTAATAGAATGCAGGTAACAGTTCCTTTGATCTGTTTTACTTTTAAATACCAAAAAAAAAATTATTTGCAAAAATATTGGTCCTGGTGGGAATCGAACCCAGGACCTTTCGTACACAAGCATACAGACACAACCATCTCATCTAGTGTTGATGCAAAAGTTGGTTGATCCTTGCTAGACCCGAATTAGGCTTAATTCGGGTTGGCTGGGCTCCGGCTCCTGCACCAAGTGAATCGTCTGGTTGGGATCCTGCACACTAAACAACACGCGTTAAGCTTACCGTGGGAGGGTTTCCCACGATTAGACTCCGGCGTGAGAGTAAGTAATCGGTTTAGGGTTATATGAGTTTAGAGTGAGTCGTAATACCTCTGTGGAACCCTTGGGGGTTCCTTTTATAGGCAGTGAAACCCCAGTGGGCTTTTACTGATCCTTCGGCCCTAAGGAAGAGATAAACACCAGAATTAGAATGATTGTGATCTTCTAATTCTGGTAATGAATATCTCATCGTATTGGGATTAAGATATACCTAGACAGAATATTATTCTGTCTGATCTTATGTCGGCCGCCTTGGGCCGTGGGCCGCACACATGTGCGGGCACTGTTCACTCAAGCCCATAAGCCTGAATGACATTTATCCACCCATCTGTGATGGGCCGGATACGGGTAGTACCCGTGAGCCGGGCTCATGACCCGGTTGGGGACTATACGTCATCATGTCCCCCCAGTCTAGTTGTTACAGCCGTAGGCGTAACCTCTAGACTATCAAGCTGCTCTCCGGTCATATCAAGAAAGGCCTAGGAAATGATACTGGAAAAATTTGTTCCGGCCGCACGTGGCAACCGGTCGTAGGAATATACGTTAATAAATACTACCTCAGCCGCACGCAATGGATGAGACAAATTAAATGCAACATTTAATACGGTCTTACGTAAGAGCCGCATAACCCGACAAGAATCCAGTCGCATTAATGATATTCAACAATCCAGTCGCATGTCTGCAAAAAATGTATGATTACTGATCACCCTCGAGCCACGCGAAACTGTTTAAGAAGTGACCCGTGGGTCCCCCACTGACGTTACAGAAATGTCAGAAACCCTATCCGTTGGATAGGGAATGTGACTGACACGTGTCAAAGATCCATGGTACCTTGGAAACCGAGGCCACCCTATATAAGAGTGAGTATGCGTGTATGTTACACACACAACTCACTCATTCTTCCGCCATTGTTAACTTTAAGCTTTTTCCTTCAAAACTTTTGCCTTCTTTTCCACGGATATCCGTCACCGCAGGTTAGATTACCACGCCTTTAAAAACCTTTTCATAAATTATGGTCAATGATAAGCCCCTCATCACGGACGTCCTAAATGTGATGTCGGGGGAGAAATACCTCGACTTCCTGTCGAAGTATTATGTGCCCGAAAGCGTACATCCCACCTTTCCGGGTGATGGTGAAGCTATTACGGATGCACCGGCGGGGAAAATAGGCATATACACACGCCTGTTTGACTCAGCCAACTACCGTATTCCATTGTCTAAGTTCTTAGTAGACCTTCTTTTGTACTATGACTTTCATATCACCCAGCTCCACTGTATAGGGGCGTGTAAAATCAACCAGTTTGAGATTACATGCCATACCTGTAGGGTAACCCCCACCGTGAACCTTTTTAGGGCTTTCTATTTTCCCCAGTAAGTGAACGGGTGGTTGTCGTTCAAGAAACGACCCGGCAATGCCCCGATGACATATAGGAAACCCCTTGACTCCCTGAAGAATTGGTACGACCATTACTTCTTTGTAGATGAGAAAGTATTCCCCACCCCCTTCGTACTTAAAACCAAGGCCCCAAAAGACTATCCGCCCAAACCCAAAGATTATAGTAGCCGGGACCTGAAAATACTAGATACCCATCGCACGGAATTTCATAGAGGGTTGCCGGAGAACTTTCTGTGTTTGGTAGGGATAAGCCGCCGTTACTTTGGGAGGGATGACTTATATCCGTGCTTCTTAACGGAACAGGGCGAGGGTAGGTCATATATATCTTGTAAATTTGATCTATCACATATGTTTAAAATGTTACTAACCTATATACTTCTACAATCATTTGCAGAGATGAACCTCCACGGATTAATTCGTCAAGGCGACCCCATGAAGGTGAGGGAAGGATTCCGGTCGTTAAAGCCGAACGAGCTCCCCTTGCTAGAAGCTTTAGCCGACCGTACGATTCCACTGGAGGAGACAACCGAACCCAGGTCGGACGAAGAAGAGCCTGTTATCGAGAAGTCCCCATTGGACTTTCATAACGAAGATGGCGACGACCCCTTGCTGGAGGGAGGCACCATCAACCAGGAGGAGGAGCGCGATCCGAATGAAGACACCACGCAAGCTTCCGGATCCACCACACTTACTTCAAAAAAGAGAAAAACAACCAGGCGTGTGGCGAAAAAGACTGGGGAAGATGCCGGAGTTGCGAATGCTCCTCCCAAGAAGTTGCGGAAAGACCATCCTCAGTATCAGGAAGGAGGCAGCACCATGACTGGTCAAGCCGACCCTACCCCGATCATGGAAGGGCCAGTTCTTCGAGTCGCCCCTGTGAGCGCCGTAGCTCCTACCGGCCCAGACCCTGCTATTGGCACCTCGTAAGTACCCCTCACGATTATGACTTGTATCTTCGTATGATATATGTAGACTAAAAAAAATTTCCCCCCCCCCTTTTTTTTAATGACAGGGTGAATCCGGCGGTCGCAGCTCAAGGAGAAGAGGTGGGGAGAAATCCATCCCCTGCGGTTACTAACAATCCCCCTTCACCCATCACCATCCGTGCTAAGGAACCATGCTCCGAGGGGCCAGAAGAAAGCTTGCGTCTAGCATGGAACCTATCAAGCTTGACACGGCTGGAGGCCGAATCAGAGTGTTCGGAATTTATCGAACACATCACCCCGCCTGCCCTCGCCCAGGATTTAGATGAACTAGACCATGAGGCCCTGATTGAACAGTTTGATGTGTCATCCGCACATCAGGTAACGGTGGGCGCCGCACTGAGACGCCGACTGATCAAGGCCCTCACCAATGTGAGCCGTGCCGACAAAAGGATCGCCCGCCGGGAGGCGTTGGTCGTAAAGAGCGAGAAGACCATCACATCCTTGCAAGCGGCGTTATTGACTGCTGAGGCGACGGTGAAGGAGCAGGCGCTTCATGCTGAGACAAGAGAGAAGCGTATCGCTGAGTTGGAGGCCCTCGTAGCCGCATCAAACGAGAAGGTAAACTTTCAAACGTGCTGTTCATATATTCCTACTCCTTGTGTGTATGTAGCCCAAAGATATATATTCGTGTACTAACTCCAAATTTCATACGCAGGCGTCTACGGCTGAGGCTGCTACTAAGGCGGTGACCGTGCAATCATTCAGCATTGCTCAGGAGCGCGACGCACTGAAGGAGGAATTAAAGCAGGCTCAAAACAACCTTGAAAATCAAGTTGTCGCTGCTGATGAAGAGTTGAGCAAGGTGGTCGTCAGCTGTGCGGAGAGAGTATGCCCTCCCCTACTGACCGCGACAGCCGGTCGTAGGTGGATTATCGGGCAAGGACTGCGGCTTGCCGTAAGCGGGGCCCTTAACGCTCCACATCTATTGCAGGCCTTTGCTGGAGTTGTATCTGACGGGATCGACCGTGGTAGGCATGAAGGCATGGTCCAAGCTGCGGAGATGATCACAAAAGGTGAGGATATCACCCAGCATCCGTATCACAATCCCTCTGCAGCGGGCAAGATGACTGCGTCCATGGATGCCTTGGCAGACCTTCAACACCCCCTTCTGGACGAGCTTGAAGCCCTGAAAGATGCTCCTAATGAAACAATAATGTCCCAGCTGAGTGCTGACCCAATTCCCTTGACGCTGGCTACCTATGATTTCGTATCCAAAGCCATGTCAGGTGAGAAGCCGCTTGGTGAAGCTTTAGACGCTCTTGCAGTCAAAGTTCAGGACGTGAAAGATGCTTGCGGGGAGGCCCTTCGTGCTTTAATTGAGGAAGGGAAGAAGGATCTAGAAGAATTCCTCCCCCCCTTGTAACTTATATGTTGTAAACATTTGTGATTATATTCGTCCGTGTATGTACACGGCTAAGACATATATGTAATAACTTGTCCTTTTATTTTAGAAGTCCGTGACAACCACGGCCATTTTGTTGATTGTTAATTTTGAAACTTGTGTATCTCATTGTAATCCAATGCCGCGTGACGTATCACGTCTTACGTACAAGTCTAATTTACTAGACATGCGACGTGCGTCTTTACTATGCGGAGCACCGTATGGCTATAGCATATGAAACTTACCCCAACGTCTTGTGGGTAAGGTGTCTAGTAAGGATACATGATCCGTGCAACTGGGGTTGCATCCCTCTTACGCGGCAAGTTGAATTAGTAGGTTCACTTAATCCTCTTACCCCACCTGGGGGCGTATGGTACATGTACAGTAATTTGAGAGAATGCATACGAATGAAACATGGCATATTATAATACAAGTAAAATTCATACGGCTAACAAAGAATCTAACAGAGAAAGGAAAATGGTTTGCACGAAACAGGCCGTGGAGCTAGCTAGGCACCACGGCATTTTATTAGAACGTTTTACACTTTTGTTTGAGTAATGACGACAAGTCCTAAAAAACAAGAAAGGAAACTTAAACAATCATAAGAAGAAACAAACAAAACAAATAACCCGCATGGTTCTTTATTAAGACCGCCTATAGCGAAGTACCCATGCGGAAGCCGTAGCTTTCAAAGATAGCACCTTTTTAGATTGGAGATGTTCCATGTGCGCTCTAGGTCGCGGCCATCCATGTCACGTAACTTGTACGCGCCTCGTCCCAAGGTTTCAGTGATTTCATACGGTCCTTCCCATTTAGGGCCCAGTTTTCCTGTATTCTCCACTCGACTCGCTTCGTTAGCACGATAGACGTAGTCTCCCGGTCGAAAAGAAACACCCTTGACCTTGGCGTCATAATAAGCCTTCATCTTAGCCTTGGACTTAGCCTCATTGATGGCTGCTATTTCCCTTTTTTCTTCCAACAGATCCAGGTTGACTCGCAGTTGTTCATCGTTTGTGACGGCATTAACCTCCGCCGTGCGGATGGTAGGCATCCCTATTTCTGCTGGTATAACGGCTTCAGTGCCGTAAGCCAATGCAAATGGAGTATCTCCGTTGGCTGTTTTTATCATGGTTCTATGTGCCCATAGCACGTGTGACAACTCATCGACCCATTTGCCCTGTCGTTCATCCAGCCGCGCCTTGATTCCATTCCCCAAGCTCCTATTTGCTCGTTCGACAAGGCCGTTCGTTTGTGGATGCTTAACGGACGCGAAGCGCCGTTTGATGTTCAATGATGCACACCAGTCTTTGAATGGGTTGTCCGTGAACTGCTTGCCGTTGTCCGAGATAATTTCCCCTGGTAGACCGAAACGGCACACGATGTGTTCCCACACAAACTTCTTGACCTGCTTACCCGTGATAGACTTGACTGCCTTGGCTTCTATCCATCGTGTGAAGTAGTCCATTGCAACAATCAAGAATTTAACCCCTCCCGCAGCTACAGGAAATGGTCCTGCAATGTCAATTCCCCACTTGTAAAATGGCCATGGGGACGTGATAGGTGTAAGCTCCTGCTGCGGGTGTCGCGGTACTGGCCTATGCACTTGGCAATCATTGCACCTGCGAATCATGTCGCGCGCGTCTCTGTGCATAGTGGGCCAATAATATCCTGTTCGTAAGGCTCGGGCTACCACGGATCGTAGGCCTGCATGCATGCCGCACAACCCTTCGTGTATGTCACTGATAACGTAAGCCGCCTGGCGTGGTCCAACACACCGCAGCCACGGCTGCAAGAAAGAGCGTTTGTAAAGGATGCCTTCTCGGAGTTCGAAATGTTGTGACTTCCTTTTAACGCGCCTTGCTGCTTTTTCCTCGTCTGGAAGGGTTTCATTAGTCAAATAGTTGATGATTGGGGTCATCCACGTAGGTCCCTCCTCCTCAACTATAGCGACCACTTCCCTTTCCGTGATAGATTTCTCCTTGAGTATTTCCACCAAAACCTGTTTAGACAAGTGGGCGAAGCTCGTGGATGCGATCTTACTGAGAGCGTCCGCTTTCTTGTTCTCGCCCCTTGGCACATGCCTGATGGAAAACTTACTGAAAGTCGTGATCAACGACTTGACTTTTTCCAAATACCTGACCATGTTGTCCTCCTTAGCCACATACCCACCTAGAATATGGTTCGCGACAAGCCGTGAGTCCACGTAGGCCTCAAGGTTGCGGACTCCCATTCTAGCGGCGATTTTTAAACCCGCAATTAATGCTTCATATTCCGCTTCGTTATTGGTGGCCGTGAGCTCAAAACGGAGGGCGTACGTGAATTCCATTCCTTCTGGATTTGTGAGGATGAGGCCTGCCCCGGACCCGTCTGTGCATGAGGATCCGTCCGTGAATAGCACCCAAGGTTCCGCTGGGACCTCGTCTTGCTTAATGATTGGTTCTTCCTCATCCGGCTTCTCGATCAGGAAATCTGCCAAGATCTGGCCTTTAACAGCCGTCCTTGGTCTGTAAGATATATTATGCCCTCCCAATAGGATGCTCCACTTCTCTAGTCTCCCTGCCACGTCTGGTCTAGAGATAACCTGCTTAATTGGCTGATCCGTGATCACCACAATTGGGTGCGCCTGAAAGTACCGGCGCAGCCGCTTTGTAGCAAATACTAGTGCTAGCACCAATTTTTCCATGGAGGAATAATTCAACTCCGCCCCTTGTAGTGTTCTACTTATAAAGTATACCAGAGTTTGTATTGTATCCCTATCCGTCATCAGTACCGCGCTTATTGCGCCATGGGTAGCTGAGAGATACATAACGAGTTCCTCCTTTGGCCGGGGAGCTACTAGCATGGGGAGAGATGCGAGATGCTGCTTGAGTTGGCAAAAAGCTTCCTCAGCTTCCTTCGTCCAGCGGAAGTCTCCCTTTCTAATTCACTTCTTGAGTGTCTTAAATAGGGGTAATGACTTCTCTGCGGATTTAGATAGGAATCTATTCAGCCCGGCTAACTTCCCATTCAGGGACTGCACCTCCTTCCGTGTCTGGGGGGACGGTAGTCGTATCACTGCGTCCGTCTTCTCTGGACAAGGTTTGATGCCGTTTGGGTCAATCAAATATCCTAGGAACATTCCTTCTGTTGCCCCAAACGTACATTTCTTTGGATTTAACTTCATGTTAATCCTTCTCAGCGTGTCGAATGTCTCCTGGACATCCCGGAGAAGTGCCTCCTCCGTGTGGCTTTTTATCACCAAGTCATCAACATATACTTCCAAGTTGCGTCCTATTTGTGATTCGAAAGCTTTATCCACCAACCGCTGATACGTAGCGCCGGCGTTCTTCAATCCAAACGGCATTTTCGTATAGCAATATACGCCCTGGCTCGTGTGGAACGCCGTTTTTTCTGCATCTTCCTCCGCCATCTGGATTTGGTGATACCCTTTATATGCATCCAAGAAGCATTTGAAAGGATATCCACACAAGGACTCCACCTTCCAGTCGATTTCTGGTAATGGGTAACAGTCCTGTGGGCAGGCCTTGTTCAGATCCGTGAAATCCACACACATGCGCCAACTTCCGTCATGTTTCTTGACCATGACCGGATTAGATAACCACTCGTGGTAGTATACCTCGCGCATGATGTCTGCGTCCACTAGCTTACGCACTTCCTCCAGTATCACTTGGCTGCGCTCGGGCGCCTGGCCACGCTTCTTTTGCTTGATGGGTTGGTACCCTTGGCGGATCTGGAGTTTATGCTCTGCTATCGCACGTGGCACACCAGTCATATGTTTTGGCTCCCATGCGAATATGTCCAGGTTTGCACTTAAAAGAGAGCACATGGCCCTTTTACCGCTATCCGAGAGCGCCCCTCCTATGGATACCTCCTGTTCCGGATAGTCAGGGTGAATGGCCACCTTCCAATTGGGTGGTGGTGCCCCATCCTTGGGTGGTACAGGTGGAGTCAGTGTTGTCACGGTGTGACACTCGGATGTTGGTACGACTGTGTTGTAAATAGTAACGATTCCCCCCTCCACGGGGAATTTGATCATTCCGTGTGCCGTAGAGGGTACTGCCCGGATAGCCAAAATGCCTGGTCTGCCTATGATTCCATTATAGGGAGAGTGTGAACGTATCACCATGAAGTTTATCCACGTCGTAGTGGAATGTTCCTCATTCCCAATGGTGACAAGCAAACGCAATTGCCCTATCGGCCAGATGGTGTCTCCACTAAAGCCAGTAAGCGGCGACGTGGCCGGTACTAATTGGCTTCTTATTTCTGGACATAACTGCACAAAGCAGTGTTCATACAGTACCTCTGCTGACGACCCTCCATCCACATACATGCGACGAACATTGTGTGTTCCAATGCTTATCTCAATGGTGAGAGGCGCATCAATCACATCGCTTGTCGTGATGGGAGGGAATGAGATTTCCCTGCCGCGTGAAAATTTTTGGCCAATTTTTTGTCTCGTGCGGCGCTGTCTGGACTGGATCATGTATATGGTAGAAGGCTTGTCCTTTTGGGGATCCTTCTTGTCATACTTCTTGTTGTTGTCTTTTCCATCTTTCCAATCCTTAACTAGGTGCTTGAGTTTGCCTAATTTGATTAGCGACTCAATATGCTTCTTGAGCTGGATACACTCCTCCGTGCCGTGTCCTTTGTCATTATGGAACTCGCAGAAGCGACTTCCTTGCCGACGTTCCGGGGGAGTGGTCATTGGGGGAGGCCTTGGAAAGTTCGCCCCTTCAGTCAACAAGATCTCCCGGTAGGACATCTTTAGGGGGGTGAACTTGTCGTCCGACCGTCCGCCTTTGCTTTGGCTCTTATAGTCTGAGCCCTTATTGTTCTGGTTGCATTGACCGCCCGACTGTCTCCGGGACTGGTCATTTGACCGGTACCCATTTCCTCGGGATGGGTAGGCCGCGGCAACAGCTGTTTCTCCCTCTATGAAATTTCTGACCCTTTCCATGAGGTCATCATATCTCTCTGGGCGCTTGTCGTTGAGACGCCTGATCAGTTCTCTGTCTGTTATGGCGTGCATGTAGTCAGAGATTTTCAGGAGCTCTGGCATGGTTCTTGTGCGTGTGCACTCATCATTGAAGCGCTCAGTGAAGGCTTCTGTGGACTCCCCCGGCCGTTGCTTAACGGTTGCCAATGAGACCGGATCCCTATTATACTTCTTCCTTTGAGTATAATTGTTCTCGAACGCAGTGCGTAGTTCCGTGAAACTATCAATGCTCCGTGGGGGAAGCGCCTCGAACCAATCACGGGCGTTTCCAATCAAGGTCGAATTGAACATTTGGCACCATATAGGCATGGGCCATCGCTCAATTTTAGCCTGAGTGTCGAATATTTTGAGGTGATCCACAGGATCACCGGACCCATCATAAGTCTTGATGCACGCCGGCATGCGACGTTTGGTGTCCTCAGAATAGTTCCGTATGCGGAGGGTGAACGGATCTTCCCTGGGATCCGCCCATGGCCGTGTGAGCCTAGGATCATCCCATGGTTCACACCATGGACGCGAGAGGTCCTCTGCTTCCGTATCCCGATAGTAAGGGCCACCATAATACTCCTCATTGTTTGGTGGTGGAGGCGTGCGCCTAGGCCGGCGGCGCTTGGGCGGATGGTCATCTGAGTCCTCCCCAGACGGATCTGGGGACGGCGGTGGTGCCCCGCCTTTTGAATAGGGACCACTTTTCTGAGACAAACCAGGAGCCTTTCTCCCCATGTTCATTCTATCCCACACACTTGGGCGGCGTGTGGCTCTGGTCAGCTCTCGATCTGGTTGCTCGGGTGAGCCATCCGACCTTTCTCCATCTTGAGACTGCGTTAATTCTTGCATAAGGCGATCTCCTATGCGCTCAAATACATTCCGGGGTTGAGGGTTTTCCTCAAAGGTTCCCTGCTCCTGAGGCCGAGTCCTCCTTTTTCTCCGGTTTTGGGAGGGGGTGGATGGTCCACTGTCACCAAAGTTGAGTCTGGCTTGGAGGTTCCTCCCCAGACTCAATCTTGATGCGATCCCTGGGACGATCCTTTCGAAGTTCTGAGTGAGAACTCGAGTAAGATCCTCCTCACTGAGTGGTAGGGCTTCCACTTCTTCCTCCGTCGAAGGTCTGCGCGGTTCCTTGTTAGGAGGGTCTGGCGCACTCCCTGGATCAGGGTTGTCCAGGGTTGAAGTAGGCGGGGGTGTCACCGAGATCGTGCTCGTCACCCCCGCAGGTTGAAAACCGCTACGGTTACCCAGCCCGCCTGCGAGGCGGTTAGGTGATTGGTTGGGGATGAGAATCCCTTCCCCTTGGGACTTCCGGTTCCCAGGATTCACATTCCTGGGGTTAATTGGCGGATGTCCCTTCGTCATTGGAGATTTGAGATGAGGTTTTGTTCTAGCTTAGTGTTACTGGTCCCACGGATGGCGCCAACTTGTTGATGCAAAAGTTGGTTGATCCTTGCTAGACCCGAATTAGGCTTAATTCGGGTTGGCTGGGCTCCGGCTCTTGCACCAAGTGAATCGTCTGGTTGGGATCCTGCACACTAAACAACACGCGTTAAGCTTACCGTGGGAGGGTTTCCCACGATTAGACTCCGGCGTGAGAGTAAGTAATCGGTTTAGGGTTATATGAGTTTAGAGTGAGTCGTAATACCTCTGTGGAACCCTTGGGGGTTCCTTTTATAGGCAGTGAAACCCCAGTGGGCTTTTACTGATCCTTCGGCCCCAAGGAAGAGATAAACACCAGAATTAGAATGATTGTGATCTTCTAATTCTGGTAATGAATATCTCATCGTATTGGGATTAAGATATACCTAGACAGAATATTATTCTGTCTGATCTTATGTCGGCCGCCTTGGGCCGTGGGCCGCACACATGTGCGGGCACTGTTCACTCAAGCCCATAAGCCTGAATGACATTTATCCACCCATCTGTGATGAGCCGGATACGGGTAGTACCCGTGAGCCGGGCTCATGACCCGGTTGGGGACTATACGTCATCATCTAGTACCACTTTTGTGTTTTATTTTGTTTTAATAAATTAATATAGGTTAATTAAATTCGGCCAGTTTACTTATTTAAGTTTAATACATGTTTTAATTTTATTTATTTTAAAAGTTTTATTAATAGTAATTTCTTTAATTCAGTTTTAAAAATAAAAAGATAAAAATATTTCTTTTATTTAAATTACTTTTGCAATTAGTTTTCACATTAGTTTTCATTTTATTAGTTTTGTCTTCTATTTAAGAATAGTTTTTGTTAAAAGTTTTTAAAATTAGGTTTTTTAAATTTACTTTTATTTTAAAATAGAATTTATTTTATGATTTTAAATTTTCTTTTAAAATTAGATTTATTTTAAAATAGTTTTATATTTTTAATTAGTTTAAATTATTTTTCAAAGTTATTTAAGTTTTAAATTAGATAATTAAATAGTTTTTTTTTCTTAAATAGATTTTAGCTTATAAATACAAATATATCATTACCAAAAACAAGTTAAGTCAAAACGTTAAACCGGAAATCAAATTCGAGTCGAGTCGAGGAACGATAAAAATAAAATAAAAAGGGTTAACAAAATCTCAGTTTCACCAATGAAAACCGTCAATCGATAGTCTCTCGTAAAGTTAAAGAACCGGCAGCGGCGCCATTTGAAATGTGTATAGTTGAAGTTCGTTTTTCTCAGTTCTTAACAAATTGAAAGTCCTAACAATATCGGGTTTTTAATTGTTTTTGGTTGGTAATATTTTTTGGATATTCTATTGCTAATTCAAACAAGCATTGCAAAAATGAAAAATATCGTCTACTTATATTTAAAACACAGTGCAAATACCAAGTTCTTATTCAATTAAAATGCAAAATGTAACTTTTACAAACTATAAGGACTAGAAATGTAAATTCTATGAAATTTAAATGCTCAAAATGTAAAGCTGAAAAGTATGAGGGCTAAATGTGCAAAATCAGTAAACTATGAGGACTGAAAATGAAAACTATCCAAACAAGTAACCAGTTTTCCAACAAATTCCAAACTACCTAACTGAATTTTAACAAATTTGAAAGTTAAAGGACTGGATTTTTGAAAACCCTAAAAACTTGCAAGTTTAGCTATTATTACAAACAGTCTAATACATCAAGGACCAAAGAGCAATTTTTGAAAACTTTTAACTAAAAACGGGTAAAGGAGTACAATAAGCTCGTTTGAGCTTATTTCTTAACCAATTTTGACCAAACAACTTGCAAACAGCTTAAAATCAGATTTAAGCTAGTCCTATCCAAGGAATTTTGCTAAAAATGACTAAAAAGCTGATAAGCCAATTTCAATAAGCACAAAATAAGCTATAAGCTAATCCAGACTTGCACAACTAGATTTTAGTGATGAAAATGATTAATAAGCTCAAAATAAGAACGGGAAATTAAGTCTCATGAGAAATCATCAAGTAATAAGCTCAGAAACTTAAAATAAGCAAAAAGAGTGCTTATGTTGACTTTTGTTGACCAAGATTTTTCAATAAGCCCAAAATTTCAAAAATTAACCAGGAGCACTTACTGAATGAATTTGTGAAAGAAAATTGACCAGTCTATGAAGTAGAAATCAAGTTATGAAAAAGCAGTTCACCATTTACAGTAACTTGCATTTGCTCAATTAGCTTAAACTTTTGCTTATTTCTTGCTGAATACTGAATACTGTACAAATCCCTTACACAAGTTGAAACTTCATATTATGAGTGAGATTTGAAAACTGGTTTGGTTGAATTTCATTAACTAACAAATGAATGCCAGGCAAATCAAAATCAACACTTTTCTGAAACAAAACTTAAATGAAACTGACCCACACTTTTCTATAACCAATTGCCTTTTTGACCAAGAGTTTGACTTAAAAGTGACTGAAAACTACTTTTTATCACTAGTTAACTGAAATTTAAGCAAAGTTCTCCAATTTCTAACACTTGAAAATCAGTTACAAGATAATGCCAAACACTACTTTGCTGATCTTTTTGGAATCTTTATGAAGACTTTTTGAGTAAATGTTTAGACTGAGTTAAAAGCTTTATGAAACTTAGTTTAGTAGCCAAAATGAAGTATGTAAGAACTAGAAACAAACAGGTCACTTAACTAGAACTCAAATTGGCAAGCAAAGCTAAATGACTGAAATAAGCTGAAAACATGTCAAGTTCAAAGCTAATAAGCAGGATTAATCTACAATTAAGCTAACAAATCACTAAAATCAAATCAGAAACAGGTTATAACAACTTTGATCATTCAAACAAACAAGATTATCTAAGAATTGAGCAGGCATCAACTGTTTAGAGGAACTGAAAATCAGAAACATGTAAACCTTGTGCAAAGGCCTCCTTTGGGGAGTAGAGGAGCGCTGAGCTCTCTATTCTAGTGCTAACCACCACCTTAGCACTAGAAAACACTATCAACAATCTATCAACAGCAATCAATCATCAATTCTGCCATTGATGAACTTGAACTCATCAAATTCTGCTAAATCTGAACTGAATGATCAAAACAGCAACAATCTTTAACTTTAGCCAGTTATGATCAAGATATGATCATAACAAACCAACAACAGCAACAAATGGATCAATGAATCAAGTAATGAACAGTAGAGTATGTTGAGAGTTTTTGGAGGGAAAATGAAATTTGAATTTTATTGAGTAAGGAAAGTAGTTACAAGGGTAGTTAAGCTATTACAACTAACTATAACAGACTCAAGAGTGTGTCAAACTCTTGAGTTGTTAAGCTGAAACTAAGAAATGAATTGAGAGGAAAATTAAAGTGTGTGAAATTTCACACTTTCTACAACTCTAGAAATGAGAACTAAACAAGGTATTTATAGACTTTAGGAGTAGAGCAGTTGGGGTTGGTGACGTGTTGGAACCAATCCCAGGCTTCCACGTGTCAAAAATCTGCATATTGGATTTTGCTGATGAAGAACAGATTTGGGGGTTTTGTCTTGAGTTGATTTCAGCTTAATTGGTTGTAACCATTGGATTCGTCCTTCAAAAATGAGCAAGTTTGATGTTTAAATCATCTTCTGAAATCCACTCTAGCTCAAAGTCGATCCTGGCAATGCGTTTTGATGAAGATGACACGTGGCAAGATATTATTGGTTCTCCTTTGGTCACACAGATCATTATCCAAAAGTGGATATATTGGTTATTGGTTGGCGTTCCCTGGTTGGCTAAAAATAGAGTGAGTGGAGACTACTGTTGCTTTGCGGCTATTAAATGAACTGATGATGTGTCCTTCTAGCTGGCAATCCTTGTACCACTTTCTTTGCCTTCTCATTGGTTGAAAACCATGTCACATGGATTAAGCTAATTTTAACTTTGAAAAATGGCAAGTTAAGCCCTTGAACTTAGGCAGATTAACCAAATGAGCTAGGGACTTCATTTTAATGGCATTTTTGGTCCTTCAATCTTCATTCTTGAAAAAATTTGATCCTTTGACTTTGTTGACTTGATAGTTGACCAGGTTTGACTCTAATCTTAACTTTTACAAAATTGCACTTTTGGTCCTTCATCTTTGGCAGATTGTCAAGATAGGTCCTTTGTCTTCAAAGTCTTGTCACTTTTGATCCTTCTTTGTATTTTTCATCAAATTAAGCTTGATTTTCCTTTGTTTGCTTAAAAATGTATCCTTCTTACCTATTTGAGCACAAACACAAAACATACCACATAATTCCGCTTTATAGCACAAAGTTTAGGTATTTTTATTAGTTCCCTGGCAGCGGCGCCATTTGAAATGTGTATAGTTGAAGTTCATTTTTCTCAGTTCTTAACAAATTGAAAGTCCTAACAATATCGGGTTTTTAATTGTTTTTGGTTGGTAATATTTTTTGGATATTCTATTGCTAATTCAAACAAGCCTTGCAAAAATGAAAAATATCGTCTACTTATATTTAAAACACAGTGCAAATACCAAGTTCTTATTCAATTAAAATGCAAAATGTAACTTTTACAAACTATAAGGACTAGAAATGTAAATTTTATGAAATTTAAATGCTCAAAATGTAAAGCTGAAAAGTATGAGGGCTAAATGTGCAAAATCAGTAAACTACGAGGACTGAAAATGAAAACTATCCAAACAAGTAACCAATTTTCCAACAAATTCCAAACTACCTAACTGAATTATAACAAATTTGAAAGTTAAAGGACTGGATTTATGAAAACCCTAAAAACTTGCAAGTTTAGCTATTATTACAAACAGTCTAATACATCAAGGACCAAAGAGCAATTTTTGAAAACTTTTAACTAAAAACGGGTAAAGGAGTACAATAAGCTCGTTTGAGCTTATTTCTCAACCAATTTTGACCAAACAACTTGCAAACAGCTTAAAATCAGATTTAAGCTAGTCCTATCCAAGGAATTTTGCTAAAAATGACTAAAAAGCTGATAAGCCAATTTCAATAAGCACAAAATAAGCTATAAGCTAATCTAGACTTGCACAACTAGATTTTAGTGATGAAAATGATTAATAAGCTCAAAATAAGAACGGGAAATTAAGTCTCATGAGAAATCATCAAGTAATAAGCTCAGAAACTTAAAATAAGCAAAAAGAGTGCTTATGTTGACTTTTGTTGACCAAGATTTTTCAATAAGCCCAAAATCTCAAAAATTAACCAGGAGCACTTACTGAATGAATTTGTGAAAGAAAATTGACCAGTCTATGAAGTAGAAATCAAGTTATGAAAAAGCAGTTCACCATTTACAGTAACTTGCATTTGCTCAATTAGCTTAAACTTTTGCTTATTTCTTGCTGAATACTGAATACTGTACAAATCCCTTACACAAGTTGAAACTTCATATTATGAGTGAGATTTGAAAAGTGGTTTGGTTGAATTTCATTAACTAACAAATGAATGCCAGGCAAATCAAAATCAACACTTTTCTGAAACAAAACTTAAATGAAACTGACCCACACTTTTCTATAACCAATTGCCTTTTTGACCAAGAGTTTGACTTAAAAGTGACTGAAAACTACTTTTTATCACTAGTTAACTGAAATTTAAGCAAAGTTCTCCAATTTCTAACACTTGAAAATCAGTTACAAGATAATGCCAAACACTACTTTACTGATCTTTTTGGAATCTTTATGAAGACTTTTTGAGTAAATGTTTAGACTGAGTTAAAAGCTTTATCAAACTTAGTTTAGTAGCCAAAATGAAGTATGTAAGAACTAGAAACAAACAGGTCACTTAACTAGAACTCAAAATGGCAAGCAAAGCTAAATGACTGAAATAAGCTGAAAACAGGTCAAGTTCAAAGCTAATAAGCAGGATTAATCTACAATTAAGCTAACAAATCACTAAAATCAAATCAGAAACAGGTTATAACAACTTTGATCATTCAAACAAACAAGATTATCTAAGAATTGAGCAGGCATCAACTGTTTAGAGGAACTGAAAATCAGAAACATGTAAACCTTGTGCAAAGGCCTCCTTTGGGGAGTAGAGGAGCGCTGAGCTCTCTATTCTAGTGCTAACCACCACCTTAGCACTAGAAAACACTATCAACAATCTATCAACAACAATCAATCATCAATTCTGCCATTGATGAACTTGAACTCATCAAATTCTGCTAAATCTGAACTGAATGATCAAAACAGCAACAATCTTCAACTTTAGCCAGTTATGATCAAGATATGATCATAACAAACCAACAACAGCAACAAATGGATCAATGAATCAAGTAATGAACAGTAGAGTATGTTGAGAATTTTTGGAGGGAAAATGAAATTTGAATTTTATTGAGTAAGGAAAGTAGTTACAAGGGTAGTTAAGCTATTACAACTAACTATAACAGACTCAAGAGTGTGTCAAACTCTTGAGTTGTTAAGCTGAAACTAAGAAATGAATTGAGAGGAAAATTAAAGTGTGTGAAATTTCACACTTTCTACAACTCTAGAAATGAGAACTAAACAAGGTATTTATAGACTTTAGGAGTAGAGCAGTTGGGGTTGGTGACGTGTTGGAACCAATCCCAGGCTTCCACGTGTCAAAAATCTGCATATTGGATTTTGCTGATGAAGAACAGATTTGGGGGTTTTGTCTTAAGTTGATTTCAGCTTAATTGGCTGTAACCATTGGATTCGTCCTTCAAAAATGAGCAAGTTTGATGTTTAAATCATCTTCTGAAATCCACTCTAGCTCAAAGTTGATCCTGGCAATGCGTTTTGATGAAGATGACACGTGGCAAGATATTATTGGTTCTCCTTTGGTCACACAGATCATTATCCAAAAGTGGATATATTGGTTATTGGTTGGCGTTCCCTGGTTGGCTAAAAATAGAGTGAGTGGAGACTACTGTTGCTTTGCGGCTATTAAATGAACTGATGATGTGTCCTTCTAGCTGGAAATCCGTGTACCACTTTCTTTGCCTTCTCATTGGTTGAAAACCATGTCACATGGATTAAGCTAATTTTAACTTTGAAAAATGGCAAGTTAAGCCCTTGAACTTAGGCAGATTAACCAAATGAGCTAGGGACTTCATTTTAATGGCATTTTTGGTCCTTCAATCTTCATTCTTGAAAAAATTTGATCCTTTGACTTTGTTGACTTGATAGTTGACCAGGTTTGACTTTAATCTTGACTTTTACAAAATTGCACTTTTGGTCCTTCATCTTTGGCAGATTGTCAAGATAGGTCCTTTGTCTTCAAAGTCTTGTCACTTTTAATCCTTCTTTGTCTTTTTCATCAAATTAAGCTTGATTTTCCTTTGTTTGCTTAAAAATGTATCCTTCTTACCTATTTGAGCACAAACACAAAACATACCACATAATTCCGCTTTATAGCACAAAGTTTAGGTATTTTTATTGTGTTTTAGGGTGATTTGTTGATAAATTGATATGAGTTTTTGCTCATATCATTATCCAATTTGTTGTGAAGTCCATGCATGAATTTCTTTTCGTGTATTTATATAAAACTGTGCTAACACCTTAAACTAATGATTTCATTTTTGTATATGATTATAGACAAATGGTAATCACTAGAACGAACCCCAACAATGCCGACACTACCCAAAACGTCACTGCCGCCCAACTAAGGGAAATGATTGATCAAGGCATCGCAACTGCGATGGCCGCCAACAGAAACATGGATGATAGCCAAAACTCCAAAAACCGCCGGAATAATCAGACCACTAGGGGTTGCTCTTATCCCGACTTTCTAAAGTGTAAGCCTTCATACTACAAAGGCAAAGAAGGTGTTGTGGAGCTGATGCGGTGGTTTGAAAGGTTGGAGACTGTGTTCCGCATCAGCGATTGTGCAGACGAGAACAAATTCAAGTTTGCCACCTGCACGTTGCTTGAGAGTGCTCTTACTTGGTGGAACTCTGTAGTTGCCACTCTTGGACACAATGCTGCTTATGCTTTCAACTGGACTGATCTGAAAGAGAGGATGACAGAGAAGTATTGTCCAAGTGGCGAGATGAAGAATCTTGAGATTGAGTTATGGGATCTCAGATGCAAGAACAATGACATCATTGCATACAACCAAAGATTATAAGAGTTGACTGTAATGTGTACCAGAATGTTTGTTGAGGTGGATGAAAAGATTGAAAAGTATGTTGGTGGACTCCCAGACGCCATTCATGATAGCGTACTCGCATCTCGACCCACTACTGTCGAGAATGCCATTGAGTTCGCTACATAATTGATCAACAAGAGAGTCCGTACCATGTTTGAGAGAAACACTGAAAACAAGCGGAAAGCAGATGAAAATTTCTGTAGTCAGCACCAACAGCCTCCAAAAAGGCCAAATGCTGGACAGGTTTACAGTTCTACCACTGTAGGAACTAGGTCTTATGTGGGTGAAAAACGCTTGTGCTCGAGATGCAACTATCATCATACTGTTGATTGCCCATGTCAGTCCTGTCACAAGTGTGAACAAGTTGGTCATTTTGCCAAAGCCTGTCGAGTCAATGCTGTCACTCAGGTTCGACCCAACCAGAACACCGGGAACTACAACAACAGGGACGGATACAATGCCCGTGGGAACGGGAACAGACATCAGGGAAACCGCAATACTATTGGAGGGAATGACAATGGACCTAAGAAGGGATTGTGTGCTATGAGTGTGGAGCACCGGGACATGTGAGACCAGGTTGTCCCAAGTTGGCCAACCAGAACAAGAACAGTGGAGGAGCTTCGTCAAGAGTGTACGTGGTCGGCAATGCAAAAGCCAACCCCGATTCAAATGTCCTTACTGGTACGTTCCTACTAAAAAATCGTTATGCATCTGTTTTGTTTGATACTAGAGCAGACCGAAGTTTTATATCCACTGAATTTAGCAAAGTACTAGAAGTCGTCCCTACAATTTTAGATCACCGTTACTCCGTAGAATTAACTGACGGTAAGACTGTAGATGCTGACACTATCATTAGAGGTTGTACCTTAAATCTTTCTAAACATCCATTCAACATCGACCTTATTCCCGTAAACCTTGGTAGTTTCGACGCTATTATTGGTATGGACTGGTTAGCGAGATACCGCGCATTCATTGTGTGTGATGAAAAACTAGTCTATATTCCGTGGGGAAACGAAACTTTAATCATTCGAGGAGACGGTAACACCAACCTTACTGACACTAGAATCAGTGTTATCTCCTGTACTAAAGCCCAGAAATATTTGTTGAGAGGATGTCCTATCTTCTTGGCCCATATTTCTCAAACAGATGAGGAGGACAAACCCGAGAAGAAGCAAATCAAGGACGTACCTATCGTCCGAGATTTTCTCGAAGTCTTTCCTGATGAGTTGCCAGGCTTACCACCGACCCGACAAGTGGAATTTCAAATCGATTTGATTCCCGGAGCTGCACCTGTAGCTAAAGCTCCATACCGGTTGACACCATCAGAAATGAAAGAGCTAGCTAAACAACTTCAGGAACTATCTGAAAAAGGATTTATCCGACCCAGTTCCTCGCCATGGGGAGCTACTATGTTATTTGTCAAAAAGAAAGATGGTTCTTTTCGAATGTGCATTGATTACAGAGAACTGAATAAGTTAACTGTGAAGAATCGTTATCTGCTTCCTCGCACTGATGACCTATTTGACCAACTACAAGGGTCAAGTGTGTACTCCAAGATTGACTTGAGATCTGGATACCATCAACCAAGGGTCAGGGAGGAAGATATTCCAAAACAGCTTTCAGAACCTGTTACGGTCATTACGAGTTCCAGGTTATGCCATTTTGGTTGACCAATGCACCAGCCATTTTCATGGACCTTATGAATCGTGTGTGCAGACCCTACCTGAATAAATTCGTGATCGTATTCATTGACGATATACTCATTTATTCCAAGAACGAACAAGAACACGGGGAACATCTTGCATAAGTACTAAAGGTACTCAAGGAGGAACAACTCTATGCTAAATTCTCCAAATATGAATTCTGGATTCCTAGAGTGCAATTCCTCGGTCATGTCATCGATTCTGACGGTATTCACATAGATCCAGCAAAGGTTGAATCTGTCAAAGATTGGGTATCACCTAAGCCGCCAACAGAGATCCGCCAATTTCTAGGCCTTGCCGAGTATTACCGTAGATTTATCGAAAATTTCTCCAAAATAGCCAAGCGAATGACCAAACTCGCGTAGAAAGGAATAAAGTTCGATTGGGGAGAGAATGAAGAATCAAATTTTCAGCTGATCAAGCAGAAGTTGCGTAGTGCACCTATATTAGCCTTGCCAGAAGGCAACGATGATTTCGTTGTTTATTGTGATGCTTCACACAAAGTTTTAGGTGCAGTACTGATGTAGAGAATGAAAGTGATCACCTATGCTTCAAGACAACTGAAGAAGTATGAGAAGAACTACACCACTCACGATCTAGAACTTGGATCCGTAGTATTTGCACTCAAGATCTGGAGACATTACCTATACGGAACGAAGTGCACAGTGCATATTGACCACAAAAGTTTGCAACACATATTGGATCAGAAGGAGCTGAACATGAGACAACACTGTTGGATTGATTTGTTGAGTGACTACGACTGCGAGATCAAATACCATCCCGGTAAAGCAAACGTGGTTGTCGATGCTCAAAGTCGTAAGGAAACGGACCCTCCGATGAGAGTTCGGGCATTAATTATGACGATCAGTTTGGATCTACCCAAACAGATTTTGGAAGCTCAGACTTAAGCTCAATTACCTGAAAACCTCGTGAAGGAAGACGTCGGGGGAATGCTCAGAACCGACCTTACAAAAGAGAAGCTAGAGCCAAGAGCAGATGGAACCCTATGCCTTCACGGAAGAAGTTGGTTACCCTGCTATAGAGATTTGAGGAACGTGATCATGCACGAATCTCAAAAGTCTAAATATTCTATACATCCCGGATCGGAAAAGATGTATCAGGATATGAAGAAATTATATTGGTGGCCAAATATGAAAGCTAACATCGCCATCTATGTGCAGAAGTGTTTGACATGTTCACTTGTCAAAATTGAACACCAGAGACCATCAGGTTTACTTGTACAACCCGAGATACCGAAATGGAAGTGGGACAACATCACCATGGACTTTGTCACCAAACTCCCAAATTCATCTCACGGTTACGATACTATCTGGGTAATCGTCGATCGACTCACCAAGTCCGCTCATTTCCTGTCAATTCGGCAGAATGATCCCCTGGCAAAACTCGTAAAGACGTATCTGAAGGAGATAGTGACCAAACATGGAATACCAGTCTCAATAATCTGTGATCAAGACGGTAGGTTCACATCAAACTTTTGGAAGGCTTTCCAACGAGCCTTAGGTACCAATTTAGACATGAGTACCGCTTATCATCCGCAGACTGACGGTCAAAGTGAACGAACCATCCAAACTCTGGAAGACATGCTACGAGCATGTGTGATTGACTTTGGAACTGGATGGGTTGACCACATTCCTTTAGTGGAATTCTCCTACAACAACAATTATCATGCCAGTATTAAGGCTGCCCCTTTTGAAGCACTATATGGTCGAAAGTGCCGTTCACCTGTGTGCTGGGCAGAAGTAGGTGAATTTCAGCTCACTGGACCAGAGTTAATCCAGGAGACTACATGTTGATCCCAAACTCAGATCTTAAACCTTAATAGCTTGTTTAAGGGTTGTGATAGAAAGAAAGTATTCAATCTAACACTAGATAAAATTTGCAAAGCAAAGTAACTAAACAAGATGCAGAATATAATGTTTAGCACAAGAACAATATGATTGAAGCAAACGTTGAACTTTAATATATCAATGATATACGAATACCCTAAAATGGTATTAGGGTTTACAAAACCTTAAAGTATGATAATGAAAGACAATAGAGAAAAGACACACATTGCATGCTAACCTAGTGAGTCCTTTTATAGGAATAAGGACTCACGTACAAGATCACTACTAACAAACTTGGAAAGTATTAAGGAGTAGTAACAGAAACGCGTAAAGATCTATTCCAAGTTTATCTATGACGGCAGGGCCTTTGACTTCAGCAGGGGAACCAATCCCCCTGCCTTTGTTATTTGGCAGGGGGAACTTACTCTAGCAGGGGTACGAATAATCAACAAGCAGGGGTAACAAGTATACATAGATTTATTCCCAACAATCCTCCCCTAAACTTGTGCTTTCCCCTAAAGACAAGTTTCTGAATAAATCCTAGTTGATGAGGATGCTTACAAACTTTCTGGCCAAATCTGACTATGCATCATCCTTACCAAATCGTAAGCAACAGGTGTTTTAGCATCTACAATCAAGTTAGCCAGTGCTAGTTTCTTCAAGGTCTCCTGAGTGAAGGGGTAATAACCATGATTGATCAAGTACACACTTACTCCTTCCATTACTACCTCATAGACCCCAGAATTGGTAAACAACTTCCAATACAACAAATCTCCTTTATTTACTGCATCAAATATAGGATCAAATAACTCATGCTCATACATCATATGCATGCACTCCCAGATTACCCAATCCTTCTCCACACCATCCATGGTAGGAGGTTTTGCAGCAAAAGTCTTTTTCAAAATTTTCCACAGATCTTCTAAGTCCTCACTATCCAAGGTTTAAAACATGACATCTAGACTTAGAAATGTCTGTGCTGTATTGTCAGCTCTTGTAAGCTTCCACAAAGTCCTTCCTTTGTGTTCATAAACAACATACTCTATGATAACAAACTTCTTTCCAAGTTCACTAGGTGAGATATCATCATTTTCCTGCAAAATTAGCTGTTTATCAATTTCTTCATTTGAAGGACGTTGAGACTCCTTAGTAACTGTGCCAACTTTCTCCATTCTCTTGAGTCTTTTGGCTGCTCTTTGTACATTAAGTACAGACCTCTCAATCTCTGGAAAACTTTCACCTGTATGTAATGCCCCTGCTTGGGATGATGCACCTGCTTGAGATGATGCACCTGCTTGTGTAGTTTCCAAAGTTGTTCCTTCAGCCTTTCTTTTCTTGGATTCCCTAGCTTTCTGTAACACTTCACTTTGTCTCCTAAGATACTCAGCTTCCTCAGGAGAGTTCATAGTCATCCAATCTTCTACATCATATTCTCTTAAGACTGGTCTGACTACTCTTTTTATAGCTTCAAAACTCATATCTGTGAAGTCCCCATCCTTCCACTTCTTATGTCTCTTGAGCAAAATTTTGTAGTGTTCAAGTCTCCCTTTCTCAGAACTCAAATACTTCTCTCTCTGAATTTGATTTGTCCTCCTTTCCAGATATTTAGTTTGATAATTGTAAACAAGGCAAGTCAACTCATACCTGTCTTCCAAAGGAGCATTTATTAACTCCTTCTCCCATGGATCTAGAAATTCTCCAACATGAGGCACCCTGTCATCCAATTCTCTATGCATAATTTCAACCTGCTTGAGCATATCTTTAGGCCTCATATTTTGCATTCTCTGATCCTGCATATCCATCTCCTCTTGTTGTAGCCTGAGAGCTACTTGTGCATCATGTGCTTCTTGAGCCCTTTGCTGTTCAGGAGTTCTATGATTGTATTTTCTCTTTGGTTGTTCAATCATGATTCCTTTTCCTTTGTCTTTTGGATCCACTGCTGGTGCTGATTTAACTCTAGATTCAGGTTCTTTGATAGTAATTACCTTTTGAGCTGGTTGCTTTCTGGTCTTTCTAACAAAAATTTGAGTAATAGGTTTAGCAGGGGAACGACTTACAGCAGTGGGATCAGCAACAATAGGGGAAACTTTTGAAGCAGGGGCTTCTTCCTAATTGCCCATAGTTAGCAATGTTTTAGCAATCTCTTTAGTTGCACTCCCCTTATCACTTCGCTTATCAGCACTTCCTTTCTTAATCCCTTTCTCAGCACTTGCTATTTTTCCTTGTACACCACCAGGATATGAATAGTACTGAGTAGACTCTTATGTATTGGGAACTTCCTCCCCCTTGGAAGCATCCTCATCTGTGGATATGATAAGTCTGGGCTTTCTCCTCCCCTCAAGTGTGGCAAGTCTGGTTTCCAAGTTATTGATAACCAGGCCTTGCTTTTTGACATTTTGTACAAGTTGTGCATTCTGCCTTTTCAAACTCATGCACATTTTCGTCAATTCCAAAATGGTCATGGGTTTCATGTTGCTCTCAACCCTAGAAGGGGATTTCTCCCTTTTTTGGATATCATGGAGTGAGGAAGAGGACTTACTGATGGTGTCACTATCCTGCTCACCCCTTGAGGATGAGACAGTAGTGGCAGTCAAACCCTCAGGTTGCTCCAAACCCTTGGAGACTCTCCTCTCTGCTACTTGTGAAGATTCACCAGGCAAGGGAGACCTGGAAAACCTGGATTTAGATCGCCTTTCATGTTGTGGATCAGCAGGGGGTAGAGTACTGGCAGGGTGTAGGTTCTTGGCAGGGGAATCAGAAGGTTTGTGTTTAGCTGTTTTTGTCGTGGCTTCTTCCTGTCTGATTTGTTTCATCATAATTGAAGTGAGTGGAATGGACCTGCCAAAAAACTGTGGTGATGGTGCAAGAAGTGTGGTGAATAGTTTGGTGGTATGCTTGGTTGCTGAAAAGTAGGTTTTGTGTGTTATTGGACCATGTTCACTCATATTCAGCAAAAGTTCTATAAACCTTGGGTACATACAAAACTTTGAATTACTCGAAACATTTTTAACCATTCTTTGAAAATCATTTGAGAAAAACAATACTTCCTCCCTGTTGCTAAACAAATCAGGGCAGAAACCATCTCACTACCAAATTCATTGAAAGGAGTGGTTTTTGGTGACAAACATTGCAAAATTGTATGAATCAAATACTTCCAATGTGGGGCAAACTGACCTTTAGCAAACTTACATTTTTGGTCTTTAGAAAGAGTGTACCCCAATTTAACAAGACCCTCAAAGATTTCAGCCTCAGATAGGTTGGTTATCCCATCCTCATCATCAAGAAGAAGAGTGTCCCTGATGGAGGCAAGTGTAATCACCTTGGGATGACCATCTACAGTGCTTTGAATTGTAACCTCTCCATTCACTGTTTTGGTCATGGATTTAGACCAGAACTGCTGAATGTGTGAGGTGTAAATTATAGGGTTGATGAGAAGGGCCACTCTAAAATACGAGGACTTTAGAAAGGCCACAACATCAACAAACTCTACTAGTTCATCATGTAATAAAGCAATTTGATTATGATTAGCAGCAATTTTGAGAGACATGATAAAGTTTGAAAATATTTTGAAGGTTTATAAAGGTGAGAGGTAGGTGGGATTTAGTCGAGAGAGAGAGAGAGATGGACCTGCTTGTGAAGGGAATTAAGTTTTTATAGGCGAATTGAAGAGCTGTGATTGGACCAAATTTATAAATTGCAAAAATATCAAAGATAAATCTTGATAAAAAAGTAATTTATTTGAAATAATAAAGAAAAGATTACCAATCAGCGAAGAAAGCGCCTTAAATATCTTTTAAAAAAATAAAATATTCCCTAATTTGTGCAAGCAGGCCCAACGGCTATGAACATGGTAACGGTATTGTCGGTCAACGGTCAACCAGGGGAATGATGTGAAAGCAGGGGAAGCAAAAGGTAAAAGCAGGGGAAACTTTCTTAGGGGTATTAGACTAGTCATGGAGAGACCAATGCTAACTAGCTCTGCTCTAATGCACACACTTGTAGACACAAGATAGATACATAGAAACTCAAGAGTCCTCTATTCAGCAAAGGTCTAAGCACAAAAAGTCAACACATAAGTCACCCTACACCTGGTCAACCTAAGAAAATATGCATACCCTAGTCACCATCCCTACCATTACCTTACCTATGGTCAGTCAGTCTTGGCAATATGTACCACACATCTGTACTTGAACAACAAGCTATTTTGATAGAGAAGTGCAAGTACCCATTACAGTGCCTCAAGGTTTCAGAATTCTGACAAGCTTTGCAGTAAGCCCTCATCACCCTCAACCCTTACTCACCAATGGATATGATCTAAGATCATATATGAGCATCCTAAGGATACCCTGAGTCCTAAAGGTGTGACCTAACCTCCCTTTAAACATAGAGCATATACCTGATTCACCAAGGTGTAGTATGCACCATATGGAACTCTGCATTGCTAGTCTAAAACCACATATAACCACTATTAAAAAGAACAAACCCAGTTTAAAGATAAAAACTCTCTTAGCAGGGGAATGAACCCCCAGCAGGGGGATCTGTGTTCAAAAGTAGTGGAATGAAAAGTGATGGAAAAATTGACTAACAGTTATACAACAACAGCAATAAAGCAACCCTGAATATACATGACATAATAGACATCAATTTTTAGGGAGTAACCATTCCAATACCTGCAACCAGGTACTGAAGCCTCCCCACTTCAAAAGCTTTTGTTAAAAGATCAGAAACATTAAGTTCTGTATCAATTTTCTCAGGGACAATTAGTCCTTTTTCAAAACAATCTCTGATAAAGTGATGTCTTATTTCAATATGTTTAGTCTTGCTATGAAAAACAGGGTTCTTAATAATGCAAATGATGTTGTTGTTGTCAATAAATATCTTGGTTTTAAGAAAGTTATACCCATAATCAAGCAGTTGATTTTGAACCCAAAGTACTTGACCACAGCATGCAGCAGCTGCTACATACTCAGCTTCAGTTGTTGATGTGGCCATAATAGTCTGCTTCTTACATTGCCAAGATATAATTCTGCTTCCCAAAAATTGGCATCCCCCTGTTGTAGACTTCCTATCATTGTTGTCACCAGCATAGTCACTATCTGAGTAAGATATCAACTCAAATGGTGACTCTTTGGGATACCAAAGTCCTAAGGTTGGATGGCACTTTAGATACCTAAAAATTCTTTTTACAGCAAATAAATGACACTCTGTTGGTGCCACCTGGTATCTTGCACATAAGCAGACTGCTAACATGATGTCAGGTCTTGAAGCTGTGAGATACATGAGAGACCCAATCATAGACATGTAGTTCCTGACATCTATAAGCTTTCCAGGACCATCTCTGCCCCATGGATGATCCTTGTCCATTGGTGTGGACACCTTCTTTCCCTCAGACATGCCAAACTTCTTCACAATCTCAGCCACATATTTGTCTTGTGAGATAAATATCCCATCTTTCCGCTGCTGAACTTGTAACCCCAAAAAGAAGTTTAGCTCTCCCATGGCACTCATTTGAAATTTATCCTGCATCAGTTTTGCAAACTCTTTGCTAAGCATAGAGTTGGTGGATCCAAAGATGATGTCATCAACGTATACCTGTACTAGCAGAAGGTCACCTTTTTGTTTCTTAATGAACAGGGTCTGATCAATCTTCCCCCTGCTAAAGCCATTATCCAAGAGATACTTAGAGAGAGTCCCATACCAGGCCCTGGGAGCTTGGTGAAGTCCATACATAGCCTTTTTCACCTTGTATACCTTGTCTGGATGTTCTGGGTCTTCAAACCCTGGAGGTTGCATAACATAGACTTCTTCATCAATGGTGCCGTACAAGAAGGCACTTTTTACATCCATTTGGAAAACAGTGAAGTCCATAAATGAAGCATAAGCAAGGAATAATCTAATGGCTTCAATCCTGGCAACTGGAGCAAATACTTCCTCATAGTCAATTCCTTCTTCCTGTGTATACCCTTGTGCCACCAGTCTTGCTTTGTTCCTGACAACTATCCCCCTTTCATCCTTTTTGTTCCTGAGTACCCACTTTGTCCCAATGGGCCTTGCCCATTTTGGACAATCTACTAGAATCCAAACCTCTTGAATGTCAAACTGTAAGAGCTCCTCTTGCATGGCTTCAACCCAGCTTGGGTCATTTAAAGCCTGAAAAATCTTCTTTGGCTCTTCTTGTGACAAAAATGCAGTAAACAGACAACACTGCATGTTGTCATGATTAAACTTCATGGTGATGTTAGCAATGAAGTTGTGCTCCTTTGCTGTATACCTTGTATGTCTAGGGGCTTCAGGATCACCAATAATTTGAGAGATAGAGTGATCCTTATTGATTCTGTAGGTAGGCTGCATGATTACTTCTGTTTCATCTTCTTCTAAATCAGAATTGATGGGGCTATTTTGATTAGGAAATAAGTCCTCAAAAGAACTTCCAAAAGATACAGCATGACCTAGAGATGGGTGCTGATGAGCTGAATGTAGCTCTGAGTAACTTGGACCTCCACTCTTAATTATTCTGCTTCCACTGCTGGATAGAATAGGACCATCAGGTATGGGTGTAGATGAGGAAATGAGTGGGGATTCTCTTTCTTTATCATTAGTATCATTAGCAGCAGGATCCTTTGTGGCAGGGGAAGCAATTGATCTAGCAGGGGAATCCTGGATTCCACTGCCTTCAGCCATTCCGTTGCTTTCAGAAAGTGACATAGTAGGGGATGAGGTTGGTTGTTCTTTTCCTATAGAAGGATCATCTTCTTCACCAGCAGCTTCAATAGGAAATAGTGAGGGTACATTCATGTACCTCAGTGGTGACTTCTCTGCACCAGTTGGTTCTTGTGTACCTGAAATGTTAGTATTCTGCATTGCAACAGGTACATAATTCATAGATTTTGAAAGAACCTCTATACCAAAGAACCAATCAGGACCTGTTTGAACATCTTCAGGCTTGTCTTCAAGAAAATCCACATGAAGATTTTATGTGATTTTGCTTGTCCTCTTGTTGAAGACCCTATATCCCTTGCTGTTTAATGAATAACCCACAAAATATCCATCATCTCCCTTTTCACTAAACTTGCCTAGATTGTCAATAGTGTTCAAGATGATCACATGACATCCAAAAGGTCGAAAGAAGTCAATTAAAGGAGGTCTTTCATTGAACAGCTGATAAGGGGTCTTGTTGTGTGCCTTAACCACCAAGGCCCTGTTTTGTACATAACAAGCAGTGGATATAGCTTCAGCCCAAAAGATAACTGGAAGTTTGGAATCAGACAGCATAGTTCTTGCAGCTTCAATGAGTGTCCTATTCCTTCTTTCTGCAACTCCATTCTGTTGAGGTGTTCTTGCAATGCTGAATTCCCTCTTGATTCCTTTGTTAATGCAGAAAGAATCCAATTTCTGATTTCTGAACTCACCACCATTATCTGATCTCATGGTCACTACCTTCATGCTTTTTGATAGTTCAATCTGATTGATGAACCCAATGAGTACATCAGCTGTGTCACTCTTTTCAAATAGAAAGAATGTCCATGTGAACCTTAAAAAATCATCAGTAATAACTAGGTAGTACCATTTATTATCTATGCTTGCCACATAAGTAGGACCAAAAAGATCCATATGCAGTAGTTCCAATGGCTTGGTAGTGGACATACTTGTTTTTGATTTGCAAGATGCTCTGTGTTGCTTCCCTTTCAGACAGGCAACACAAGTATGATCATTGACAAAGGACTTGGAAGGAAGACCATGAACCAGATTATATTTTACCAGTTTGTTCATGTTCTTGAAATTAAGATGACCAAGTCTTCTATGCCATTTCTTACACTCATCAACTGAGGCTTTGGCAATGAAACAGGTTTCATTGTCTTGAAGAGAGATGTCTTTGAGATCAATTGTGTACATGTTCTTTTGTCTTGGTGTTCTGAGTACAATAGGAGTGTCTGGTGGTAAGACAAACTCCTTTCCTAACACCAGGCATTCAGTGTCAGTAAACAAGACAAAATTCTTGTTATCAGTCATCTGTGACACACTGAAGAGATTGTACTTGAGTTCTTTCACCAAGTAGACATTATCAAAGGTCATCCCATTGGTGAGAATAGTTCCTTTTCCTGTTATTGTTCCATGCCCATCTCCAAAAGAAACACCATCATTTTCATGCAGGGGCACAAAGTTAGACAGATAAGATTTTTGTCCAGTCATGCTTCTTGAGCATCCACTATCACAATATGCTCTATCATCCTTTGTCTTCTTTGTTACCTGCAAAAATAAAACCAAATTAGTTTTTCTTGGGGACCCAAGCCATTACAGACTTGGATCTACCTCGGGTATCAATGTAGGATAGCTTATCAAAAACTAGAGATACACCATTAGACTGAGCACCCCTTTTGGGTACCCAAACCCAACGAGCTGAGGCTTTCACAACTTTTCCCCATCTTCCCATGTTCCTAGAAGGCAAAACTTTGCTAGCAGGGGATACACCAGGTTTAGCAAGGGAATCCCTATGCTTAGCAGAGGGAACCTATCTTTTGTTTTGGCCTCTATTTATGTGTTGGTGAGGTCTAGGGCCAGATCTATATGCATTATGAGATGTTTGGTTGGTCATGGAAGTGCTGGGCTTGGCATGGACATCATTCACCTTTCTAAGAGCAGGAACAACATATTTGTCAGTAACCCTGTTTCTCAAGGCAGGGGCAACATACTTGGCAGGGGAAAAGGATTTTGCCCCTGCATTTAGAAGAATGGCTTTAGGTTGCATATCCTTTGAAGGATTTACAGCCACAACTTCCATTGATGCCTTACATTCTTGATAAGTGTGATCAAAACTGCCACATGTGAAGCAGGGCTTTGTGTTTATCACAAAGTCTTCTCCTAATTGATGAGACTTTTGGTCATTCCAATTTCTTTGATTACCTCTGACAGGCCTGTACATACCAGTATATTTAATGGTGGACTTAGGGGACTGTGATCTGGTTTTAGATATGGGTGAACTACTCTTAGAACTAGAGTCACTACCAAAAAGTCCTCCACTTGAAAATAGAACAGGGTTATCAATTTTCCATTGTTTTAAAGCAATCTGTTCCTTTTCAAAGTCTCTAATAATACTAGTTTTCACTAGTGGCTCTTCAGTATCAAGACTATTAGGTATGTAAGCATTCAAGTCAAACTCAATATCATCCTGTTTTTGAAAACAAGGGAGACCAGTCCAAGACAAGTCTTTTCTAGGAAAAGGTGCATGAATATTGGCAGGAGGTGGTGGTATGGTAGCATGCTCATTTTTAACCCCAAACCCTGTTTTGTCCCTAGGAGATTGACCAATTTCAACTGCTTTAGTTAAATCTTTTGAAGCTTTTCCAAATTTTTCAACAGTTTCATCATCAATCTTTTTGTTAGATTTCAAAATTTCAAGTTCAACAGTCAACTCCTTAATGGAGTTATTATTCTCCTTAGCATCTCTTTCTAGAATCACAATGTGATCCCTATAATCACTTTCTCTTTGTTTAAGCTCTCTTATGGTGGACTCTAACTGTTCTAAAGCACGCCTATAATTATCAAGATCAGTATCACAATTGATATAGTCAGCTTTAACCTTTCTGATTTGATCATTCAATGACTCAGTATTTTTCCTACAAGCTTTAGTGCAATATGAATCATCGTATACCTCATTATCTGAGCTAGAACTTGACATGGCCATAAGTGCAAAATCTTCCTCTTTTTCCTCAACAATCAATGCTTGATTTCTTTCCACATTCTCTGTCATGGCACTCCAATCCCATCCACCTGCTCCATCTATCCCCTGCATGGCTACCATGGCTTTAGCACTAGAATCATCATCTCTGGTTTCCTTCCTATAGCTGTTCCCAGTCTTAGGTCCTCTGTATTCCCTAGGAAAATGACCCTTCTTGCCACAGTTGTAGCATTCAACCTTTGTTTTGTCAAACCCAGCCACATCAGAGGGATTGATTGAGATCTTCTTTCCATACATTTTGTAAAACCTGTTGGCTCTCATGCTAAGCAGAGCCATGTTCCACTTGATATCCATCTCCTCCAGTCCTTGCTTACTGATTTGACTTAGATCTTCATGCAACACAGTAGATCCTTGTGGCCCTTGAGATGCTATGAAAGCACAAGCAGTGTCAAGACTGAATGTTGCAGGCCTTTCTTCATCATAAGATGATACAGACCTGGTAGCAGGGGAATAAGTAGCAGGGCCTACTTCTATTCCACTGCTTTTGGAGATTCTACTGCTTTGAGATATGAATGCCATGTTGGCAGGGGAATTAGTAGATCCACTTGAGTTGGTGGGAATCGTTCCTTTTGACTTCATCTCATTGACAACAGGTTCAAAAACTTTCAAGTTATTGTATATGTCATCAATGTTCTTGTTATCCAA